>CM069913.1:114263041-114660071 GCA_036172215.1 Camellia granthamiana
ATCTGGATCATATTCACCCCTAAAAATAGAGTACTTATAGAATATCTATTTTTCAAGACAATAGAACCTTTTTAATTAGTATATATCTTGAATTGTATATAGAAAACCAAAATTATTTCACCCTCTAACAATTTAAATTTTGAAATAAATTAGTGATCACCAATTCAATATCGGGTGGAAGGCGAAAAAAACAGGCACGAGGTGGTGGCATACTTGCTTGCAACGGAGACGTGGTTGTTGCTCATTGGCAAAATTAATCTAAACTGATGAACATTTATTTTAAATTGTCTAAATCGAGATGGTGAGCACACGGGTCGTGGCGAGTTAGACACGGTTGGACTTAGCACACGGATTGTAGTGATTGACACCCAACATTTCCATGGAAGTATAAAAATTTTAGGATGTCATTCACCAACACCGCACCCCCACTATCATGATCAGTGATGTTACGGATTTTAGACAATAAAATTTAAAAATTATTTAGTATTTTATATCAAGAGGTTAGATTCATTTCATATATGATCTTACATTTCATTAATTCAAATTTTACCATTTAAATTCATTTCTAAGTATATTTTGGTTTTGGATCCTAAATTTTGAGACCCTAATTTTTTTGCTATCATGATGCCATCATTATGGGAAAAAGTGTTCAACAAACACTTTTGGTTTGTCTTTTTTCAGAAATGGTTTTGAAAATTTGTTTTGTAGAGAGAATTTTAAAAAAAGTGATTGATTTGATGTGTATGAGAGAGAGTGATTTTGGAAAGTAGGTAACCAAACAAAATTTTGAGATTTTTTTTGAAAAAAATTGTTTGGTTTGATTATTTTTGAAAATTTGTTTGTACATAATTTTTCTCAAAAATTTTTGGGAAAAACAAACCAAACAAGGCCTATATTTTTTTGATAACTCAGGGTGGAGTTTTAGAATTTTTTTGGGATAATTTACAAATAAGCCTATGGAGTTTATTTAAAATACAATTTGCCTTTTGCAGTTTTAGAAATTACATTTTGTCCCTCAAAATTTTTGATTTCATAATAAATGACCTATTTTATTAATAAATCATCAAGTCGATTAACAGTTTCAGATAATATTAGAAATTTATTTTAATTAATAATTCAATAACTTTGTTATTGTATAGAGAGCAATTAGAAATATTATTTTTTTAGTTAATTTGGTTAAATAAAAAATTCTGATAAGAGGATATTTGTAATTTTTCAAATCATAATTGTATTTTAAGTAAACCTCAATAGATGTATTTGTACTTTATCATTTTTTGTATTTAAGAGTGAAAATTTTGTTGCAAAAAAAATTAAGAGACCAATTCTTATTGTTACTAAAAGGTAGTCTCAAAAAATCAAAAAGATGACCTTTAGTGGTAAAATTTTAAAAATATCACTAATAAATGCGGATAAAACAATTTCATACTAGAAAAATTTACTTTTTGAAATATAGATTTTGGTTCCAAAGCAACAATAATTCATTATTAAATATTTAATTTTGTAGCTAAAAATACAACAATTACACTTTTAACAACTAAAATATTTTAGGATTTGGGGTCACTGTTGTGCTTCATGCACAGTGGTGACTATTATGTGGTCCATGAGACTCGTTTCAAGTTTCATTTTAATGATCTGAACTGTTCAAATTAAAGAGAATATCAAGAAAAATATATCTGTAAAAATTAAGTTAATTGGATATTGGCAATCCCTTCATCAAATCACATTTATATTCTGTTTGATACATATATATTCATTTTTTTTTATATACAGATGTAGTTTGTTGAAGAAGTTATTGATATCTGATTAACTTAATTTTTTACAAGTTTATTCTTGATATTTTCAGAACTTTAAAAAATTCAAATTATCAAAATAACATTCGAAATGAATCCCACAAATTAAGCATAACAGTGACATCAACCATGACAGTGACATCATGTCCAATATTTTATCTCTAGAAATGATTTCGTCGGTTTGCCTCCCCTTGGTCAAAATTTGATCGTTTCATTTGCTTGTAGAGTTCGAAAGAAATATCCCATCAACTTACGGTTCTTTATGATAACTTGTTTGTTTTTTTAATTTATTTTGTAAAAATTTTGAAAAACTTAAATATTAATCTAGTAAAAAAAATCAATAAAAATATTCGTCATTCTCACATGGTTTTACTTTTTTGGAAGGGCAAAAATAAATTTTTAAAATATTTTTGATGTTTATTTTTATTAAATTAATTTTTTTTTTCAAAAAAAAATCAGAAAACTAATCCTGAAAATAATATATGGAGAGAAAATAAAAAGAAAGGTAAGAAATATAAAATTTAACGAGTTTGAGTTGTGGCTGCCATGTCTCAATCTATTTATATAGTGTCCGTTTTGCAATCTGATTTTTTTGGTGGCTTTTGAACTTTTTAATTTTTTTATGAGGTAAAAAAAATTGTGTCTAGAATGATTTTTTTAATTGAATAAATAATTATGAAAAAATTTTAAAAAAAAATAATTGATAGATATATGTTGTGTGACATTTTAAGTTTTTTAACTTTTTAATTTTTTGTATTTTTTAACATTTTTTAAGCCAAAAAAACACAAACTAGACGGAGTCATAATAATAATAATAATAATAATAATAATAATAATAATAATAATAATAATAATAACTGAGTTTGAGACACAACTATGTGTCAAGTTACAATTTGTGGAATAGAGAACATCTCTTTGTGCATTGACACAATTGATAGATGTTTTCTAGAACAAATTAAAGAAATATAGATACGATGTAGAACCTTAGTGCCATTAAGAAGACCACTTCCAAGTCCCCACCCTCCCACCCTTTTGTGGTGATCAAATGAAATATTTTCTCTCATAGAATAATTCCCACTCCAGCTCCAAGTCATTATGAATCCAACAAACCAGACCATGCGATAGTTTGCAATGGTTTTCTTTTGACAGACCAGTGTATAAAGAAAGGTAATCAAATCAAGAGGCAATTAAGGATTCCCTGTTACTCTTTTCTATGCAATGATAATGTCCTAGTTTAAAATTTAAGCAAAATGACGTCGTTTTAAAGTGTTATTTGTACTGAAAATGACCATCTTATCAAAAGATGTCATGTGACGTTAAGAAAAATTAGATAATTTCTCACAAGTAAATCACTCGATGAAAATAAAAATTAATGCGAAAAAATTAAATCAACAATGACACCAGAATTTTTATGTGATTCCCTTAATGTGAGGTATGTACACGGGATCGAAATCCAATTCTACTATCAATCAATAGTTTTCAAACAATTACAAACGAAATACAAATAGTCTCACAAACCACCCTTAGGTGAATTCTCAATAATCACAAATAATCAAAAGAAAAGATCTCATCAAATAGATAAACAAAAGTTTTCAAAACAGAGTTAAAGAAGACCCAAAATAATATACCAAAATAGTTACCACAACAAACCTTCGAAGCAAATCCAAAGCAGAAACAAACCAAATACACACAGCAACAATTGACCACCAAAATTGAACCCACCAATTGGACTCATGCAGCAAGCTTGTTTACCAAGAACATACCCACCGAAAAGTGAACACTATCTCACCGAAAAATAACTTGCTCCTTCCGCATTCGAAAATAAATAATACAATACCCAAAAAACATATAATTTTTGGACTTTTCACTACAAGAAAAAGGCCTAAAAAAGATAGAACTTTTTGCGACGGCACTTTTCCCGTCGCAAAAAATGATATTTTGCGACGGCAGTTCAAACCGTCGCAATAAATAGCTTTTGCGACGGCTGTTTTACCGTTGGTAATAAAGATACGCGAAAAGTGTGACAAATGCGGAAGTATTTGCAACGCCGTTGTGTACCATCGCAAAAATAAATGTTTTGAGACAGAAGTGGACAATTTGCAACGGCAAATGTCCGTCACAAAAAAACCATTAGTAAAACGGCATCGTTTTAATTATTTTTATTTATCATTTATGACGGTTCAAATTTACCGTCGCAAAAAGTAATAAAAAAATCAAATCCCTCTTCTCCCAATGTTTGGCGCTCGATCGTTTTGATCGAAAATCCCTAAATGTTTGAAACAGATATTTTTCCCCCAAAATCCCCAAACAAGAGACGGCAAACGGCGATTTCTCTCTCGACGAGCGACAAACGGCGAGCAGGCTCAATCGCTCTCGACGGCGGCTAGGGGTGGTGCGGTGACGGCATATTACGGCTAGCGATGGTGCTGTGTCTCCATCCCTCTCTCGCTCTCTTTGCTCGCCATGGTTGTAACTCTAGTGGTATGAATCTCTCTCTCTCTCTCTCTCTCTCTCTCTCTCTATATATATATATATATGTATTATATATGTCTTCTTAGAAGATGCCCTCGGAGCCAGCATAACTTGCATATTTTCTCACTCACTCAGTTAACATATTTTAAAGAATAAGTTAACTTATCACTCAGTTAACATTTCTGCAAATTTGTGAACTGTTAAATTAATAGAAATATAGCAGGGTTCACACTCTCATTTCTGCAAAATCATGGGTTTCTACTAATTTTGCTTATTTTGATTGTTGAATTGATATATGCCTGCTTGTGCTCTCTCTCTCTGTTTCTGTTGTAATTTTTTATTGGATTGAGTTGATTGATATCTGATTAGAAAAACAAACCTTGATGTCAATGTTATGATTGATTTGATTCAGTTTTATGTTTTTTAGTTGTGATTTATTATGTTTGTCTACTCTACTTGCTGGGTTGTAATTTGTGTGACTATGATCTATTTTGCATATATACTTCATTTTCAATATGTATCCCAATCAAGAGCTACTCAATTACTTCAGTTGGGATTGGTTTTTATTAACCCTAACTTTTATTTCTTTATTTTAATGCAAATGATTAGGCTTTAATATCAACTTAAGAACTAATTGGAGACAAAGTCATTGGGTATTGTCAATTGAAACAATGGAATCTTTAGTATACAGAAGTTGAGGACTTGGTATTATTTTCGTCTTGACCAAGCACTGCATTAGTGTGCTTTTATCTCTAACTTTGACCCAAATTCATTTGTCTTACCAATCTATATGAGTCACCCTTTCTCCATTTCACAATCTAGAATTTTAATAATTTTGTGCCCTCAAGTCCAAGGGCTGTTGTGTGGAGATTCTCTAAGTTGTTACATCTTGATTAAGAAAAGTGATATGTAGGTCATTTTTCAAAATTTTCTACTGGAAACCTTTTGTAAGGTATTCTCCACTAACATCAAAATCGCATGATTAATAGTATTAGATTCTATTCTTCGGTGCGTCGCAACAGTTTAAACACTCTAGGATTACTAGTTTGGAGCATGTTTCTGGTATATATATATTCCAAATCAAGGAAATTACTATGAATGTTTTGAGTTAATAATGCAGTAGAGCTTTTTGTTTGTTTTGTTGCATTTGCAATCTCTTATATTGTCTTTGTTATGCTTTGGGCCTTTTGGTATATGTTTGGAACATTCATGTTACGAATGGAGACATACATCAAATGGAATTTTGTACTTGTCAATAAGTAGAAAATTAGGTGGCCAAATACCAAATTTAATATATGCGGATTTGCAAATTTAAAATTAGCTGCTATATTAGTATTCTATTATATAGCAGGGTTCACACTTTGTGCATCTTCAGAAAATCTAGACTATAGTATTTGTGCGTTCTTGTAGATTCACCTGTCTGCCAAGTATTTCTTAGTAATGCTTGGTGATTCCCCTTTAGAATTTTTTAGTTACTAATCAAATCAAGTTTTCTAAATTTTTTTTACAGGTGCATTGATATATTTAACCCTAAAGAACAAAGCATATTAAAGAAATATCGGAAGGAAAATTTTGCAAAGAAGGAACTTGTTTATAGTGAAAGAAGAGCTATTGGGAAGTGTCCATTAACTCCATAAGAGGTATGGTTCCCATGTTCTTTTCTATTCCATTGCTCTATTTTTTTTTTTTTTTTGTCTGTATGCAACCGATGCATGACTAAACTAAAAAGTTAGATGTCTACAAGACTACAACCTAGTCAATCTTCTCAATGCAATTGGAAAAATACGAGACAACACAAGTGGCGATATTTTATAGTTAAGTTCCACATTCCAATGAGGATAAAATCTTCTGTGCATTTAGTTGTTTCTTTATAAATGACCACTTGGATTCAATCTGATCAAAACTTGGTACAAGAAACTGTGCTTGTGCTTGCTGGTGCTTCCATCAGTGCAGGCGAGTGCTTACTTCTGGTGAAATGTTTCTCCTCACGGAAAATTTATGGAAGTACCAATGCTTAGTTGAGCAATTTTGTGAAAGCATGTTGAATTTGAATGTTCTTCGGTTACATATTTAGAGTAAATAGTGACTCTTGAATACAAGATCTTAATATATCATTTGGTTGTTGAAAAAAATGAAGGCTTAGAACATGAGGTGAATTTGAGACTCAATTGGACTTTAGGTTTAATCACTTATGAGACTTTGGAACACAACTGACATATAAATGCCTCAACTACATTCCAAGTTGGAAGTGTTGAATTGTTGTTCTGCCAGTATCCATATAGCTACTCCAATCACTACCTTCAGAAGTGTAACCATCTGTTCTACTAGTAAGTGTTTCAAACAGATTATCATACCATTGAGGCCATATATTAGTTGTTGATAGATAATACCACCATGGAAGACACCCTTGCTATCCATCGTTTGGTCATATGTGTATTCTCCTCGTGAAGACAACAAGGACCAAAGTTTAATAATTAAAAATAGTAGCAATTTCAATTTGAGAACCAAGTGCTTGCCTACAAGGCTCTAGTATGATAGAATAACATGGTGCTTGCACTATGTTTTGAACTAAGTGTCGTATTTTTTAGAACTACGTGTCGTATTTTTTAGAACTAAGTGTCTTATTCATGTCAAAACTTGTCGGATTTTTTAGAACTAAGTGTCTTACTCATAAGTTTTTTAAACTTAAGGAGTCTAAATGAATATGATCTTCATATTCCATCTCAAATCAATTCATTTTAGATCCTTTGATAAGATATTTTTGTGGATGTGTTCAAAAACGATATTTGAGGGAAATACAAATGATGGATAAGAGTTGGATTGATTTGCCAAATAGGATGTCGAGGGAATACATTAATGGAATTGATGAATTCCTTGTGTTTGCCTACACCAATATGGTTGAAGGTTCGATAATCAATTGTCCGTGTAGGAAGTGTGAGAATCGATACCATCTTGTACGAGAGGGTGTACGGGAGCATCTGATTTTGAATGGTTTTTTTAAAAAGTACAAACATTGGATTAATCATGGGGAATCTTACGTATTTCTGTATGGTAATTAAGAGAATGAAACATTGGCTAATTTAGACATTGGGGATGATATGGTTGGAATAATATAAGGGGCTATGGGAAACCCACATGCCGGTACAAGTGTTGAGGGCAATGAACCACAAGAGCCTGATCCTATGCATCTAAACCCCAGCTCGGTCCAAATGTAGAGACTGCAAAGTATTTCAAACTTCTTCAAGATGCACAAAGTAAATTGTATCCGGGTTGTCAGAAGTTCACATCTTTGTTATTTATTGTTCGACTTCTACATTTGAAGGTGCTTAATCAGTGGACAGACAAGTCTGTTGACATGTTGCTTGAGTTATTGAATGAGGCGTTCCCGTTGGGTATGAAACTCCCGGGCTCATATTATAAAGCTCAAAAGGTCACAACAGATTTGGGCTTCACGTATGAGACGTGGGATGCATATCCCAACAGTTGCATGTTGTTTCGAAACGAGGACGCCAATCTTGATAAATGTGTCATATGCAACAGTTGTAGATGGAAATTAAATGGTGATTGTGGCAAATGAATAGCTGCAAAACAGATGAGGTATTTTCCTTTACAGCCAAGGTTGCAGAGATTGTTTATGTCATCCAAGATGGCGAAGTTAATGAGATGGCATGTAGAGGAACGAACTGATGACGGTGTCTTTAGGCATCCTGTTGACTCCCTTGCATGGAAAGATTTTGACTGTCAAAATTTTGACTTTAGTAATGATTGTCGAAGTGTAAGGCTTGGCTTAGCATCTAATGGTTTTAACCCATTCAGGACGATGAACATAGTTCATAGCACTTGGCCTGTTGTGCTCATTCCATACAACTTGCCGCCATGGATGTGCATGAAGCAACCATTTCTAATTTTATCCGTGCTTATTGATAGCCCGAAAGGACCTAGTGACAAGATTGATGTGTATATGCAACCGTTGATTGAGGAGTTGAAAGAACTATAGAATGATGGTGTCTCCATATTTGATGCATCCACAAATCAAATGTTCCAAATGCATGCAGCTTTACTGTGGACAATTAGTGATTTTCCTGCATATGCAAACTTGTCAGGATGGAGCACTAAAGGCGAATATGCATGTTCTTGTTGCAATAAGGAAACTACATCGTGTTGGTTGAAGCATAGTAGGAAACAATAATACTTGGGTCATTGCAGATTTTTACCTAGTGGCCATAAATTCCGAAAGGTTAAAGTATCATTTGATGGTAGTCGGGAAGTCAGATTCAAATCAAAATTGTTGTCTGGAACTGAGATGCTGCTACAATTAGAATCTAAGGGTATTCTAACCCAATACAAGAGGGATGACCTTAAGGAGAGGCATATGAGACAAGTAGAGAAGGAGAAAGCTGGACATCGCACCCATAGCTGGAAGAAAAAGAGTATCTTTTATGAACTGCCATATTGGGAGCATAATCTAATAAGACACAGCCTCGATGTGATGCTGTGGATGTGCCCTGAGGGCCTTGCTTACCAGAGTTCGGACTCAAATGTCACGGTTCTGAATCTAGTCTCGTAAAGTGCAATACAAGACCGATAAATCACCAAAGAGTCCAAATCCGGCAAATCGTTTTGGAAAACTGATTTTTAAGAAAGAAGTGCCAAACATGGACTGCTTCGCCAGATACAGAGTCGCCACCTAAATATTTTATTTTTGGAAAAATTTAGGAAACCCTGACTCATTGCCTAAGGCCACGTGTCCGTCATCACCAAAGTTGCCTCGGCTCGGGAACTTGGGTACGATTGGGGAAGGTCATCTATGAGCACCCCCACTCGCCCGATCAAAGATCGGCCACTACTAAACATGATATCTTATTTTTGAAAACACATGTGCTCTTATTTCGGTTAATTAGCTAGAATTACTATGTGATGCGCACAGCAAACAAGTATAGACTAGATCGCCTAATTTGGAACAAAGCATTGTATATTCGTTTGTTTGAAAACGGTTTGAAGTTTGCTACTCGTAAGTAGGCTAAATCAAAGATTTCAATGAATTGTTCCAATTCAAGTAATCTAACCTCCACCCACAGGCGTTCAGGCAGTTAAACACTTAAGCAGTTAGCCTCATGGTAAGCATGCTTTCATGGCAACAATAACACACATGCAGTATGCTAAAGCATAAACACTCACAGTGTACTCCGAGCCAAAACAGAGAACTAGTTAGAAATCAATGCATGATCCTAGTTCATGTTAGGATGGCTAATGCAACACATGCAAAATGCAACTAGAAATAGGCTCAGTTATCCTAAGATGTCATGTGAGATGCAATTTAGATAACATGTATCCAACTTGGAATTGAAATACGATGCAGTTAGTATGATGCGCCGAACCCGGTGCATGCAGTGTAGATGAATGATGCAAACATGCAAGCATAAGTATGCTAAATGAAATATGCCCTAAAACTAACCATCGTAAGCGGTTAAGTAAAAGGGAGAAAGAAATGGGGGTTGGAAGACATGCATCGCACACACGGACGCTTATTACAACAATTCGCCATCTCGACGGAGGGTCCGAATAAACAATACATGTTAACTAATTAACTAACTAACAAGTTAATTAATTATTACATAACCAAATGAATAACTAGCTACAACTAATTATTACAAAACCTAATTAATTAACAAATTAACTAATTAAATTACAAAACCAAATGCTAACTAACAATGTAGGGAAAACAGTAAATAATGTTGTTCCAGCTCTGGTTGGGGGAGAAGGGGATGCATGCTCGGTTCTTGTCCTGAAAGCTCTCCAGTTGCTCTCTTGAGGCTCTGTCTACTGGGTGTCTTTGAGAACTTGCTGCTGGATCTTACCAAAACCATGCTGGGGAATACATCAGTGGCCTACCAGCCATGGGGATCCACTGCCGACTATCCTGCCGACCAAGAGTGGGCACTGCCGGCCAAGGATGAGGAGGTATCGGCCATCTGCAAGGCACTGCCGGCCACTAATGTGCTAGGACACCAAGCTGCAGCAGAACACAAAATAGAGAAAATGGAGGGTCTCCCAAGGGTATGTACGCACTATGCCACCCCATATCACCTCAAAACATCAAGGGAGAGGCATAGTCGGATCCACGACCATCAATCACGCATCCCGATGCATGATGGCCAAAGATCCAACATGTGCAAATCAATGTGAAATGAATGCACAAATAAACACATAAAGCCTAAAACTCTATCATGGATAATCAAAAGCGTCGACGACCAAGAATTGAGACACGTCTTATCACTTGAAGTATGAAACGCCCCTCATTCCTCGTGCTCGGATTAACACTTAACCCAAACAACAATTCAATACAAGCATGGCATACACAAAGCTAATGCAATATGAACAACCTAGCAAGGCTAATGGCATGCATAATACTAATACACAATGCAAGGCAAACTAGACATGCAAACATGTGATAAACCAAGCATGCGACAACGTACAAGGTGACAAGCATGCTACAACATGTAAAGATGGAGCAAGCATACAACAGTATGCAAGACAAGCATGCAACAACATGCAAGGGTGGACTTAAACCAAAATGGACAGACCTCAACTATGCCCAAATCAGTGGCCATAATGCTAAGATGAAGGCACCGAAAACACATACAAGCATGCATGCCAATTGGCTCACCAATTGAGGCATAAAGATGCAACTCTCAAGAACACCTAAAGAGTAGAAAGCATGGAAGTGTAACAACACTAAGTGCACTGAAATGAGATGATAAACGATGCCAAATCATTTAAACAACACAAGTAAAGCATGCGAAGGTCCTTAAAGCATGGAGCTATCAAAGAGGATTACAAAGGAGACATGCAATACATGGCACAAATGCATGAACTAAGTATGGACAGAGCTTAAATAGGTCAAAATGAGTACCTAAACATGCTGAGATGAGGGCCCAAAGACCTAGGTATGCAAGCATACAAGCTAAGCCATAAACTAGGCAATAATGCACAATACTCAAAGGTACTTAAAGCATGATTGAAGTGGGAATATGGCAATGCTATAGGCTCTGAAATGAAGTATTAAGTGATGCTAAATCATCTAAATAGCTCAAAGATGGCATGCATGAGTCAACAAAACACAAAGCTTGCAAGGCCAATTACACTACAGCTATACAAAGCATAAAGGATATGGCAAGGGCAACCCAAAACAGTCCTAGTACATGTTAATATGAGACTAAAACATGCATGGAAGGAAGCCAAAACAAGCTAGCATGAAGAGCATGAGGCATGATGCATACAAGTCAAATAAGGTGGATTACACTATACCTATTAAGACCAAGCATGGGACGACTCAACTAACAAAAATTAGAGTTAAGGCATGTCAAAATAAGCCTAAAAACCCACTGAGATAGCATCCCAAAGACCTAAGCATAGAGGCATGCACAATGATCCATTCATGAGGCATAAAACACAAACTCTCTAAGACATTGAAAGCATGTCAAATGCAGGTGTATGACCACATTTCATGGACTGGAATAATATTCAAAATGATGGCAAAGTATGGAAACATCACATGCATGGCATGGTAGAGGCCTCAAAACCCAAGGCTAGCCAAAGCATTTACACTATAGCTATACAAAACATGAGTGATATGACCATGGCAGCCCAAAACAGTCCTAGAATAGCACAAAATAAGAATAAAATCATGCTGGATTAGAGCCAAAACATGCTAGAATGATGAGTCAAAACATCATGCACATAAAGCTAGTAAACAAGATTTGTTCTACAAGTATATGGAGCATGCAAAAGATGACCAAACCCACTTTAGACAGAGTTACGTCATGGCAAAACATCACGAAAAACATTCTGAAATGGACTCAACATAAGCTAGGCAAACATGCTACTTTGATGAGCCACAAATGGGATTACACTACACATACAAGAAGCATGCAAAATATGACCAAACCAGCCATGGAAAGAGTCAAGGAAGGTCCTAAAAGTCACAAAAAAAGGGCCTGAACCAAGCCTCAAAAGTAAAGGGATACATGCTCCTTTGATAGGCCAATAATACAAGCACACAAAAACAAGAAGAGAGGGGACACCCCCTCTGATTTGAGATCTCAAAACCACATGCCTACCACTGAAAATCCACTGGATTTTAGTGGCTAAAAGGCCAAACAAAGCCTAGCTTAAAGGCCTTAAAGCATGGCTCAAAATAAGGCCAAACAAAGCATACAAGAGGGTTGCACACCCCTAACACCAAAAGGACCTTAAAAAAACTTTAAAAGCACTTAAATACAGAACTTTTTTCAGTTGAAAGAAAGGCCTAAAACAATATGCAAGGATGGCCAAAATGAGGTACAAATAAATGCTAAAAAGGGGAAGAAACTCACCCTTGAAGACCAACTTCGAAACCTGCAATCTCAGGGGCCAAAAACCAAGTTTCAGAGCTCAAGTAACCCCCTCAAGAACCTCAGCCCAAAGATGGTGGTGTATCTCTATGTGTTGTAGTGCAAAAGTGCAAGAAAAATGGACTTTAAAGCACTATTCTATGCAATATAGAGAGAGAGTGTGAGAAATATAGAGAAAGAGAGATACAACTCCTTCAAAACTTTTTTCAACCTCTACTAAGGAGAGAGGACCTCTCCTTATATAGAAGAAAAACAATGCAAAGCTTGCTAAACAAGATTGGAAAGGGGCTCATCCCTCTATACACGTGTATGGAGGAGAGATGAGTGAACACCAGCTGGCTCAAAAGATCTGGCGTGAAACCTGCTGAGACAAGGGGTCTGCCGGCCATCAGTGGTTGTCAGCAGTGGCTCATTGATGGCCGGTAGGCTCTATCAATGGCCGGCAGGGCAAAGGCATGGCCAGCAGGGCCAAAAAGGGGCCGGCAATGCCTTCCACAAAGCATGCAGAAAAGGCCAATACAAGGTCCAAAAAAGGGGCAGAAAGGATACAGGATTTGGAAAGTTCAAACCTGTGATGTTCCACGGTGAAAGTCGAGTACTCAGCGAGCAATCGAACTGGTTGTTGGGTGTACCTGCAAGTACAACCAAGTCTTGAGGACGGTAAAAAATGGGTGTCTACAGATGCATATAGAGAAGAATGTTTGTGATAATGTGTTGTGGACAATATTAGGGGTTGTAGGAAAATCGAAGGATGGTGTTAATGCTCGGTGTGTATAGCGATCCCGGGTTTACCCCTTATAGTACAGTGATCCGGACATGTGTCTGTGGATGTTAGTAGTTGAGTATTGTCTTGTTTACATCCTTTCCTACTTTGTATTTGAGTTATAGGATGTATTGAGCAGGTTTGTTACAGGTTGGTTGTGTTTGGGAACCAAGTGTTACTACCCAGAATTTTGGGTCTTCGCTCGAGCGAGCTGTTCTTCGCTCGAGCGAGCTTGGTTTTTGTGTCTGGTGGCTCGAGCAAGAGTGGCTTCGCTCGAGCGAGCGATTGCGTCTGGCTCAAACCTGAAAGTTTCATTTCTTGGCTCGAGCGAGCTTTTCTTCGCTCGAGCGATCTGGTTCGTTCTTCGCTCGAGCGAGCGGTCCTTCGCTCGAGCGAGCGTCGTATTGCAAATCGGAAAATTTGCACTGTTGGCTCGAGCAAGCTTATCTTCGCTCGAGCGAGTTCAATTGTTGTGTCTGGTCGCTCGAGCGACCGAGTCTTCGCTCGAGCGAGCCTGTTTATATCAGCAAGGCAACACCGAGTTAAACTTCACTTTTTTCATACTTTTTTATTCTCAAACCCTAAAATTTGAGAGCCCTTCTCTCTAAAATTACTCTCTCTCTAAGATTTGATCTACCTAGGGTGATTTCCTACCCTTAGGCCTTTGTTAAAAAGATAGAGGGTGACTTGGGCTTCGTTTTAATCGGAACAAGTTTGGTTTTGGAGCAAGTTGGGTGTTGGGCATCATCTCCTTTTGAGCTCAATCTTTGAGGTAGGGATATCCTACTCCTCTTTATGGATTTTGTCTTTTAATTTTAGCATTTTGATGTGTTGGAAGTTGTTGTGTAATTTTGAGAAAACTTTGGGCCTTTGTGTAATTTTACAAAAGTTGGGGTTCTATTTATAATGAACCTAGAGGTATGTTTGGTGTAGAAACATGGGATTAATGTTGAAATAGTGATGGAAAATGGAACCTAAGGGTTGTAATGTTAATTATGGAAAATGCCCTAATTACATTGATTAATTAATTGGGATAATTAATTGTAAGAAATGAGGAATTGAAATGTTGATTTTATATCCGTTTGTTGCATTTATTTTCTGTATAGAAATAACTGCTTTGGGCTATCGGTGGAGGATAGTCTTGATTGTTGTAGACAATGCATGATGATTAGGCAAACTAAAACTGATCATTGAAATGTGTCATTGAGTGTGACGGTTGAAGGAATACATTAATTTATGTATTGATTGATGTGTATAATAATTGCTTATATGCATTGTGTGTTGTGTTGGAGGAGATAGGGGATGTACTCCACGGTTTAGGGGAAGATAGGGGATGGACCTCTAAACCGGATGTTGTTCGGGAGAAGATAGGGGATGGACTCGAGAGATATAGCTTATATGCTTATCTAGTGATGTGTTGACACAGCTCTTATGCTTGTCTTTGGAAGTATTGATATAGCTAGTATGCTTGTCTTTTGTGAAATGGGTAGTTGTTGGACATGAGTTACTGTCCCACATGAGTTGTTGGCCAGGTTCTGAGCCATGGTTATAAACTGAGAACTTGTAAGGAAATGAGGGATGAAAATGTAAAGTGTTGGCCACCTATCAACTGCTAATCTTTTAGTCATTATTCATAACTGGTTTAGTGTATTTCTACTGGGCTGTGGCTCACCCTATATGGGAACATCATTTTCAGGTACAGGTAGCATGCCACCTCCAAGGACATAGCTTGGGAGGCTAGGGGCGGGAAGACTTTTTGTGTTGTCTCTTTTTGATGATGTATTACATGTAAATTCAAGCCAAGGGCTTAATGTGTAAATGAGTTAGTACTCTACTTTTTGTAACCAAGTGTTAACTTGGAAAGCTGTAAGCCCTTTGGGCATTTGCTTTTGTTGTTAACATGTAATACTTTTGTAATGAAACTCTGTTAATGGAAGAATGTACATCTTTTATATATCAATGCATATCTATATTGTTGGGTTTTACGTTGTTATTTTGAGGGCGTTACAACTTGGTATCAGAGCGTACCGGGTTCGAATACTTTGGGTACGTGGGAAGTGATTAGAATCACAATGGGTTTGTCTCGCTTGAAAGAGACTTAGGTGTAAAGTCATTTGCCATGTGTTTAAATTGATAACATGCTTATGTGATTATTTGGGTATGCGATTTAATTTCTAGGATGTTGATTGGATCCATGGGTTTCTGGGAGTCTTGTTGGAAAAGCACTTGATCAATGCTGTTTCTAACCGGAACTCTAGTAACGCTTTGGGACTGTCATTATCCGGGAATGAAGTTCGTAGGTGCTTATGTGATTATGTGCTTACGTGGAATGAATTACTGTTGTCCAATGCATTAGGACGCGAGTGTTTAGCTTCGGCACATTTATTAATGTGCTAACGTCTTTGTTTTCCTTTATTAGGATGTCAGGCCGAGGACGAGGACGCGGTAGGCGTGGTAGGCCGGGTAGGCAGGAGGTGCCGGTGCAAGAGGAGATTCCGGCAGTGCAGGAGGGGGTTGGTCAGGCCAATGTGGCCGAGCCAGTAGGCCAGCAGGCTATGGGCGCTTTAGCCCGAGAGATAGCAGGGGCATTCAGGGAATCAGTAGGTATTCTCAGAGCTGAGAATCAGGCTCAGGTTGTTGTTGCGGATGCAGGACCCTCCTTTTTGAAGAGGGAGTTTTTCCGGTCTAATCCAGATGAATTTGTGGGTGACCCTAAAGAGCCGCTTAAAGCAGATGAATGGCTCGAACAGACAACGAAGACGTTTGAGATGCTTGGCATCGAAGACGAGGGGTTAAAGGTGACCTTGGCATCTTTCCAGCTGAAAGGGGATGCGGGTCAGTGGTGGAAGTTCACCAAGTCGCATAGGAGCTACGTGGGAGGCTTTTGTGAATGCTTTCCAGGAGAGGTTCTTATCTTCAGCAGTCAGGGAGAAGCTGCGAGATCAGTTCTGCCAGCTTAAGCAGAATAGTTTGTCAGTGGCCGAGTTCGAGGCCTCATTTACTAGCTTGTCCAGGTTCGCACCTGAGTTGGTGGCGTCTGAGGAACGCCGTTGCATTGAGTTTGAGAAGAAGTTGAAGCGTGGCCTCAAGCTGAGAGTTGTAGGGTCTATGATTCGGGATTATGGGCGTCTGGTGGATGCTGCAGCCCATACCGAGATCATGATGAAAGAGGAGGATGAGGAGAAACATGGAGGCTCCAAGAGGGGCCAAGAGGGCCAGGGTGATGGCAGGATACAGAGGGGTTATAACCCTCAGCAGTCTCAGGGTGGAGTTTCTAGATCGACCTTTCCAGTGCCGAGTGCAGGCTCGGGGAGAGGCAATCAGGGGGAGTTCACTTGTTACAAGTGTGGCCAGTTGGGTCACAAGGCTTCGGTTTGCCCGCTGAAGGGCGGAGGTCAGAGAGCTGCATCTTCTTCAGCCAGACCGCAGAGTCAGAGTTTGGGCAGGGGGCAGCCCTTGTCTTGTTATCAGTGTGGACAGCCTAGGCACCTGAAGAGGTTTTGCCCACAGTTGAGTGCCACTTCAGGAGCGTCTAGTTCTAGACAGACGCAGGGTTTTCAGCCAACTCAGTCTGTGCAGGCCTCGAGGGCCAATCCGGGGGCTTCGTCGTCCCAGTCAGTGCAGCAGTCGTATGCTCCTAGAGGTGAGCAGGTTGATCAGGGGCCTACAGGGCGCGCGTATGCTGTTACCGCGCAGGACCTGGTACCGGCTCCATCAGTAGTGAGAGGTACCTTTCTGTTTTGCAACTCGGTTGCTAGAGTGTTGATTGATACGGGTGCATCTCATTCTTTTGTATCTGCTGCATTTGCATCTGTGTTGGAATTGGAGTTAGCACTATTGGCATCTCCTATTTGTGTTGTGTCGCCTATTGGGGGTGAGTTGATCTTGAAACACGGATGTAGAGGTTGTGATATTGAGGTCGCCGACCATCGGCTTCCGTTTCCATTTGTAGTTATGCCCATGAAGGGCTTCGATGTTATTTTGGGTATGGACTGGTTATCGTCATATCGGGCAGTTATTGGTTGCTACCGCCAGAGGGTCACTTGTTGTACAGTGAGCGGGGAGTGTTTTCATTTCTTGGGAGACCGGGTTGGTAATGTTGTACCACCGGGGTATGATCCGCGAGGGCGGAGAGAGCTTAGTGGTTTACTTGCTAGCTTTGAGAGTGATGAGTGTGATGAGACCCAGACTGTGTTGCCAAGGGTAGTTTGTGAGTACTCGGATGTTTTTCCCGAGGATCTTGTTGATTTGCCACCTCACTGAGAGACAGAGTTCTCTATTGATTTAGTGCCCGGCACGGCGCCGATTTCTATGGCACCTTACCGTTTTGCTCCAGCAGAGTTAATTGAGTTGAAAGTTCAACTCCAAGAATTGCTAGATAAGGGCTTCATTCGCCCTAGTGTATCGCCGTGGGGAGCACCAGCCCTCTTTGCTAAAAAGAAAGACGGTGCCTTGAGATTGTGTATCGACTACCGGAAGTTGAATCGGGCTACGGTTAAGAATAAGTACCCTATGCCCCGTATAGATGATTTGTTTGACCAGTTGAAGGGTTCCCATTGTTTCTCTAAGATAGATTTGAGATCGGGTTACCACCAATTGACGGTCAGGGAGGAGGACATTCCGAAGACGGCATTCCGTACGCGGTATGGCCATTATGAGTTTCTGGTAATGCCGTTTGGGCTTACCAACGCACCAGCAGTCTTTATGGACTTGATGAACCGGATCTTCCGGGAATTCTTGGATCGTTTTGTAGTCGTTTTTGTGGACGACATTCTTATCTATTCACCTTCAGAGGAGGAGCACAAGGCACACTTGAGAGTGGTGCTTGAGTTACTTAGAGCCCATAGGCTGTATGCCAAGTTTGGGAAGTGTGAGTTCTGGCTAAAGGAAGTCAAGTTCTTAGGCCATGTGGTTTCTGGGGAAGGGGTGTCTGTTGATTCATCCAAGACTGAGGCAGTGCAAGATTGGGCACAGCCTAAGAGTGTGTTCGAGATCCGCAGTTTTCTGGGGTTAGCTGGGTATTACCGTCGATTTGTGAAAGATTTCTCCAGGTTAGCTTCACCGTTGACTAGATTGACTCGGCAGGGAGTCAAATTTGTATGGAGTGAGACTTGTGAAAAGTCGTTTCAGGAGTTGAAAGTTAGATTGACCACCGCTCCAATTTTGATTATTCCGGAGAGGGGGTTGGGTTACGCAGTCTATTGTGATGCCTCAAGAGAGGGTTTGGGTTGTGTGTTGATGCAGGAGGGGAAAGTGGTAGCTTATGGCTCACGTCAGTTGAAAATTCACGAGAAGAATTACCCTACGCATGACCTAGAGTTAGCAGCTGTGATTTTTGCCTTGAAAATCTGGAGGCACTACCTTTATGGTGGAGATTCGAGGTGTTCTCAGATCACAAGAGTCTGAAATATCTGTTTTCACAGAAAGACTTGAATTTGAGGCAGAGGAGGTGGATGGAGTTTATTGAGGATTATGACTTCGAGTTGCACTATCACCCAGGGAAGGCCAATGTTGTGGCCGATGCCCTTAGCAGAAAATCCATTAGTGATGTAGCTTGTATAGCCATCCGGGAGTGGGAGATGTTGGGGGCGATTGGCGAGTTTGATTTGCTTCTGGGCGAATCCGTTGAGGCTGCGACCTTGTTTTCTGTTGTTGCGCAGCCTACACTTGTGACTCGAGTGTTAGAAGCACAGAGAGGTGACCTAGAAGTAGAATCCCTCAGAGAGAAGATCTCCAGTGGGAAGGTTGAGAAGGGTCTGGTAATGTATCCCGACCAGAGTGTGAGATACCGAGACCGTTTGTTTGTGCCGGAGTCTTGCCGACAGGAAGTACTCCGAGAGTTTCATCATTCGCGCCTTACGGTGCATCCGGGAGGTACTAAGATGTATCAGGATTTAGGTCGCCAGTTTTGGTGGCGGGGTATGAAGAGGGATGTGGCAGTCTTCGTGTCTAAGTGCCTTACTTGTCAGCAAGTGAAGGCCGAGCATCAGAGGCCAGCAGGTTTGTTGCAACCCTTGCCTATTGCCGAGTGGAAGTGGGAGCATGTCACTATGGACTTCGTTGTAGGTCTTCCGAGGACTCAGCGGGGTAGTGATGCTATTTGGGTGGTTGTAGACCGGTTAACTAAGTCGGCGCACTTCATTCCTATGCGCGTGAGAGATTCAGTGGATCATCTTGCCGACTTGTATATTCGGGACATAGTGAGGTTGCACGGGGTCCCAGTGACGATTGTCTCAGATAGAGACCCTCGTTTTACTGCCAGGTTGTGGCAGAGTTTGCAGAGTGCCTTGGGTACTAAGTTGACCTTTAGTACAGCGTATCATCCTCAGACTGATGGGCAGTCTGAGCGTACCATTCAGATTCTTGAGGATATGCTTCGGGGTTGTGTCCTTGATTTCAGTGGGATGTGGGAGAGGCACTTACCATTGGTGGAGTTTGCCTACAACAACAGTTTTCAGTCTAGCATCGGTATGGCACCGTTTGAGGCCTTGTATGGCCGACCGTGTAGGTCTCCAGTTTGTTGGGCCGAGGTGGGTGATGCACCTCTGTTGGGTCCGGAGTTGGTTAGGGAGACGACGGAGAAAATTGAGCTTATCCGTAGGAGGCTTGTTACAGCCCAGAGTCGTCAGAAATCTTATGCTGACCGTAGGAGGAGGCCGTTGGCGTTTGAGATAGGTGACCATGTCTTTCTGAAAATATCACCCAGGCGAGGTTTGATGAGGTTTGGGAAGAGTGGGAAGCTATCCCCTCGGTTTATTGGTCCTTTTGAGATCCTTGAGAGGATTGGCGAGGTTGCTTATCGCTTAGCTTTGCCGCCACAGTTATCCGGAGTTCATGACGTGTTTCATGTGAGTATGCTTCGGAAGTATGAGCCGGATCCATCACATGTATTGGATTGGACCGACTTAGAGGTAGATGAGGATGCCTCGTATGAGGAGAGACCGGTTCGGGTCTTGGATAGGCGGGATCAAGTCCTGCGTGGCAAGACCATTCCTTTAGTGAAGGTTTTGTGGAAACATCACGGGGTGGAGGAGGCAACATGGGAACGTGAGTTGGGAGTCCGCGAGAAATATCCGGACTTGTTTGTTGATATGTAATCTTGTATTTAGATTGTGGACTATTGTCGAACTTAAGAGCTTTTATATATGTCTTAAGTTGTAAAACATTGTGAATGTTTTGGGTTTGTGGAGGTATTGTAGAACTTACCTTGAATTGGAGGTTTGTATAACATTGCATATGTTGAATATATAGTAGAAATGGAAATGTATCATGATTATTGCTTATGATATGAATTATGAACCATGTATGTTGGAAATGGTTGAAATGGAGAGAAAATGCATGTTGAAATATGTGTATAGTGAAATGCCTCTTGATAAGAGATGGGATGACCGGTAATGGGCCAAATTATTTGATGTTGTGTTTTAACATTGTTTAAAATGGAGAAAAACTTGCTTTCAAAAAAAACCTTGTTCTTAATTTTGGGGACGAAATTCTTTAAGGGGAGGAGGTTATAGCGATCCCGGGTTTACCCTTTATAGTACAGTGATCCGGACATGTGTCCGTGGATGTTAGTAGTTGAGTATTGTCTTGTTTACATCCTTTCCTACTTTGTATTTGAGTTATAGGATGTATTGAGCAGGTTTGTTACAGGTTGGTTGTGTTTGGGAACCAAGTGTTGCTACCCAGAATTTTGGGTCTTCGCTCGAGCGAGCTGTTCTTCGCTCGAGCGAGCTTGGTTTTTGTGTCTGGTGGCTCGAGCCAGAGTGGCTTCGCTCGAGCGAGCGATTGCGTCTGGCTCAGACCTGAAAGTTTCATTTCTTGGCTCGAGCGAGCTTTTCTTCGCTCGAGCGATCTGGTTCGTTCTTCGCTCGAGCGAGCGGTCCTTCGCTCGAGCGAGCGTCGTATTGCAAATCGGAAAATTTGCACTGTTGGCTCGAGCGAGCTTATCTTCGCTCGAGCGAGTTCAATTGTTGTGTCTGGTCGCTCGAGCGACCGAGTCTTCGCTCGAGCGAGCCTGTTTATATCAGCAAGGCAGCACCGAGTTAAACTTCACTTTTTTCATACTTTTTTATTCTCAAACCCTAAAATTTGAGAGCCCTTCTCTCTAAAATTACTCTCTCTCTAAGATTTGATCTACCTAGGGTGATTTCCTACCCTTAGGTCTTTGTTAAAAAGATAGAGGGTGACTTGGGCTTCGTTTTAATCGGAACAAGTTTGGTTTTGGAGCAAGTTGGGTGTTGGGCATCATCTCCTTTTGAGCTCAATCTTTGAGGTAGGGATATCCTACTCCTCTTTATGGATTTTGTCTTTTAATTTTAGCATTTTGATGTGTTGGAAGTTGTTGTGTAATTTTGAGAAAACTTTGGGCCTTTGTGTAATTTTACAAAAGTTGGGGTTCTATTTATAATGAACCTAGAGGTATGTTTGGTGTAGAAACATGGGATTAATGTTGAAATAGTGATGGAAAATGGAACCTAAGGGTTGTAATGTTAATTATGGAAAATGCCCTAATTACATTGATTAATTAATTGGGATAATTAATTGTAAGAAATGAGGAATTGAAATGTTGATTTTATATCCGTTTGTTGCATTTATTTTCTGTATAGAAATAACTGCTTTGGGCTATCGGTGGAGGATAGTCTTGATTGTTGTAGACAATGCATGATGATTAGGCAAACTAAAACTGATCATTGAAATGTGTCATTGAGTGTGACGGTTGAAGGAATACATTAATTTATGTATTGATTGATGTGTATAATAATTGCTTATATGCATTGTGTGTTGTGTTGGAGGAGATAGGGGATGTACTCCACGGTTTAGGGGAAGATAGGGGATGGACCTCTAAACCGGATGTTGTTCGGGAGAAGATAGGGGATGGACTCGAGAGATATAGCTTATATGCTTATCTAGTGATGTGTTGACACAGCTCTTATGCTTGTCTTTGGAAGTATTGATATAGCTAGTATGCTTGTCTTTTGTGAAATGGGTAGTTGTTGGACATGAGTTACTGTCCCACATGAGTTGTTGGCCAGGTTCTGAGCCATGGTTATAAACTGAGAACTTGTAAGGAAATGAGGGATGAAAATGTAAAGTGTTGGCCACCTATCAACTGCTAATCTTTTAGTCATTATTCATAACTGGTTTAGTGTATTTCTACTGGGCTGTGGCTCACCCTATATGGGAACATCATTTTCAAGTACAGGTAGCATGCCACCTCCAAGGACATAGCTTGGGAGGCTAGGGGCGGGAAGACTTTTTGTGTTGTCTCTTTTTGATGATGTATTACATGTAAATTCAAGCCAAGGGCTTAATGTGTAAATGAGTTAGTACTCTACTTTTTGTAACCAAGTGTTAACTTGGAAAGCTGTAAGCCCTTTGGGCATTTGCTTTTGTTGTTAACATGTAATACTTTTGTAATGAAACTCTGTTAATGGAAGAATGTGGATCTTTTATATATCATTGCATATCTATATTGTTGGGTTTTACGTTGTTATTTTGAGGGCGTTACAGTGTGATTTACAAGAAATGAATATTAGAAAACCCCTACATTTGTAGTTAAGAGGGTCGAATAAAGCTTATTTACCACCGGCACAATTCACGATGACCAAGGATGAGAAAGATTTGTTCTTGAAAATATTGAAGGAAGTTAGACTTCCCGACGGGTATTCATCCAATATATCGCGTCGCGTGCGCTTACATGATAGAAGTATTGGGGGTCTTAAGAGCCACGATAGTCATATTCTGATGCAACAACTAATTCCATTGGCTATTCAAAGATCGTTACCGAAGAATGTAATTGAACCTTTGATTGAATTGAGCAATTTCTTTAGACAATTGTGTTCCAAAGTGAATCGTGCGATGGATTTGCAATATATTCAAGATTGTATCGTTGTAACACTTTGTCATCTAGAGAAAATATTTCCTCCTACTTTTTTTTGATATAATGGAGCACTTGCCTATACATCTAGCTGACGAAGCATTATTGGGTGGAGCGATTCAGTTTCGATGGATGTATCCAATTGAGAGGTATCTTCTTACTTTGAAGCAATATGTGTGTAATAGAGCTCATCCAAAGGGTTCAATTGCTAAAGGATATCTTATGGAAGAATACATGAATTTTTGTGCACAATATCTCAATGATGTGGAAACCAAATCTAATCGACCCGTGAGGAACTACAGTGGTGATGATAATCTGGGTCGTGCTGTTGGTGAAAGCTCAAGCTTTTATCTTGATAATACTTCTTGGGTACAAACTCATCGGTATATCTTATTCAATACCAGCGCAGTTCAACCATTCATAAAGTAAGTTTTGTCACTCACTCAATATTTTATTATGTTTCATTGAATTTTGAACCATTTTTTTTTTAATCAAATTTCAATCTACACAGCAAACACCTTGAAGTACTTAAGGTCAAAATGCCTCGTGTTGACGATCATCAGCTTCGGCGTGAACATTTTGAAACTTTTCACATTTGGTTCAAGGAACATGTATGTATTTAAATCTATAGATTCTATTTACCTACATCGAACTACATTTTAAATTTTACAATTTTTTTTTTTTTAAATAGGTTCAAACTTTGCGAAGGACTAGTGATGCCACATTTTCTGAAGAGATTATTGTATTGGCAAATGGTCCTCATAACATGGCGAGGAGGTTCAACGGGTATATAATGAATGGGTTTCGGTATCGAGTAAAGGCCATAGATGACCGTCGAGCCACACAAAATTGTGGTGTAGCTTTGAAGACAGATACCATAAGTTATGCTAGTCGGAAATACAAGAATCCTCGTGTGGGGTCTGTGTATTATTATGGACAATTGACAAATATTGTTGAGATTCGATATTCCAATGAGAAGAAGCATGTGTTGTTTAAGTGTGATTGGATTGACAACATTCACGGGAAGATACAAGATGTCTTCAATTTCACGTTGGTCAACTTCAATCATTTGTTGTACCGAGATGATCGAATTATCAATGAACCTTTCATCTTGGCATCCCAAGCAGAGCAAGTTTGGTATGTTGCAGACCCGTTAGGACCAGACTAGCAAGTAGTGGTGAAGATGTCTCAAAGAGGTTTATTTGATATGAATTCGACTGATCTAGAAATCGAGCCATTTATGAGCCAACAATTAGAAGAAAACATAATGCTCCGTGATGAAGAAGTTGGTTGGGTGAGGGAAGCTGCAGAAGGAGAAACACTTGATGTGGAAATAGACTGATATTTAATAAATATCAGTAATTGAATTAAGGCTAAGGTTGTAGTTAATGTTCAATTTCTTAATTTACTTTGTCTTTGTAATTGTATTAGTTCAATTAATGTCATATTATAGTTGATTCAAAACCATTCTCTACGTTTCTAATGTCAATTAATGTCAAGGCACTTGCAGATTATTATGGCAAGGAAAAGGAAGCTTGATCATCCCCTACGCATGATGTTTGATGTTATACGTAAGAGGACATCAGCGGCACCACCATCAGAGGAGGCATCACATTGACCACCATCAGAGGGGCCATTAGTGCTACCACTATCTAACCAGCCACCACAGCAACCACTATTAGTGGCACCACCATTAGAGGAGGCATCATAGCGAGCACCATTAGTGCCACCGCATCGACCACCATCAGTGGCACCACAGCAGCTATCATCTACTCAGCCTCCACGCCTACCATTGGTGCATCCACCATCAGCAGCACCACCATTAGAGGAGGCATCACAGCGAGCACCGTCAGAGGGGCCATTAGTGCCACCGCATCGACCACCATCAGTGGCACCACAGCAGCTATCATCCCGACTAGAGTCATCGGCTTATGAGCCATCCGCAGGTATATAAATTTGCTTTGATTTGTATGAAAATTATTTAAATATATATATTTATTTGTTTTCATTACATATAACTTGTTTATTCTCATTGTATTTTTCAAACCCTTCGACTTCTTCACATCCCACCTCAGGTATAAGAATTTGATTTGTATTGACATTATTTAAATTTGCAGTTGTTTATTATCATTGCATATTGTTGATTCTTGTTGTATCTCGCAGGTCATGGTAGTTCTTCATCAACCTCGAGTAGGCGTGGTAGAGGATGTGCCAAGGGCATTAGGGAGTGGGGTACTGGTATAAAGTTGGACATACAATTTGATGAAAATTACTGTCCAATATGGGATAACCTATCTAAGTTAACTACTCAACTTGGCATTATTGTGCGGAATGGTAACATTGTTCCTCTTACTTTTTTTGACTGGAACATTGTGCCTGATGATATTCTTGATGCTATCTGGAAGGATGTGAAGGTAAAAGTATATTTTTGTCCAAAAATTTAAATTCCAAAATTGTGTTATTATTATTTAAACTTTGAAATTTTGTTTTATAGGACAATTTGAATATATGTCCAGAGGAGTACAAGCCAATCTGCATGAAAAACTGTAACAGCCTATGGAAGGATCACAAGAATAAGATTAAGGCTAAGTATTTCAAGCCTAGAAGTTCTTATCCTAATCTGCAGGATGATGTTCCTTTGCACATTATACCAAGCCAGTGGGAAGAACTTGTGGAGTATTGGCGTACTTCCGATGCTGAGTGTAGACCGCCCGAACTCCGCTCTGCACGCGAGGGCCCGAATTGTGGTTCTAGCTACTACAGTTCGGACTCCTGTCACAATTCTGAATCTAATCTCACAAAGTGCAATGTAAGACTGATAAATCACCAAAGAGTCCAAATCTGGCAAATCGTTTTGGAAAATCGATTTTAATCAAAAAGCGCCAAACAGCGACTGCTTTGCTAGATTTCAGAGTCGCCACCTAAATATTTTGTTATAGGGAAATTTAGGAAACCCTGACTCGTGCCTAAGGCCATGTGTCCGTCATCACCAAAGTTGCCTCGGCTCAAGAACTTGGGTACGAGAGGGGAAGGTCCTGAAATGAGCACCAGTGGTCGGCCAGCTACTTTTTCTGGTCAACCAGGACAAAAAGTGGTCTCCTAGAAAGAAAAGTAGTCTCCCAGAAAGAAAAATGGTTGGCCAGGGGGGAGAGGTGGTCTACACCAGGAAAGCAAGGTGGTGGCATGGTGGGAGACCACTTTTTCCAACTGCAAACCACTTGTAGACCACCAAAAGTGGTCTACAGGGAAGAAAACTAGTTGGCGGGGAAGAAAAGTGGTTTTCAGGGAGAGAAACTGGTCTCCCACCCTTATTCCACCCTCCAAGAAAGGAAAACAAGGTTTGTGCCAAAAACAAACCAAAAAAGATGCAAGACGAGAGTCCGGGGGCAAGGCGCACAACTGGAAGCCTCGAAACTAGTCTACGGGCACCAAAAGTGGTCTACGAGGGAAAAGTGGTCTCCCAGACCTCAGTGTCCCTCTAGACCAAGACAACAAGGCATGGTTCAAAAACCGGGCCAAGAGGAGAACGTTAAGTGGTCCCGGGACAAGGCGCGCGGCCGAAAGCTCCGAAAATCGGAAACTAGTCTCTGAGAGGGAAAAGTGCTCTACGACCACAAAAAGTGGCCTACAGACCTCTCTCTCCCTCTAGGGAAGGGAAAACAAGGTTTGGTTCAAAACCAAATAAAAAGGGAAACAAGACAAGGCGCTCGACCAAAGGCTCCGGAAACCGAAAACTGGCCTACCAGAGGGAAAAGTGGTCTATGGACCTCTCTCTCCCTCCAGGCAAGGTCAACAAGGTTTGGTCCACAAACCGAGCCAAAACACAAAGAGTTCAGAGGCCTGGAGGCAAGGCACTCAGCCGAAAACTCCAGAAACTTGAAACAAGCACAAACATGCACAATCATCGAGCGCTCAAACGATGACGTCTGAGTCTTAAGGTTGGTCAAAAATGGGGTGTCTACACTGAGGTATACAAATAAGTTATATGTATGATATGTAAAGATACAAATCATATTTATATACTTACATTTGTTGAACATGTTATAGAAAATTGCAACTAGGAATGCTAAAAATCGACAAGCTTATGGCATAGCTCATACCACAAGGCGTACTACTTTTGCTCAAATACAGCATGAGGTTTATATTTTATTATTTTATTTTTGTATATAAATAAACATTGTGGGCTTGTTTGGTTTATTTTTGGGAGAGTTGTTTTTGAAAAAATTTTTGGAGAGAGAGTTTAGAAATTTTTTTGGTTTGTTTGGTTGTATATTTTGGGAGAGTTGTTTTTTTGGGAGTTTGGGATGATTTGATATTTTGAGAGAATTTGAATAGGTGTGTGTGAGAGAAAAAGTGATTGAGAAGGAGAGAGGAGAGAGAAAAAGTGATTGATTGATGTGTAAGAGAGAGAAAGTGATTTTGGAAATTTTTTGAGAAAAACTCAAACCAAACAATTTTTGATAAATTTTTTTCTAAAACTCATCTCCCAAATGCAAACCAAACATACCCTGTATATTTGCAAATTATTTGGATTCTAATTTTCATATCTCTAAAAAAATGTAGATGACCAATAAGGGGGAGTCTACTGATAAGATGAATGTTTGGCTTATGACACGTAGAGCAGATGAGCCAGAGGTATCCGGACCTTAGTAGTTTCCAAACACCTTTGATTGTATTTAAAGTTTATTTTTTATTTTTTGTGTGTCAACCATCTTAATTTGGCATATATGTCTTATTCAATACAGGATGAGTTTAATCGTCAACTCTCTATGCTACCTGAGGATTGTCAGACTTTGGAGGCTAGGAATGCCATTTTCCATGAGTTGATAGGTCATAACGGACATGGATATTGTCGCACATACGGGAGAACTATACCTCGGAGAGCGGTGTATAAAGATGATGTTGGGCTATCACAGTCAACACCCCAGCCATCGACTATTGTTCAGATCACCCAGCAGGTTCGTGCGGAGCTAAGGGATGAGTTGAGGGAAGAGCTGAGGGAGGAGCTGCGAGCAGAGTTCTCTACACATTTACAGCAGATGAGAGCTGAGATGATGGCCTTTGTGTCACAGGGGGGCAAGTGTGGATCCCAACAGACAGGTTCGATATAAATTAAACTGTTTGATAGTTAAATTTTCACACAACATTATGTATAAAATTTGAATATGATTAACACATTATGCATTGACTATCATAGGCTCCTGATGCATCGAGTGGCCACTGGCATTTAGAGAATCTGCAGAAGACGAGAATCCATATATACCACCACCAGAAGATCAGGTATAAAATGTATCTTTGCATTCTAAGCTAAAATGTATCTTTGTATTCTAAGCTAAGAGACTTGTAGGAGAAGACGGGACTAAAATCGAGTTCCCGGATTGGGAGTTACAGCCGGATTTCACTTTAGGCAAACTAGCTCCTTAAGAAACTTAAATTCGATGTGTTGACGCCCCAAAATCACCAAACGGCGTCAGTTTAGCACGAAACTTGGCACACACGATCGCTTAGGCACAAGAGACTTGTGGGAGAAGACGGGACTCATATCGGGTTCCCGGATTGGGAGTTAGAGCCAGATTTCACTTTAAGCAAACTAGTTCCTTAAGAAACTTGAATTCGAGGTGTTGACGCCCCAAAATCACCAAACGGTGTTGGTTTAGCATGAAACTTGGTACACACGACCACCTAGGCACGAGAGACTTGTGGGAGAAGACGGGACTCAAATCGGGTTCCCGGATTGGGAGTTAGAGCCGGATTTCACTTTAGGCAAACTAGTCCCTTAAGAAACTTAAATTCAAGGTGTTGACGCCCCAAAATCACCAAACGGCGTTGGTTTAGCACGAAACTTGGCACACACGACCGCCTAGGCACGAGAGACTTGTGGGAGAAGACGGGGCTCGTATCGGGTTACCGGGTTGGGAGTTAGAGCCGGATTTTGGTCTAGACAAACTAGTTCCTTAAGAAACTTTAATTCGAGGTGTTGAAGCCCCAAAATCACCAAACGACATCGGTTTAGCACGAAACTTGGTACACACAACCGCCTAGGCACGAAAGACTTGTGAGAGAAGACGGAGCTCGAATCAAGTTCCCCGTTTGGGAGTTAGAGTCGGATTTCGATTTAGGCAAACTAGTTCCTTAAGAAACTTGAATTCGAGGTGTTGACGCCCCAAAATCACCAAAACGACATCGATTTAGCACAAAACTTGGCACACACGACCACCTAGGCACGAGAGACTTGTAGGAGAAGAGGGGGCTCGAATCGGGTACCCGGTTTGAGAGTTAGAGCCAGATTTTGGTCTAGGTAAACTAGTTCCTTAATAAACTTGAATTCGAGGTGTTGACACCCTAAAATCACCAAACGGCGTCGGTTTAGCACGAAACTTGGCATACACGACCGCCTAGGCATGAGAGACTTGTGGGAGAAGATGGGGCTCGTATCAGGTTCCCGGTTTGGCAGTTAGAGTCGGATTTCGGTCTAGGCAAACTAGTTCCTTAAGAAACTTGAATTCGAGGTGTTGACGCCCCAAAATAACCAAACAATGTTGATTTAGCAGAAAACTTGGCACACATGACCGCCTAGGCACGAGAGACTTGTGGGAGAAGACGGGGCTCAAATCGGGTTCCTGGTTTGGGAGTTAGAGTCGGATTTCGGTCTAGGCAAACTAATTCCTTAAGAAACTTGAATTCGAGGTATTGACGCCCCAAAATCACCAAACGACGTCGATTTAGCACGAAACTTGGCACACACGACCGCCTAGGCACGAGAGACTTGTGGGAGAAGACGGGGCTCAAATCGGGTTCCCGGTTTGAGAGTTAGAGCCGGATTTCGGTCTAGGCAAACTAGTTCCTTAAGAAACTTGAATTCGAGGTGTTGACGCCCCAAAATCACCAAACGGCGTCGGTTTAGCACGAAACTTGGCACACACGACCGCCTAGATATGAGAGACTTCTGGGAGAAGACCGGGCTCATATCAGGTTCCCGGTTTGGGAGTTAAAGCTGGATTTCGGTCTAGGCAAACTAGTTCCTTAAGAAACTTGAATTCGAGGTGTTGACGCTCCAAAATCACCAAACGATGTCGGTTTAGCACGAAACTTGGCACACATGACTGCCTAAGCACGAGAGACTTGTAGGAGAAGACAGGGCTCGAATTGGGTTCCCAGTTTTGGAGTTAGAGTCGGATTTCGGTCTAGGCAAGCTAGTTCCTTAAGAAACTTGAATTCGATGTGTTGACGCCCCAAAATCACTAAACGACGTCGGTTTAGCATGAAACTTGGCACACATGAAAGCCTAGGCACGAGAGACTTGTAGGAGAAGACGGTGCTCGAATCGGGTTCCCAGTTTGAGAGTTAGAGTCGGATTTCGGTCTAGGCAAACTAGTTCCTTAAGAAACTTAAATTCGAGGTGTTAACCCCCCAAAATCACCAAACGGCGTTGGTTTACCACGAAACTTGGCACACACGACCGCCTAGGCATGAGAGACTTGTGGGAGAAGACGAGGCTCGTATCGAGTTCGCAGTTTGGTAGTTAGAGCCGGATTTCGGTCTAGGCATACTAGTTCCTTAAGAAATTTGAATTTGAGGTGTTGACGTCCCAAAATCACCAAACGACATCGGTTTAGCACGAAACTTGGCACACACAACCGCCTAGGCATGAGAGACTTGTGGGAGAAGACGAGACGAGACTCGAATCGGGTTCCCGGTTTGGGAGTTAGGGTCGGATTTCTGTCTAGCCAAAATTATTTACTTAACTATCTTTGTAATTATATAGTAGTTAATTTTTTATTTTTTTTGTAATTAAAATATTTACACATAATTATATTGTCATTAATTATTTGTTTTTTTTATTTTCAGATATTTCCTGAGTAGCAGTTTGCTTCTTGTGGAATGTAGGCGTGTGAAGATTACGACTAACTTTTGTTTTTGTAACCCACGGAAGAATCATGACGAAAACATTTGTTTTTTATTTACATTGTTTAGATTTGTGAACAACATTATGTATGTACTATGCAACATTATGTAGTGGGATAATTTTGCTGATGTGTTGTTATGAATGGAAGAATATTTTAATTATGGATGAATTTTTATTTATATACTGGACTTTTTATATTATTATTTAATTATAGATTTCTTTTTAAGTTATTTTTCATTTAATACAGGTAATTTTCATATTTTTAATAATTTTATTGTAGTTTTTTTTTTTTTTTTTTTTTTGAGACGGCACCACATACACCGTCTCAAAAAACAATTAGAACCAAGGTTTTTTGCGACGGCAGTAATGCGGTCGCAAAAGATATCGGCATTAAGTGAAACAAAAGTCCTTTAGCGACAGTATTATTTGTCGTCGCAAATAATATTTTAGCGACGGCAACTTGTACTGTCTCAAATAACCCTTTAGCGACGGTACAAAATGTCGTCGCAAATAACCCTTTTAGCGACGGCAACACAGTGCCGTCTCAAAAAATCTCAGATTTCCACGCATTAATGCCGACAACATTTTTCCGTCGCAAAAAGACATTTTTGCCGTCGCAAAAAAAAGGCGACGGCGTTATACCGTCGCTAATGCCTTTTTGCAACCTCCTTTGTTGCGACCCCCCACTTGCCATCCCTAAAAGCCAATTGCCGTCGCAAAAAAGCATTTGAGACGGCGTTTTGGGTATTTGCGACGGCATTTTGCCGTCGCAAAAAAACAAATTTTTTGTAGTGTTTTATCAAAACCTTAGCTATCACGAAATAGATTTTTAAGTACATATTGGGCCTCCAAAAGTCATATATAATATATAAAAATATATTATAACCAACACCAAGCTCGACTTTTCGTACTCCTTTCAAAAGGTGATAAGCCTACGGTTCGGACTCCTATGGTTCTAAATCTGATTCCACAAGTGCAATATAAAATAGAAAACACAAAAGAGTCCAAATCCAGCAAATCTTTTGAAAAATTGATTTTAAATCAAAATGCCAAAAATGGACTGCTTTGCCAGATACAGAGTCGCTACCTAAATATTTTTTGAAAAATTTAGGAAACCCGAGACTCGTGCCAAAGGCCACTTATCTGTCATCACCAAGAGTGTCTCGGCTCGGGAACTTAGGTACGAGAGGGGAAGGTCATGAATTGAGCACCCCCGCTAGCCCGATCAAAGATCGGCCTTTACGATTCATGATGTGATTCTTATTTACATTATATGCTCTTGTTCTAATTTATTAGCTATATTACTATGTGATGCACATACAAGTATGGACTAATTTGCAAAAATTGGAACATTTTGATTTCATATTTGTTTTTGAAAAAGAGTTTGTGAATGTGCCACTTAAAAAATGGGCTTAAATGTACATCAATCAAGTCATCCCAATTCAAGTAACTAGCCTTCATCCACAAGCATTCAAACAGTTTATCACTTAAGCACGTAGTCTTATGGTGAACATGCTTTAACATGGAAACAACCACACTTATGCAACATGGTAAAACAAGTAAAAGCTCACCTAGTACTATAAGCCAAAAAAGATGAAAGAGTTAGAAAAATGCATGATCCTAACTAATTCAATATGACTAATGCATCACATGCGATATGTAACTAATAAGCTCGGCTACTTATTCAAAGCATGCGGTCTAACTACGTATTCGAAAAAGTATTTAAACGACAATGCATTGTTAGAATGAAGAACCGAGTCTCGATGCATGCAATACAAGTGGATGCAAACATAGAGTATGCTAAATGAAATATGATGCTCTAAGCTAACCATCATAAACAGGTAAATAAAAGGGAGAAAGACGTAGCATTGGAAGACATACACATTATTACAATTGTGCCCTCGCGTAGGAGAGTCCGAATAAACTAACTAGCTAACTAATCAACTAGCTATTACAAAATGAATTAACTAATTACTACAAACCGAATAACTAACTATGCTAGCTAGTTATTACAAAACCAAATAATTAATTTATAAATTCGAATTTAACTAATTAGTGACAACATGAATACAACATTAAAGAAATGACTAAGCTAAGTAATTAAACTAAATAGCCCCGGGAAGCGAGGGGTGAACATGCATGCGCGTGGATTTCTACCCAAAAAGGCCACTGTTCTACTGCCAGAATGCCTCTGTTGCACAGTTAGAACATTTGCACTGTTTTTCACCTCAAAATAAGCTCTGTTCTGTATAAAAAAGGGACTTCTTGGTTTTGCAAAAGTGGTCTGCAGGCTAGAAGTAGTGGTCGGCCAACCACAAAACGTAGCCTGCTGTCCAAAAAAGTTGGCCTGACGGCTAGAAAAAGTGGCCGGTCGGCCACTGGAGCCTGGTTCCTCATGCTGCAGCAGAGAGAAAACAGAGCACAAATGGGTATTCTCAAGGGATGTTTGTACACTTACCCCTCCTTATCATCAAACAGCTCAAAGGAGTGGTAAGTTTGATTCGCAAGCCATCAACCGATGCAATTTCATTGCATGATGGCTTATGAATCAAGGGGTACAATTTCAATAAATGCACAATAAAAGACTCTCAAAACCTCATCCCTATCATGAATTGATCAAGGGAAGTGGTTGACAATGACTCTTGAACCATTTTCGTCACGAACAAGTATGAAACGACTCAAAACTCAAGGGTTCAATTAACGTCTGATTGAACCCTAACCAAGTTATTATCTTGCATCATTTTTTAGTTCCAATTTTATTACTCCATTTTAATTACCAACCATTCTTTAGTTCATTGAGTTCGATAGTGATCTTTAAGTCCTCTAATGGAAAGGAGCATCAAACCAAGAGTTGTTTTGGGCATGAGAGAGACATCATGCCATTGGTAATGAACTCCCAATGGGATTAAACCATTAAGCACAACACCTCAATCTCATGCTTAAACAAGCACTTGGCTTGAAACCACTTTCAAAACAAAGAAAAAGCCAAGAAATGAGGGAGGTTGTAGAAGTGATTAGAGGTGATCACAAGTATGGAAAGTAAGAAATAAACACTATCAACTCAAATAGGTTGGTGGCTAAAGCTTAAACCTCCAAACCTATGAGGACTATTACACTACAAGCAAGCAATACAAGGCATAAACGAAACAACTAGCCTAAAATAGTCCTAAAAACACCTAAAAACAGTGCTGGAAATGAAGTACAAAGATCTAAAATAGTAAGCTACAACATGGAGCAAGTTAAGCCAGTAAACAAAGCATAAGGAGGGGAGGCTAGCCCCTCCATTTTTGGACTTCAAAACATGGTTTTAGCCACTAAAAAACCTCCAAAAATCAATATAAAAAAGCTCAAAAAAAGTTGACAAAGAGGTAGAAAAGCGCAAAGGCCTAAGAAGCTAGGTGCTATAAGGGTGATCCACCCCTCCACCCTTATTGGTTTTAAACCACAACTTTCTGCCCAAAATTTTAGAGTAAAAACAGCCCAAAAATAGTCTTAAAAAAGTATGAAAAAATAGCAAATAAATCAAAGAAACAAGCCACGACTTATACCTCTTGAAGAGGAGAACACTTTCTAAGCAACAAATCAACACTTACACACCCTCAAGAGCTCAAAGTAAGCTCAAAAGTACCTCAGCTCAAAGACCACATGGTTTGGTTAAGAGTGTATATGCAAAGGCTTAAGAGTTTGCAAGAGAGAGAAAGAGAATCGTAGAGAGAGAGAGAGAGAGAGAAAATATTTTGCTTCAAATTTTCTAACTCTCAAAAATGAAAGGGGAGGTCTTCTATTTATAGAAAAACATGCAACTCCCTTAGAAACATCCATACATACACGTGTGGGCAAATGCAAGCATCTGTGGAAACAGCTGTCACAACTGGCATAAATATCTGCAGAAACACACAAGTGGCCGGCAGGCCACTAATTGTGGCCGGCAGCCCACACTAGCGGGCTTGCAGGTCCCAGGGTTTTTAGGGTTGGAAAAACTATTGTTTTGGTCCAAAACAAGGCACAAAGTGTGTAGGGTTTTGAGGCTCAAAACTATGGCATTCTGCTAAGAACTTTGAGCACTTGACAAGCATATATAAATTCATCATTGGGCGTGCAAGCGATGGGGCCCAAGTTGTAAGGGCGGTCAAAAATGGGATGTCTGCAAATAACACTAAATAAAAAAAGAATTTACAAAGAATTTCATTGTCATATCAACTTATGAGCCCCACAATTCTTACTGGTTAAGGAATGAAATAAGAGTTCTTTTAGAACTTTTCTAGAACTTTTCTCCTTCACACATCTCTTGCCTGAAAAGAAAATCCGGCCAACACACAATCTTTTGCCATTCTCTCTCTCAATTGATGATTAACGTTGGCATTCCGGTGAAATTGAATGATATCTGACAAATAGTAAAGGAAGGCAGGAGAACCAAAAAGATAGGAAAATTAACAATTTTAGGGATTTTTTTGTTTTGATTAGAAAATTTTAGGATTTGAAATTTCCAAATTTTGATTTGGGAGTTCACAAATTTAGGTCTCAATATTATTGAAAATCGCCAGACTTAAAAAATTTCTCATTTGCAATCCAACTAAAATTTCATTTGATTTGAGATTTAGCAAAGATTCATCAAATATTTGTTTTGAGATTTGACTAAAATTTCATTTGATTTGGAACTTAAAAAATTTCTCATTTGGCTAAGATTTTAAATTTTTTTTTAAATTCATATTTCAGCCAACTAAAATTTCTGATTTATTTTGGTATTGTCTGATTTCATTGCTTGTATTTTGTTGAGACTCAATTCAATTGCAATATTGAAGGGGGTATCTTTTAGTACTGAGAAAATGAAGTTGAAAGGCAAGAAGTGTTCGAGTATTATCAAAATAAATAAATAATTATAAAGTCAAAATAAATATAGGCAAGAATCATCACCATGAAAAGACACCAGATTTATGTGGTTCAGCAAATTTGCCTACGTCCACGGATATTACCCACCATCCATTATATTAAATATGTATTACATATCATATCTTAGATATAAGAAAATACAATAAATCGAACTGAAGCGCGATAATCTCGCTCTTTCTAAGGAGATTTAAGCCCTTCTCGGTTGGTAAAATTACCACTTCCCAATGTAACAGAATATCATATATTAATCTGTCTCCCCCAGGATACAACAACCCGACTTATAGATGTGTAGACTTAACCAACCTTACATAAGAAAGGGAGTCCAAAACTCCACCACAAAAACACCTTTACAGGTTCCCTAATTATTTCTCTATAAACACAATATGGCAATAAATTTAGCTTCGGTAGTTGAGAGAGCAATTTATTTTTGTAATTTAGATTGTCATGCCACAGTTCCCCCTGTAAATGTCATCAAATACCCCGAAGCAGATTTCCTAGAATCAACATTACCGGCCATGTCGGAATCTGTGAACCCATCAAGTATCAGCTTACCATTCCCAAAACACAAACACACTTAGAATCCATTTCACCGTTGCCCAATGTTCTTTACCCGGATTAAAGAGAAAACGACTCACTATACCAACACTGTGAGCAATATCCAACCTTGTATAAACCACAGCATACATCAAAGAATTAACCGTTGAAGCATAAGGAATTTTCAGTATCTCTTCCTTGTCTTTCTCACTTATAGGACATTGATTTGAACTAAGCATGAAGTGACCAAGTGGACAACCAACTGGCTTTGCTTTATCTATGTTGAACCTCTCAAGAACTTTCTCAATGCAACTTTCTTGAGACAACCAAATCAGTCCCTTTTTTCGATCACGGACAATCTTCATACGAAGAATTTGCTTTGTCGATCCCAAATCTTTCATAGCAAATGACTTGTTCAACTCGAACTTCAAATTGCTAATCATGGTAGAATCTTAACCCACAATTAACATGTCATTAACATAAAGCAAAAGAATAATAAATTTGCTATCTGGAAAAATTTTCACAAAAACACAATGGTCTGAAGTGGTTTTAGAGAAACCATTATTCATCATGAAAGAGTCAAATTTTTTGTACTATTGCAGCGGCACTTGCTTGAGACCATTCAAACTTTTCTTCATTTTGCAAACAAATTTCTTTTTTCCTTTCTACAAAATCCAGTTGCTCCATCTAAATTTCTTCTTCAAGGTCACCATGAAGAAATGCAATCTTCATATCAAGTTGCTTAATTTCAAGATTCATACTTGTGACCATACCAAGTACAACCCAAATAGAAGACATCTTCACAACCGACAAGAACATTTTATCAAAGTCAACACTTTTCTTTTGCCCAAAGCCTTTCACAACAAAGTGGGCCATGTACCTTAGATTCTTACCATCATTCTTCAATTTGAAGACCCACTTACTTTTTAGAATTTTCCTCCCTTTAGGCAATTTCACCAAATCATAAGTGAGATTTTCAAGTAAGGAATTCATTTACTCTTCCATGACCTTTTTTTAATCACTTTTCTTTGCATGCTCAATTGCTTCTTGGTAGCTCTCAGTCTCCCCCTTGATCGGCTATCAACACAAGCTTACTGGGAGGATACTTTTTAGAACGTTGCCAGTTCCCTGTGGTGGCGATTCTTGAGTTGGATACTCTTCCTCATGAATTTTAGGCTCAACTTCATTAGGATTAGTATTATCATCCACATCTTCAATAAGTGGCTGCACATCTCTCTCATTTTCATCATCGACTGAAGACGAAGGAGATGGATCAATGTAAATGAAATCACTAGTTTTTGGCTCCGGTTGATCACCTTTGCGAAAGTCTTCAGTTGTTTTGTTTTCAAGAAACACAAAATCACGACTTCGAATAATTTTCTTATCGACCGAATCCCACAATCTATAACCAACTTCATTACACCCATAGCCAAGAAAAATGCATTGTCTTGACTTATTATCAAGTGTGGACCTCTCATCCTTTGGAATGTGAACAAAAGCTCGGCAATCAAATATTCTAAAGTGCTCATAAGACACATCTTTGCTAGTCCAAACTCTTCCGGAAACATCACCATTCAAAGGATAAGAATGAGACAAATTGATCACGTCAACCGTTTTCCTCATTGCCTCACCTCAAAAAGATCTTGGCAATTTAGCATGTGAAAGCAGACACCTTGTTCTTTCCACAATGGTGCGGTTCATTCTCTCAGCAATGCCATTTTATTGAGGAGTCTTCTTAACTGTCTTTTAGTACCGAATACTCTAGCGCGACAATACTCATCTAATGGCCCAATGTATTCATCACCATTGTCTATTCGGACACACTTCAATTTCCATCTTGTTTCTTTTTCAACCATGGCTTGAAAATGCTTAAACACATCTAGAACTTGTTCTTTAGTTTTAGTGTAAAAGTCCAAACTTTTCTTGAATAATCATTAATGAAAGTAACAAAATAAAGTGCATCACTATGTATTCTAACTTTTAAAGGACAACAAACATCGGAATGAATCAACTCCAAAACATTTTCTTTTCTAGACACAACATTTTTATAAAAAAAAACTCTATATTATTTACCCACCAAGCAATGAACACAATTTTTAATATGTGTACCTTTCAAACTGGGTATAAGCTCTTTTTTGAATAAAACTTGCAGCCCCTTTTCACTCATGTGCCCAAACCGCCTGTACTACAATTCGGTAGAAATATCATCCTCAAGTGCATTGATAACACCTTTGCAAATTTTTCCTTGCATCGAATAAATTGTGCGAGTCTTCTTGCACTTAGCCACCACCAAAGAACCCTTTGTGAGCTTCTATTTTCCATTACCAAATCTGTTCTTGCCTTCAACATCTAGCTTCCCCATAGAGATCAAATTGAGGAGAATGTCAAGAACATACCTTACATCGTTAAGCAACAACTTGTAACCCAAATTTATTTCCAAGCAAACATCACCCATGCTAACAATCTTGAACCAACCTTCATTACCTATTCGAACACAACCATAATGTCCTTTGGTATAGGAAGTAAAGAAATCAACCCGAGAGGTCACATGAAAAGAAATACCAGAATCAATCACCCAATTGCTCTTTTGGCCCACAAAATTGACACAATCATTTTCACAAATAATCATGAGATCACCATAAGTAGTAACTACCATTGTGTCTTTTTGCTTCTTATCCACAGTTTTGTCATGCCTTTTCTCATTGTTCTTGATTTTTCGACATTCCTGCTTCATGTGCCCTTTTCTCATGGCAATAAAGGCATTCAATGTCTTTCTTTGAAAAACAATCATCTCTTGATTTGTCACGGCTTTGATCACGACCATGAGAAGCCGTACTCATCCCCCTTGTTTTACTTCTGCCTCTTACAACAAATGCATTTGAATAAGAAGAACCAGCTGATTTTTGTCTTGCCTCTTCATTTAACAAGTTACTAGTGACTTAGCTTATTGTGACAACTCCATCAAGCACCAAATTACTAACCGTTATAACCAAAGTCTCCCAACTTTCGAGTAAAGAACTAAGTAGTATCAAAACGTATAACTCAACATCAAAAACAATTTTCATAGAAATAAGTTGGTTAACAATACTCTTCATTTCATTCAAATGTTCTAAAATTGGGCTGCCATCTTTATATTTTAAATTAACCAACTTTTGAAATAGAAAATCTTTATTTGTAACTGATTTTCTATCATAAAGACCTAATTTTTTTCTATAAATCATGTGTTGAAGTTTCAATAATAACATGATGAAACACACTATCATCAATTTATTGACGGATAACACCAACGACTTTTCGATTAAGCCTCTTACAATCATCATCTTTCATACCTTCGGGTTTGCCACTATCACCCTTAATAGGTCTATACAAATCTTTTCAAAATAATAAGTCTTCATTTTAGTTTTTCAAATTACCCAATTGCTTTCATTAAACCTAGACATATATGACTCACATTCCCCTAATTTGATTTACATAAATAAATGAGCCCAAATAAACTGTAAGTCCTGATACCACTTGTTAGGAAAAATAGATGATTTCCCACAAGTAAATCAATCAATTAATTTAAATAAAAATTAATGTGGAAAAATTAAATTAACAATGACACAAGAATTTTTATGTAATTTCCTCAATGTGAGGTACGTCTACGGGACCGAAATACGATTCCACTATCAACTAATAGTTTTCAAATGATTACAAACGAGACACAAATGGTCTCACAAACCACCCTTAGATGAATTTCAAATAATCACAAATAATTAAGAAGAAAAACCTCACCAAATAGATAAACAAAAGTTTTCAAAACAGAATTGAAGAAGGCCCAAAATAATAGACCAAAATAGTCACTACAGCAAACCTTCAAAGCAATCCAAAGTCGAAACAAGCCGAATAGACATAGCAACAAGTGCCCACCAAAATTGAACCCACCAATTGGACTTATGAAGCAAGCTTGTTTACCAAGAACATACCCACTGAAAAGTGAGTACTATCTCACCGAAAAATAACTTGCTCTTGCATCTAAAAATAAATAAAACAATACCCAAAAAAAATATTATTAATTTTTGGGTTTTATATTAAAACCCTAACTATCATCAAACAGGTTTTTAAATACCTATTAAGCCTCTAAAAATTAGATATAATATATAAAAATATATTATAACTAACACCAAATCAAATTAAAATTCTTTTAATAAACTAATTAAGTCTTATATTCTACTAGGGAGGTATGCCTAACAACGTTAGGCACTTAAATGAATTGGCAAACTTGATAAAGTTGTTCATAAGGTACTTGTTTCAGAAGTGACAACCATATCTATAGCTAACACATGGCATGGGTGACTTACGGAAGTAGCCACGCTTGGTGTTTTTATCAAGTTTATCTTTAGATATGGAAAAGTGATTGTCTATTTTTTAAGCAGTAAGGCCTCGTTTGGGAATAAATTATTTTAGTAACTTTTTAATTTTTTATGAAAAAATGTACAAAAAAAGTAGAAAGGGTGATGTGACAAATTATAGTAACTTTTTGACTTTTTTGCTAAAATGTATAGTTGACAAACGAGTATAATCTCAGAAAATTTTACCTTTATTTATCCAGAAATATCAACCTATAGTTTAGATTGATTTCATACTTAGACCCACATTATACCAATTTAATTTTCACTACACAACCGCTTCACTCAAAAATTTTTGAGCTCTTATGTCTGGGACAGTAACATTTTTTGTTTTTTAAGTATTAGTTGAGATTTTATCCCACGATAACTTCTTAGAACCCCACTACTCAGAATCCAACGGTCAAAGGCAAGCAGTAGCAACTGATCACTAATGCTGTCAGCAAATTTAGCAATATAGAAGATAATTAAGCCTCAAGTTATGTAATTAGGGCACTTGGCACTTCAAAAGCTAAGTCATCCCACTAGCTAGAGATAGTTAAGAAAGTGGCAATAACAGCCAAGGGACGCCTAGTTGTATAAAAGGCCAAACCGCATGAACTAAAGACCTCCCCAATCATCCAATCAATCAAAGCATATAGATTAACCAAAAGTCAGTATCTTTTAGCTTTAGCTTCAAGTAGTTTTTCAATTTTCAATTATTATTTCAATTTTCAAATTAATGTTGAGCTAGTTGGTAAGTGAAAAGAATCTTGAAACTATATTTTCCTTGAAAACAGATCTGTAGCTTACATGTTATTATATACTAATACAAAATATCTAAGCTAAACTGATTCTTAACAAACTAACAAACTTATGCAACTGACTATATAACAAACTAACTAACCACCATAACCAATTCCATTATAACTACAGATCTGTGACGAATGCTCTGTAACAGATAGAGGCAGTGATGAATGCTGAGTACTAGGAGAAGGCAGCAGTGATGAATGCTGAGTACTAGAAGAAGATGTTGGTGTTGCTGCTGTGATAACTTCTTCATCCCCCCTCAAGCTGATAGGGCATGGAAACACTAGCAGCTTGTCACGAAGATAATGAAAGCGGAAAGGAGAAAGAGGCTTAGTGAAAATATCAGCGACCTGATCAAGGGTAGGAATATATTTAAGTTCAATCTGTTTAGCAGTCACTTTTTCCCGAATAAAATGGCAATCAATTTCTATATGTTTTGACCGAGAATGGAAAACAAGATTTGATGCCAAAGCCATTGCAGAGAGACTATCACACCAGATAACAGGAGTAGTGGAAGAAGAAACACAGAAATCTTTAAGCAGCTGCTGAATCCAAGTGAGCTCGGCTGTGGCATGAGCTAAGGCTCTATATTCAGCTTCAGTGGATGATCTTGAGACAGTGGCTTGCTTTTTAGCTGACCAGGAAATCAAGTTGCAGCCAAGATAGACACAATAGCCGGAGGTTGATCTACGATCAAGAGGATCACTTGCCCAATTGGAGTCTGAGAAGACTGAAAGATCAAAAGAACTAGGTGTGAAAGAGAGACCATAAGACAAAGTTCCTTTGACATATCGAAGAAGTCTCTTAACTGCTTGAAAATGTGCATTAGTGGGAAGATGCATAAATTGACAAGCCTGATTCATAGCATAGGAAAGATCAGGTCTTGTGATAGTCAGATATTGCAGACCACCGATTAAACTTCTATATAGTGAAGGTTGAGTAAAAGGCACAGAATCAGCAGCAGAACATGTAGTCTTAGCAACCATAGGAGAAGAACATGGTTTGCAGTCTGCCAAACCGGCTTTGTGCAATAAGGCAGCAGCATATTTGGCTTGAGATAAGAAGTAACCATGCTCAGCAGAAGACTGAACTGAAATGCCCAGAAAATAAGATAGGGAACCAAGTTCTTTCATTGAAAAGGCCTTGTGCATTTGCTGAAGAAGATTAGCAATGAGTGCAGAATCATTACCAGTTAACAATATATCATCAACATAGACCAAGAGCAAGGTGAGACTAGCAGAAGTTTTTCTGATGAAAAGAGAAGTGTCAGACAGACTGTTAATAAATCCCTGAGAGAGCAAGAAGGAAGAAAAGGTTGAGTACCAAGCCCGAGGAGCTTGCTTGAGCCCATACAAAGCCTTCTTAAGCTTGCAGACATGAGTAGAAGATTGCACAAACCCTGGAGGCTGTAGCATATAAACTTCTTCTTGAAGAGTACCATGAAGGAATGCATTGGAAATGTCTAGCTGTTTGATAGTCCACTGATACTGAAGAGCAATGCTTAAGAAAATGCGAATTGTGGGTTGTTTAGCAATGGGACTAAAGGTCTCATGAAAATCAATTCCTTCTTGTTGCAAAAACCCTTTTGCCACCAAGCGAGCTTTATAACGAGCAATTGTGCCATTGGAATCTCTTTTAATTCGAAAAACCCATTTACATCCAATAGCAATCTTATGAGAAGGAAGGGCAACAAGGTCCCAAGTGCCTTGTTGTTGAAGAGCTTGATATTCTTCCTTCATGGCTTGAAACCACACAGGAGAATTAAGAGCAGCTTGAACAGAGGTAGGTTCAGTCTCAAGGAGAGAAACTGGAGCAGAAAAACAGTGAGGAATTTTATGCTTAGAGCGAGTGATCATGGGATGTGTGTTAGATACAGAGGAAGGAAGAGAAAGAGAAGGTAAATTAATAGTAATAGAGGTAATATGAATAGGTTGAGCAACAGAAGTAGGAGTAGGAATAGGTTGAGTAACAGGAGTAGGAGGAGGAACTGAAGGAGAAGAAGAAGGCTCAGAAGTAGCAGGAGATGGAACAGACAGTGAGAAAGACTGAGATTTAGCAGAATGCACAGATGAGGGCACAGAAGTAGAACTAAGAGATGAAGGCCAGAAAAATGAATTAAGAACAGATAAATCTGAAGATGAATGAGAAGATCCTAAGAGATGCTGCTGAGAGAATGGAAAACATGATTCATTAAAGATAACATGTCTAGAAATGTAGATTTTTCCAGAGAGAGGTTCAAGGCACCTATAACCTTTAATAGTAGGATGATAGCCTAGAAAAACACAAGAAACAGATTTTGGTGCTAGTTTGTGAGGAGCATAAGGTTTTAACCAAGGGAAGCATTGGCAACCAAACACCTTAAAAAGGGAAAAATCAGGAGTGAGATGAAACAATTTTTCAAAAGGAGTCTTGTGCTGTAAAATGCTAGAAGGCATTCTGTTAACAAGAAATGTAGCGGTGGCAATAGCATCAAACCAAAATGGATTGGCACCGAAGAGTGATGAAGCAATGTGATAGCAATGTCAATAAGATGTCTATGTTTACGTTCAGCTATGCCATTTTGAGCCTGAGTATATGGACAACTACTTTGATGAACAATGCCATGAGAAGACAACAAAGCATCAACTCTTTTATTCACAAATTCAGTACCACAATCAGTGCGAAGTATTTTAAGAGAAGTCTGAAACTGAGTGGCAATATATGCTTTGAATACAAGCAATTTATCATACACCTCACTCTTTTAATTCAAAGGATACACCCAAGTAAATCTACTGTAATCATCTACAAACAAAACATAGAAACGAAATGGGGCATTATCCACCGTAAAAGGTCCCCATACATCACTATGGACTAAAGCAAAAGGACAATTAACAGAAGCATTAGACAAAGTGAAAGGAAGTCTATGAGATTTAGACACATTACAATCAAGGCAAGAGAAGGCCTTATTCAAAGACAGTTTATTAGGTAAGAAACTAGCTAGATGTTGAAGCTTTGAAGAAGATGGATGGCCTAATCTTTGATGCCAAAGCATATCAGACACAGAAGCTGTAGTGCTAGACTGAAAAACTTGAGGAGAGGAGGATTGCTGAGTAGATGGAAGGAACTGGTAGAGACCATTGATATTAACACCCCTATGTAGAATCTTGTTCGTGCATTTGTCCTGAATGACAAAAGTATTAGCATCAAAAATAACAAGACAATTGTGATCTTTGGTAAGTTGATGCACAGATAACAGATTTGAAGAAATAGCAGGAACATGAAGAAGATTGGAGAGTTGGAAAGAATGATGTGGTGTAGGCAAGATACCTTTACCAATATGACTGATTTGTAAGGAAGAACCATTACCAATTTGAACCTGCTCCTGACCTGGATAAGGCTGAAATTGTTGAAGATTAGTCAAGTCATTGGTCAGATGATTTGTGGCACCAGAGTCAACATACCAAGGAGGTATGGAAGGATCAGCAGAATTCTGAGATACTGAAGCAGTATAGGCTCTTGATGGAGACATGGAGGACGGAAATGAGTTGGTGCCAGTGGAAGGCTAAAAGGAGTTGTTGTTAGTGAAAGGTTGAAAATGAGGATCCAGTCGGTGCCAACAATCAAAAGCATTATGACTCAGACCTCCACAAATCTGACATCCAGCAGTAGAAGAAAAATGGCCTCTGGATCTATTAGTATTATACCTAGTATTGAATCTTCCTCCGCGAAAATTAGTATGTCTACCTCCTCTAGAACCACGATATAGACTTCTGTCTCTTGCAGAGTGAAAACCTCGATTGTAAGCATTTGAAGAATCATAGTTAGTATGAGAGGAAGATGAAGATCCTCGTGAGGTAGAGTAGGCAACAGTAAGATCAGTTCCAGTAGACTGTTTTTGTTCAATGTGAATGGACTCTGAGCATAACAAAGAACACAACTGTTCCATGTTGACAGGTTCAAATCGAGTACGAATAGAGGTTTTGAAAGCATCATATTCTGCTGGTAAACCATTCAAGGTAAGAAATACCAGATCTTCATCATCAATTCTTGCAGAAGCCAATGCCAACTGAGCTGCAAGATCTTTGATTTGTGACAGATATACCTCCATTGAAACTGACTTCTTACTGAGTGTTTGAAGTTTGGTTTTTAGTTGATGAATGTGAGAACGTGAAACTGAAGTAAATTGCTTCTCTAAGAATTGCCAGACCTGATCACTGTGAGTCAGATGAAGAACAGAAGAATAAATGGATGGAGATAGAGTTGCTGTCAGGAAAGTGAGCAGATGAGCATCGATCAACTGCCATTTTGCATAACTTGGATTTGGAATAGTTTTTCCAGAAACATCAAGGATTTCTGCGGATGGACATGGATGAAATCCAGTCACATGATCAAGAAATCCAGATGCTCTAAGCACATTTGTCATCTGTGATTTCCATATGAGAAAATTGTTTGCCTCGAGCTTCACTGTGATGAGAGAATTGAAATTCGAAATTAGTGAACTAAGATTTGGAGGTAACGAAGCATTTGCCATTGAAAGGCTGTGGATCTTGCTCACGAGAGCTTAGGGCTCTGATACCATGAAAAGAATCTTGAAACTATATTTTCCTTGAAAACAGATATGTAGCTTACATGTTATTATATACTAATACAAAATATCTAAGCTAAACTGATTCTTAACAAACTAACAAACTTATGCAACTGACTATATAACAAACTAACTAACCACCATAACCAATTCCATTATAGCTACAGATCTGTGACGAATGCTCTGTAACAGACAGAGGCAGTGATGAATGCTGAGTACTGGGAGAAGGCAGCAGTGATGAATGCTGAGTACTAGAAGAAGATGTTGGTGTTGCTGCTGTGATAACTTCTTCAGTAAGTAACCCTTGTATTTCAATCATTTTGAATGCAATCTAGTGTCTTTTTACAACATTTATCTTGTCTCTTTTCTATTTCAATGTCTTAAGAAATTTTAAATCTTCTTCATTGAGGCAAGAAAAGAATAGGTGGCTCTTATTCCTAGACTATACAATCTCTTATTTAGAAATCATATTATCAATCTCTTTAGACAATATCCAGTTCTAACATGCTCAATCATTCATATCTATTAACAGAAATTCGTTATTCGAAATTCTCTATTACTCTTTTTTTTTTTTTTTTTGGTCAAGTTTCGCTATAGAGAATTACTTGTAAGTACTATCAAGCACATTGTAGTTCTTAATATCAATTTTGTGACTACAATTATTGAATTTCATTTTCAACCTTCCAAATTTCTTTTCTTACATGATTAAAGTGAGCAACGCATTTGACAACAATCATTTTCTCCATAAATTGGAGTCAAGATCCTGGTGGAAGATTGTCTTTCATCTCCATTTGTGGAACCCTCAGAGAAGATTGGCCCCGTTTGGTTTGGGTTTTGGAATGGATTTTTGATAGCCCAAAATTGAAAACTCATTTGCTTTTCTCTATTCTCAAAATTATTTTAAATTTATTTCTATTCCTAAAACTATTCCAAATTTATTTCTATTCCCAAAGTTATTTCAAATCAAATTTTTATCTATTACCAAAGCTAAATTAATTGAACTGATATTTATGTTGAAATATGTCATACATCATATTTTTAATTGAATTTTTTTAGATGAAATTTTTTTAAGAAGTTATTTGCAAATTCATCTAAAAATTTTAAGACAAAATAAAAAATATTTTTGAAAATAGTGAAAAAAATGTGTTATATGTTTTAAGTGTATTTAGATTGAGTGGATTTGAAAACTGAAAATATATATATTGTATATTTGTTAGTATTTAGTATTTTTTTAAAGATTTTTTTATGAATTTTATTCATTTTAAGTGTGTTTGCATGAGTAGATCTAAAAATTGAAAATACTTATTAAAATATTTAAAAATTCACTACAAACAACAAAAGACGGATTGATGTTTAAAAATTATTTTTGAAAACTCTAAAACCAAACATAGTTTTAAAAATTATTTCAAAATCACAAACCAAATGAGTTTCGGTTTTTCAATTTTTTAAAAACTATTTTCAGAATTTACGATAATTTTTAAGTTTTAAAAACTCTTTTCACAAAATTATCTTTCAAAATTGATTCTAAAAACCAAACAAATAGATTGCATGTGTTGTTGTTCTATCCAAAATGTTAATGGTGCATAACGAATGGACTATATTGTAACAAAATTAAAAGTACGAAATTTCAAATTGTTCAAATAAAAATTAGGAAAACTGAAATCACACTTACCTTCAACTACAAGTACTTCACCAAAAAAATAAAAACAAGTTGGCATCTACAATCCATGTTAGGATGTTAAAGGGAAAAGAAGAAAAAAAAATTGCAATACTAAGATTAATAGATAAGCATAGTGCTTAGAAGATGGTAGACATCCAAACAATCTTATTTCTACTTTTATGGTCTATAAATAAATGATTGTATTGTATTCATGTATATTCATTTGAGTCAGAAAAATATGCTATTGATCTTCGTCCATGGAGGTAGGTCATCATGGTTTTAAAACTTCATGTCTCTGCTCTTTATATTTTTCTTTCATAATTATTTGCTTTATTTATTTTCAATCTTTTTTATTCGTGAAGGATTTATAATTTGTCAACATTGATGTCCATATGATCCCTCCAACTCAAAATGGTCCCTATGACTTTAGAAAGAACGGAAATCACCATTCCTTTTTGTTTACATTTCTTTCCATTCTTTTATTCAATACTTTTTTAGGGTTTGGTTGGCTAGAATAATTTTGGATTGAAATAAAATAATTATTTCTTGATCTCTCAATGAAATGATAGATTATTCTCTTAACTTTTTTGGGTGAGTAATTATTCTCTTAAATAAGTAAGAGCAGTGCTAGGGAGCTCGAAAATGAGCTCCCTCTAAGCCCCCTAATTTTTATTTTTATTTTTATTTTTTGTCAGAAGCAAGGAACGGAGGAGGAGGAGGAGGAGGAGGAACTGGACGGGGCCATCAAAATGGAAGGAGGCGGAGGCGGGGCTGGGCAGAGGCGGAGGCGAGGCTGAGTAGAGGCTGCGACGGCGGGGTTGGGCAGACGACCGGGGCTGGGCAGACGACCGACGGTGGCGACGGGCTGAGCGACGACGGCGACAGGCTGGGCTCTCTTCTCTCTCTCTCTCTCTTCCCCTCTTCTTCTCTCTTTCTCTCCCTCTCCCTCTCCCTCTCCCTCTCCCTCTCCCTCCTACGTTTCAGAGTCGAAATGGAAGAAGAAGAAGAAAAAAAAAAAAAAATGGCCAAAACGACGTCGTTTTGGCCATTAGGGGGATTCGGGGGGAAGAATTTCGGGGGACAAATCATTTTCCAATAAGTAAATGATAATTTCATTTGCAATATACATTTCTTTTTATTTATTGAATCAAATGTAGGAACGAGCATTTTGACAAAATGACCATTTCATTTTAAATAAAGGGCAAATTGTACTGGTAGTCTCTTTAATTTTTTTTTTTCGATTGTAATTTTGGTTTTTACATTTTTAATTAACTTAATTTTAACCCTTAATATAGATTATGTCAATTTGGTCCAATCGATAATATCATAAATTTTTTATGAAAAATGATCATTGAATTAGTTGAAATTAACTCACTGAGTTAAACAATAATTTTGGCCATAAAACCATGACACACGCTACTTCTTTTTCTTTTTTTCTTTTTTTATATCAGCTAAGAAAACTTTATTAATGTGAATAAGAGTACAAGACACTAATACAAATATCAATAAAGAGGTACGTGTAGAAAGTATCAAAACGAGACACCACAATCCTAATTAGGTTGGCACATATCATTTATATGCATTATTTTCATTAAAAAATACTAATGATTGTGATCTATTGAATTAAATTGAAACAAAATCATATATTCTAAATCAAAATTGAACCAATTAAAATTATAAGGACTACCATCATTATTTATCCTTAAATAAATATAATTTTTGTTACATTTTTTTCTTTGAAAGCTACCCTTATTATTATATACAAGGGACACTCTTCATCTCTCTACTGTTGTTTTCCACTAGTTATTGTTTTTTCCTCTCTTTTTCCCACCACCTTTAGCGCCACTGGCCTTAGCAGGAAGCTTCCTTTTGGGTTTTTTTTATAAAAACCCCAACAATCATGTCTATTCCAAGCCACATGATCAATATTAAAATCTAGTTTTCTTTTCACTATATATTAATCATTTACTTTTGTATTGATTTTGTATTTTTATGTTCATTGAAATTGACATTTTTACCTCCGAATTAGGTATATGGGGTCAATCTGGAAGGGACTAGTAATCTCTGATTGGTTGGACGACTTTATTTTAACTTTAATTTTTGTAAGTACTATTAAACAATCATCAAAATGAAAAGTGTTAATATCTTATAATATTAAAACTACTAGTTTGTTTGGTTTTTGAGAAAATAGATGGATAAACTCTAGCCATTCGTATGGTGGAAAGATTATTGGTTGATTCACTAATGCTTTCTTGGCACAAATAGGAAATTTGCACGAGAAAAGTTAATAATATTTATTAAAATATTAAATACTAAAAGTATTGTGGTGATTCATTTTAAGGCTTTTGTTGGATAGAGTATAATTTATAATTTTAGAACTATTGTGCTGATTCGATACTCAATCATCGATTAAAGAGCACAGATAACATGAAGAAGATATGTTATTTCATATTTTGAAAAACTAATGTACTAATATTTGTGTTTAGGGGCGGGCTGGCGGACTAATTGGGTTGTACTACCTTACCCATGTCCTATATAATATTAGGGGTAGCAAGTCTGCAAACGTAGAAAAAATTACTCAACAATTTGCAATCAATGGTCTAAATTGATTCATGGTTTGGCCCACAAGAAACTTCAATGTCCTCCATTGATTTAAAATTCTGGACAATGTTATAGTCACTTTTCTAAATCTCATACCACTACAAGAAAAAGTATCTTTGGCGACTAAAAGCGAGGCATTCGGCGACTAAAAAAATTTAGTAGCCAAAAGTATAGGTTTTGGCGACTAAAAATCTGTTTGGTCGCCAAAATATAGCTTTTACCAACTAAAAAATTTTAGTAGCCAAAAGTAAGGCCCTTTGGCGACTAAAAAAAATTAATAACCAAAAGTGATGCATTCGGCAACTAAAAAGATGTTTGGTCGCCAAAAGTGAGGCTTTTACCGACTAAAAAAATTTTAGTAGCCAAAAGTTAGGCCCTTTGGCGACTAAAAAAATATTAGTAGCCAAAAGTGAGGCTTTTACCGACTAAAAAAATATTAGTAGCCAAAAATGAGGCTTTTACCCACTAAAAAAATTTTAGTGCCCAAAAGTGAGGGTTTTTGGCAACTAAAAATAATTTAGTAGCCAAAAGTGAGGCATTCGACGACTAAAAAGAAGTTTAGTCACCAAAAGTAGTAATTTTAGCACGGAAATTTTATTTTTTAACTACTAAAAAATTATTAGTAGCCAAAAGTATAGAATTGGCGACTAAAATTATGTTTAGTCGCCAAAAGTAGTCCCTCTTTTTTTTCTAATACATAATTTATTTTTACATAAATTATGTTCAATAAAAAATAATTATCTTTATATATATACTTTTATATTAATACTGGTCTATATACTATATAAATAATATATGTTGCATATATAATCATGTGGTGTTATGGAGATGTAGTGGAAAGAGAGTATTGTATAAGATTTATGGTGTGGAAGGTTGATGGTTTGAATCTTCACAAGAGCAAAGTGTAATTTATTTTTTCCACGAATGAACTTTTGGCGACTAAAAAGTTTGGTCGCCGATTCCTTGAGTATTAGCGACTAAAACATTGGTCGGTAAATATATAATTTAAAAAAATATAATTGACTATTGGCGATCAATAATTTACTAGCCAAACATTGGCCCTTTGCCGACCAACTAAAATTTAGTAGCTAAAAGGTAGGTTTTGCCGACTAAATAAAATAGTAGCCAAATGTTTCACTTTCAGCGACTAAACACACGTTTAGTCACTAAAACATTCGCCGACAGGGTTTAGGCGACTAACTTGGCAACAAAAAAATTTAGTCACTAATTGGTATTAGCGACTAAAAAAGCGACCTTTGGCGACTAATATTTTGGTCAGCAAAACTGTTATTTCTTGTAGTGTACTTTTTTTTTTTTTTTTGATCGGCAAAAGAAATTTTTATTGATGAAAACATACAAAACATGATAAAGTATATCAATAAAGAAGAGTTTGGAGCTAGCTAAAACTTCAGTTGGTGAGAGACCAACAAACAAAACAAAAACAACAAAAGCAACCAACAAAACAACCACTAGATGCAGCCACTGATGAGCTTAGCAGAAACAACATAACAGCTTCCTCTAGATCAGCAAGCTACCCACATATTAGATCGGCAACTATCAGATTAGTTTAGCTTCTTAGCCACTAATAGCAGACTACTAACATATTAGTTCAGCAATCACACCCTCTTAATAGTCACCATAAGCTACCAGACTAGCACCAAGACTAACACAAGGACTGATAGCAGACGATCAAATCAGCAAGCCAAATAGACTAAAAGATAGTTCAAACAAGACTAACCAACCACAGAACACCAGATCACCAGATAGTTCAACAATAGATCATCAGACCTTTCACCAGCAAACAGAACAACACCTAAAAACTGTAGCATAACAGAGCTGCTCTGCCTCCAGCTAACTGGGCTCATCACAACTCATTGCATCAGTGCTCCTCCACAGCACAATCTGAACTGGCTTATATTACAGATGAAATCATGGATTGAGAAATTAAAATCCTTTAGGTGTGGATTCAACCACAGAGCAATCCTAGTCTAAATCTCATACTTTCTATACTAAGGGTAGCACAAATTGAAAAGGTGGTGAGAACAGATTAATTTTGTAACTTTAGAATTGGTGATACTAAATGAGATAATATGGTATATCTTGGTTAATGATTGACAAGTGCTTAGAACTAAAAACTATAAGATGATAAATAAATAAATAAATAAGTGAAAATAAATGTCAAGTTTAATATTTAATATTTTAATCTTATTATATATATATATATATATTTAATAGATATATTCAAGCCGATGTCAAGATAAGACGATTGTGGGAGCAAAACTCATCTCCAACATGGGAAATTATTGAATAATCCCGGAAAAAAAAGGGGTAGATTAAATAATCCCAGAAAAAAAGGGGCAGAGCGTGAGATAAAGGGGCAGATTGAGGCAGAAAAAAATTGTCACAAAAAAAAAAAAAATGGCAAGTCTCTTTTGTGTGTAATTTTGTTTGTAATTGCGTGATTATGATTGTGTGGAAAATAAATCAAATAAAAAAGATTAATGAAATTAGGTCTATGCATAGTTACGCTTTAAAAATTAGGCGTGAGGCTTCTCATTTTATAAAATTTATACTTTATTAAGCCTAGGTCATGAATAACATGGCACACTACTAACCTTACAATTCCTCCAACATTGGAAGGTACCTTATCTTGAATATAATTTATTTAATTTTTTCCATCACTAGGAAGAAAGTTCGAGAAATTAAAGTATAAAATTCAAACATCACATTCTAGATTTCTATTTAAATTTATAATTTAAGCATAGGGTCGGAATTTTTATAGTCCCATGCATAATATTTTTTTCTAAATAAAGAAGATTCTTATAAGTTTCACAGATTAACAATCTAACCCCACTCTTTCAAGTAACTTAATTAAGATTTGTGTAATTTGATAAGAAGATATCTATATATTAAATAGAGACGAATCATTGAAGCATAAAATACGCCTAAAACCATGCTTGCAAGCAAATTATAAATCTCTATCTCTCGGAAGCATGTTTGGTAATATAACCATCGAAATACCCTAACAACCACTAACAATTTAGGTGCTCACCAAGGACTTCAAGTAGAATAGGATCTCACTTATTATGTCTTCCTTTTATAATGGGTATACACATAAAAATAACTATAAATCAAATTAATTATTGGAATAGAAAAATTAATAAAAAAATTCTCTCTAAAATAAATAAATAAATGTCAAATATATTAAATTATCAAAAAAGAATACAATTTCATCAATTATTTTGATCTCTCGATGAACTCAGAAAGAGAATAAAATAACATCTCTCAACATTATCTTTACAGCGGTGCTGGGGACCCCCAGTGGGGGTGACCCCAGCACCCCCCAACTCCTGTGCTCTCAAGACAAAAAGAAAAACTAAATAAATAAATAAATAACAATAATAATAATAATAATTTTGACCAATCAGAGACCCAGTGGGGTCTGATGCATTTCTCTTTTCTTTACACCTTTATTTGTTTTAGTAAGAAGAAAGCTATTTTTATCAAAAATATTATAGCATAAAGCACCCTAAACAAATCATAAAGTAAAATTATAAAGGATTCTGATTAACTTTTTTGCCTTGAATGTCGTATAGACTTGCGTCGTCTCTAACCACTAGTTGGCCGATATTAATGGTATATAATTTTATAAATTCATTATACATTACTAATCTCTTTATTTAATTATTTGTCAGCAACTGTAGATCAATTTTTTAATAAAAAGTTAAATGTGGTTATATTAATTTGACAGCAAAATCTCGAAACGTTTTTTAAAAAAAAAAGATATAAATCTCTATATAAATAGATCTAATAATTCTAGCAATTCAAAATTAACTATTCTGAATTTATCCCAAATTAAAGTGTGGTTAAAATTAAATTTATGTAATATAAAATAAATTTAAAATATAAAATAATAATTCTAAATATTTTTTGATAAATTCCCTGAATATATAGTATTGTTGATACAGATATAGAATAGCATATTTCTCAATGGGTGAATTAATTAATTAATTAACAAATATGAGTGCTCCATTAGCATAGTGGCAGCCATTGTCGTCTCTTGGACGTGCTCGTAATTTAACTTTTCTTAGAGAGAGAGCTCCTTCTGTGCCAATGGTTGCTTGACACCTGTCAAAAGGGAACGCACGAGTCATTTGTACTTTATTGAATATGGATTGGATTAGACTACCCATATAGCTAGTATTGTGCAATATTCAATATTAGCTTTTTCAAGTCTTTAAGAAACTCTTTTTTGATTTAGGGTTTGTAAAAAAATGGCAAATGTATTAAACTATTATTAAGTGGCGTTTTCTTATAACCAACTTGTTCCATTTGGTCATGATTCTCGTATTAGAAAGTTATATAAATTTAAATCTCTATGATAAATTAATAGTTAAAATTTTATTTTTTACTTTTTTTTTTAAGACTATGTTAAGACTATCTAGATACAAATCAACATATATATTAATAATTTTTTTTTATAAAAAATTTGAGTTATTTTATCAATTTGTACAAACCTAAAAAGTGAAAAAAAAAAAGAAAAAAGAAAAAAAAAAGATGAGAATATCTATTGTGAGGGCGTAATTTTGAGTGAGGTCAGTGGCACGATTTTGGATCGAGATGTTACATGACAAAATGTAATTAGCCAAGGTATTGGTGTGTTCCTAGGTCAAGATATTTGGCAAGGAAGTTGAATCTTTATGGATGAATGACTCCTAAATTAAATGGAGAGAAGTATCTTAGATGATATATGGTTTTTACATAGAACATGTTTGACAGAAAAGAGAACTCATAAGAGGCAGTATGGCATTCTATACAAAGGTAGCAACTCCCATGGTAAAAAGTACGTGTGAATTATTACACTCAAGTTATTTGTGCATTAAAATTTTTACTAACTCGGCGGAACAGCTACTTGTTGTTTCGTTCTCAAATAAATCTTATGTTGTGTCTGATATTTTGTCATGTCATTAAAAGTAGGGTAAATTATTTGTAGGTTCTAATAGTTAGATTTAATTTTTATCAAGTTCTATTGAAAATAAAATTTATTAAAATTGTCACCAAAAACAATATTTTGTGACAATTTTTTGCCCATGTCGCTAAAATTTGACTTTTTTGTCATGATTCTTAAAAATTGTAGCTAAAACTTACAATTAGGCCTCGTTTGGGGACTGACTATTTTAGCCAAAAAGACAAAAAGCCAACTAAAACTAGTCACATCACCTCTCTACTTTTCTGTACATCTTTTCGTAAAAAGTCAAAAAGTTACTAAAATAGCATGTTCCCAAACGAGACCTTAGTAACATTTTTCTGTGAGAAATTTTTCAAGCTATCGTTGAAAGTTGAAAAATATTGCCATTTGTGTATGACGATTTTTTAAATTGTTGCTAAAACTTATAATTAGTAAGATTTTTTATAACAAAATTTTTAAACTATCGCCGAAAATTGATAATTAGTGACTTTTTTAAATCAAACTGATAATTAGTAATATTTTTTATAGCAAAATTTTTAAACTATCGCTGAAAATTAATAATTAGTGACTTTTTTAATAGTGTTTGATGAAAAAATGTCATTAATTATCATAAGACCTATTGGACAATAAGTCCACCTATTAGGATCTACACGTAAGTCTCCCTTAAAAGTATAAAAAATGATATACAAACTCACTTCTAAACATATTTTTTAGATCCAATAATAAGTAAGTGATAGGAAACGGGGTGTGTGTTGTGCCTGTGGGGCCCATTGGGCCCTTGTCTCGAGCTTATGTCATTGATCCGAATTGTTTATATTGTAAAATTCGTTAAGTAAATCATCTAAAAATTAGATTAATTTGTTATCTCTAACCTTAAAACAAGACCACATTTATTTTTCAAAAACAAACAGTTAACATAATTTTGATAATTTATTTTAAAAGAGTTAGGACTTGATTATGAGATTACACATGTCTGATTAATTTGATTTTTTACATAGATGATATGTTTGATGAACCTTACAATATAAACGATTCAGATCATCAAAATATAATAAAGACAAAGGCCTAATGGGCCACAAGCACAACACATACCTCAAGTCTGTAAGTGATATAATTAGTTGATGATTAGAAAAAATATGAGAAAAAAAAATATTACTTAGATATCTTAATTGATTCCCACATCATTAAGTATGAAAATTTGATCTAATTTTTTAACTTGAGTAGTAATGCTCTAATAGTATATATCGGGTCATACATTATCAACATTAAAATTTTAAATAATAACTTTTTAATGAATGTCATCAAGTAAACTCACTGAGTACTCCTTTACTGTCTTCTGTAATCTGTAGGATACAACTTATAAACTAAAAAATCTAAAACTCTTGATATATTGATTCGTGATTGTATTTTAACTTAAAATAATAAAAAAATAATTCCAATTAAAGAATTAAGAAAAATCGGCACAATGATTAAACGTGAAAAAAATCACAATTGAAGCACTTCCAATTGTAATTTTAAAAAAAATACGAGCCAAAATCACAAAATAATCCACTAAAAAGACAAAAAAGAATTACACAAGAGTACTCTTAATTACCTAATGAATCCACGCCCGAATTGAACCAAACTCGATGTACCTCTTCCACCACCGTCTTCACCATGGAACTGCTTTTCCGAACGTTGAATCCACAACGCCAATGTCAAATCCACGATAATAAGTCATTCTGGAATCCACCAAAGCTTCAAGTTCAAGTTTTCCGGAATCCATTGAAGAATACCTTTCTCTTTTGTAAACGTAATAGAAAAAATAACCCTTTAATGAATTCAATATGAAACTCGTAAATTCATTGATCGCTCTTAAATCATCAAGGAAACACTTACAAAACACCCTCCAATATACCACACTTTGGTTTTTCTTTTCTCCAAAAGTCTGGACAGGTTCAACCCTAAAAACAATGAACGGTGCACTTTATAGAAAATAGGATCGCGAAGAGTGCTCCAGCGCACACTTCACTGCTCAAGCGATGTGAGTAAAGGCAATGCAAAACATATAAGCCGACTGCTCAAGTGTAACTTTCATCGCTCAAGCTATAAAACTTACTTCCTAGAAGTTCAGTTTGTAGGCAGAAATACTGGATGCTCTTATTCACTGCTCGAACGGTCAAACAACTATGACTTCAAGAGGCGCTGCCCCTCAACCCCGTCTAGGCGCCGTTCCGGAGTGAGCTGATCGAGCAGCTCAAACCCCGTACATTGTCAGTGAAGTGACAAACATGAAAGTCTTAAGATCACAAACTCCTCTGCATAGGCACAATTTGGATTGGATTTTTATGTAAACACTCGCATCCTTACTAAAACAAAAGAGCGAATAAAATTATAACCAAAAGGAATTTTGTCAAAAGAGATTATCAATTATAAAAACTTAACCAAAACTAATTTCTTTTATTATATTTTATCATTCTTTTTTTTATTATTTATTTATCACCATGCTTAATAGATATAGATGAAAAACCCAGGGTTTTTCCCAAAATAAGTTAAAATACCAACCTATTTTCCAAACTAAGCATAATTTGGACGGAATTCTCAAAATAAGCTGAAACGTTATTACAAACCACGCTTTTACCCTTTTTGTGGCCCAGCCGTGGAAAATTGGTGAAATTGTAAAAGCATGGTTACAAACTACGCTTTTAATTAAGAAAAAATTGTTCCTATTAGCGTTTTCATTTTTAAGTGAAAGCGCGATTTGAAAATACGTTTTTAAAGAACATAATAAAAGCATGGTTGGTATCCACGCTTTTAAACCAAAACACACTCATTTGGTATCCACGCTTTTAAATAGTGTTTTAGCCAATAGTGTATAATATTGAAAATATATATCCAAAACACACGCTTTTAAAGAAAGTCAATAGTGTTTGTAAAATATTTAAAAAAATATTTGTAAAAATAATCTTTAAAAAATTCACTAAATGTCAAAAATATTTTTAAAAAAATATGAAAATTCAGTACATTTTTCATATTTTTTAAAAATCATAAAAATAATAAAACATATAAAAAAATATAATTTTTCTAAAAAAATAAAAATATATATAAAACATAAAAGTTGATTTTTTAACCCTTTTTTTTTAATTTTTCCTGACAAAACATATAAAAAAATATTAAAAATAATATAATTCAAAATAAATTAAAAATTACTTTTAGGCCTAGTTTGGGGTGTTCCAAAAAAATTTAAAAAGTCAAAAAGTTATAAAAAAAAGTAAAAAAGTTATCACTATTCACAAATTAAAAATATAAAAAAATTAATATACATAATATTTTAATCAAACCAACTTTACACAGTTTTTGGGACTGAATTGATGGCTTTAGTACCGTGTAAGGAAAAAAAAAATTACATATATATATTCACTAAGTTGGACGGTAATGTTGGGCCCGTGGGGGCCCACCACGGGTTCCTTTTTGATAATCCGAACCGTTCAATATGTAGAACTCGTCCAGAACTATATGTCTATAAAAAATCACGTTGATCGGATATCGCTAACTACATGAACGATTCGGATATCACTAACTATATATGTAATTTTTTTTTTCTTACACGGTACTAAAGCCATCAATTCAGTCCCGAAAACTGTGTAAAGTTGGTTTGATTAAAATATTATGTATATTAATTTTTTTATATTTTTAATTTGTGAATAGTGATAACTTTTTTACTTTTTTTTGTAACTTTTTGACTTTTTAGATTTTTTGAAACACTCCAAACCAGGACTAAAAGTAATTTTTAATTTATTTTGAATTATATTATTTTTAATATTTTTACATGTTTTGTCAGGAAAAATTAAAAAAAAAAAGGGTTAAAAAATCAACTTTTATGTTTTATAATTTTTTAAATTTTTTTAGAAAAATTATATTTTTTTTATATGTTTTATTATTTTTATGATTTTAAAAAAATGAAAAACGTACTGAATTTTCGTATTTTTTTAAATATTTTTGGTATTTAGTGAATTTTTTAAAAATTATTTTTACAAATATTTGTTTTAATATTTTTACAAACACTATACTTTCTTTAAAAGCGTGTGTTTTGGATATATATTCCCAATATTATATACTATTGGCCAAAAACACTATTTAAAAGTGTGGATATCAAATTGACTGTGTTTTGGTTTAAAAGCGTGGATACCAACCACGCTTTTATTATTTTCTTTAAAAACGTGTTTTCAAATCGCGCTTTTACTTAAAAATGAAAACGCTAATATGAACAACGTTTTCTTAATTAAAAGCGTGGTTTGTAATAACGCTTTTACGATTTCACCAATTTTCCGTGGCTGGGCCACAAAAAAGATAAAAGCGTGGTTTGTAATAGCGTTTCAGTTTATTTTCGGAATTTCGTCCAAACTAGACTTAGTTTGGGAAATAGGTTGATATTTTTGCTTATTTTGGGAAAAGCCTCGAAAAACCTGTATAATTTAAAAATAATTAATAATTAATATTATTATAGTAAAAATGATTTTTTGAAATGATAAGGCGGCCACCGTACAAGGATTTAATAGTCTGAGATATGGTAGCCTAAAAAAACAAATTGATTTGGGCTTGTTTAAAAATATAAACTAACAACCACATGAGATAGATATCCACCAAACAAAGAGCACAAAAGAGAGTGCAAAAATAGAAAAATAACACAAAAGAGGGAGTGCAAAATAATAATAATAATAATTGAAAAAGCAACCACAAGAGAGAGAGAAAATTATACTTGTCGACATGTGTTTTTGTTAAAAAGAGTAAACACACACGGCTTTTAAAATTCAATTGCTTGGTATAGAAAATTTGTTAAGACATTTTTTGTTTTTTTTGGTTGGTCCTAATCCAACTCCACCATAATTTGTGGTCCTCTTAATGGGTACCCTAACATTTGTCAACTATTGCTTTTTAGACATGGTATATGTTTTGCCTCTTTTCCTAATTTCATCATATATATAAATAACACTCAACCTTGTTTGATGAGTTTCAACTTGACCAACTTTGACATGCCAATATATGTTTAGAGAATTGGTGCGAAAAAAATAAAAATAAAAATAAAAATAAAAAAATAAAAATAAAAATAATTATATAATTTTAGTTTAACTCATGTATTGTGAGATTTGCATGTTAAATGAATCTAAACTATATAATATTTTTCTTAAAATATTTATATGAATGAGTTCTGTGTACTTAATCAATTTTGTTCTGTGTATCCATTCCATTTCGAAAAAGGGCAAGGCATCAGGTTGACAACAACTAGAGTTAAACATTGACTAGAGAAAGAATTGAAAAGAGGGAAGATGAGGGGGCATTTTTGTCCCTTTCTTCTCTCATAAATTAGATTCTACTAATTTGCAATTTTTTTTTTTATTTTTTTATTTTTTTAAGTTTACATATCTTTTAGAATTGTTTTTTATTGGGCACTCGAATCATAAATTTAATTTTGAAACTTTTGGGACAATAGTTTCAAATTCTAATTTCTTAGGGCCAACTATGACAACAATTTAAAATATTATATTACTCCTATCTATACACGTCATCTATTTGCCCACATATCTGTCCTTATATCACCTATCTATTTGTCTAGAATTACTTATTTGTCCACATGGTTTATCTATCTTTCCATATCACCAATACCACCACCACTAGTCACTTCCAGTGACTTTCTGACACTAATGAATTTTTTAATGATTGACGGTCTAACAATGTAGGTAAAAAATAATAATAATAAATAAATAAAAACTTCAAAATAATAATTTATCATTCTCACCAAACAAATCCATTAATCAAATATATACAATCAAAACAAAACAATTATTAGACCTAATGTAATACACCTTTAGAAATGGTCTTCTCAACAATTTTTATTTTTATGTTTTCCATTGATATGCAATTTTTTTATTATTTTTTTTTAAAAACTAATTTGCGATTTTCACAATGTTATAAAGCTCTAATTAATTTGCAGATAAAAAATAAAGTTGTAATAATGGAAAATGATTCTATTACTAGGCGTATGGGACATCCAAGTGCCTAAACGTGTTTGTCTTCTACACGCCTTGCTATATGTATATTTTTACTAAAATTTGAGCTAAACAAACATGCCCTTTTGGATGGGTTTTATAAGTAATAAATCAAAATTGTATTTGGATCATGCATTTGGGTAGTATTTTTTTTTTTTTTTAAATGTCAATGAAATGTAAATAAAAAATAAGATAATTTTTTTCTTTTGTTTTTTATTTTTAAAATTTATATTTAAATTTATGATGCAAACACAAAATAACAGACTGGCATATAGGGTTAGTCTGGTTGATGAAACGATCCCCTGCCACGCATGGTGGATGATAATACATGTATAAAGATTCTATTTATCATAATCTTTATTACTTGCACTCCCTTACTAAACATGGTATTTAAATTAAAATTTTACTGCTGTGAGTCCAATTTCTCTTTCCTATGCCCTCCTATCTATGGTAAAAAGATTTTTTTTTGAACAAAAAAAGGGGTTGGGATGTCTTACTTTAAAACCACAATTAAATATGGTTCACGCATCTTATACGGCAAGAACTAGTGCTTAATAACCGAATTTGGACCGACATTAATCTAAAATGAATACAAAATAGTATAAGTAACTATATACAAATAGAAAAATTATATACATAAAATTTATATAAAAAGATGTCATAATATTCATTCATTTTAAATAGAAAAAATCTATATAAAAAAAATTACATATTCATTCAAAAGTATCACTGTCGAATCATTTGGATATAGTTTTTTGTATAAAATTTCTATTTAAAAATTATTTTTCATACAATAAAGGATAAACCTTTGTGATCCAAATAGTAGGTATGGAGTTAAATTTCACAAATTTTTGGAAAAAAAATACTTTAATACTGTTGTTTTTTCTTTATTTTAAATTGGGACATGAAAAAATAGACTTTTCTAACTACATAAACTTTGGTTTGGATGCAGGCCGGCCCTGGGCTAAGGCCGTTGAGGCCTGTGCCTAGGGCCCCAAAAATTAGGCCCAAAAAGAGGTCCCAAATTCATTATCTTATACTATATCAAGAATTCAAAATGGCTCAAATTTGTTTAACTAATTTAGGCCATTTTAAAATGCCTCAAAAATTCTATTTGACCCAATTGATAAAAGACTCAGTTAAAAAATATTTCTAAGTGTTAGTTGTTAGTCCAATTAAAAAATAAAATACAAAATATATGTATATGTCTGTGGGGGCCTATTTTTCTTTCTTCTCTTTTTATGGCCCAAATTTTGTGTTTTTTAGTGGTTTTTAAATATTTTACGCAATTTTATTTATTTATTTTATAGATATATCTAATTTAGATACACTTAAAAACTATAATATTTGTACTTTTTTTTATTAAAAAAAAAAAAAAAGTTGCCAAATACAAAAAATATAACAAAAATATGAATTGCAAATTTAAATAATTATTTTTCAAAATTCTAAACCAAACAGGGTGATTTTTATTTTTATTTTTATGAATATGTAAAAGATCCCGAAAAATTATTTCGCCTCAGGCCTCCGAAAACTCAGAGCCGGCCTTGTTTGGATGTGATGTGATACATGTATTTAATTTGAGGTATATTTATTAGCCACATAGTTGTAGTCAAAAACACTTTCAACTATAGTAAGAAGGCATTTCAAAACAAATGGTTGTGGTTAAATGTGAAAAAAGAATTAGGCCATGACAACTACTCCACCAAATGGAGTGCGTCATCAAATGTTTTGTCACTGTATATGGGTCATGAAAGCCCCCACTCCCTCTCTCTCTATATAAATTTCTATTATATAAAACATACAATGAACTAAGATTAAAGCTTTATTACATACTTTTGATTCCAAAAAGTACCTTAGCAACATTAGATTTTCTTAATTACTTTACCTTTGCGTAGAAGTTATGATAAGGACTAAAAAATAAAACTCAACCATACAAAAAAATATTATTAAGTTGTCCACTACTCTCTCTCCACTCTCACCTACAATCTCTTCAGTTGCAAATGTAACTATGCTTATTCTCCCTGTGCATACACTACCAAAAAAATATATATATATTTTAGAGACCAAAATTTAGGAATAAATATTTTTATTGTGAAAAGTGTCATTATTATATTTTTAGCAATAAAAATTAGACATTAGTGATGAACTATTATCCTTTTGTGACCAAATTTTTTGTCTAAAAAAATAAGTTATTTTGAGATTAAATTATTTTGTCCCTAAAAGTCTATTTATTAGTGACATTTCCAAAATTTTATCGCTGAAAGCCTTATTTTTTACTTTTCGGGATGACCTTTAAATTACTATCATCATGACGATGGAAATTAGTCCTTAAATGTCTGTTGTAACAAAATTTTTACTTTTAGATATCAATATATTTGATTTCTAAAACTCTTATCTGTTGTAGTGATATATATAGGACACAACTCACTTGATTGAAACTATACATTTTCTACTTTCAAAAAATTTCACAGTAATAGCATAATTTCTCCAAATATTGCCTTTATCTGGCAGGTATTCTAAGAACTAAAAAGTAAAATATAAAATTTTAAATTTTGTGATTACATTTGATAATTATGGCTTTGAAGCAGTTAGATCTAAGAAGTGATTGGATCTAAAAGAATAAGTAATTACCATAGTTGGGGGAATTTTGAAAAAAATAAAAATAAAAAAATGTGACAGTTAACACCAAGTTCAACCTTCACTGTTTTTTTATACTATTATATAAAGCCAACAAGGCTACCGGTGTAGATGTCACAATTTTATATTTTTTCAAAATACCCCCAATATGATAACTGTTTCAATCTACTCAAATCATGATAACTGCTTCACAGCCCTTTCTTTTCTCAAATAACTGCTTTAAATTACACACATATTGTGTGATCCATTTTTATTTTTATTTTTTTTGGATCAAAAAAAGAAAATTTTATTGATAAAATTTAACGTACAAGCATGATACATCAATACGGAGGGAGACTGAAACAATAGCAAACTTTAGAATAATTTTACATATACTAACAATCTTAATAAAAATCTTACTAAAAATATAAGAGATCAAATGTGATTGATTGTCAAAAAAATTTATATTTAAACATCTAATAATATTTTTTGGACATGTATACTTAGAATTATTAGTAAGAATAGAGGTAACATTGCTCCAAACTTTATTGTGTGCTCCATCTAGATAAATATAGATGTGTGCATATATACAGCCAATAAATTAAATATGTTGACCTTTTAAAGGGTAATCAATTATGTTGTGCCCCACGTTTGAGCTGCCACAATTCTTTCTAGATTGGAAAACTGATTATGATGAATTATTTTGACTCAGTAAAGTCGGATAGACTTGTTTTGTTTTTGTTTTGTTTTATATAACATTGTAATAATTTGATTTCTTACCTTATGTATGTGTTTATCTGTCTGTTGCTAATTTATTAATGTTTTTGTTTGTTTCGACAATGGTCCTTTGTGCAATTCAGCAATGTAACAAGCTCGGACAAATTATTTTCCTTATATTTTTTTAAACTTATACAAGTTCTGACAAGCTTATTTCATGGAGAACCAAACAAAAAATTTCTATATTGTAATCAAACACAATTAGAAAGTCATTAGTTACATATGAGAGTGATGAAACCAATCCAAATTTAGAAGGTGTTGGTGACATATATTAAGATGTCACATGTAGTTTAGCACAGACAATAATAATTGATGTTACGTGCACAAAAAATACATACAATAGTTATATGGGATTCAGATTTTTATTATTTTTTTGTTAGCAAAATAAAAGCTTTATTGATGATAAAGACAATATACATGCAAAAATCTATCAATAAAGCAGGGAAGAGCACTAATGAGGTGGCAAAGGAAGTGGTTGATGTGGCAAATAATGCTATGGTGGCAAACAATGACGAGGACAAGGTGGAAAGGGAATTACCGAATGAAGGTGGATTTAATGAAGGGTTGACAGATAGGGTGGTTAATGAAACAGAGTGTGGCCTGGGAAATTTAAAAGATAACGAAGAAGGTAATGGGAAAGGTTTGGAGCAGTTGGCTTGGCCAAGAAATGAGGCGTCAGATGAAATTCAAAATGCGGAGGGCCATGTGTGTACACCTAGATTTGTGAGAAGCATTAGCGGGTCAGATTGTGTTGGGCCTAATATTAATTTACAAGTAGTGTTAAAGGGGGACCAATCCGGGGTAGTAGCAAATGGGCCCAATGTGGAAGCCTCAAACTTAAGTGATTGTGTTGCCCAGTTTTAGAGTGGCCCACTTAGTTTATAGTCAATCCAGGTACAGAGAAAGGAGAAAGGTAATCCATCAGGTCCAAGGAGGGGTGTTGCTACAACTGTGAATCTGGGCAAACAGGTAGGTCCTGAGAAGAGAAAAAGGGCTAAACTCAGTCGTAGCCATCTAAATCAAAAGGGGGTCCTGACCAACAATTGCTTTAGAAATGGAGCTATTTTCAAAGCTGCTGTGGCGGCAATTTCATTGTCCATTTCACAAAGTAATAATTCAAGAAGAAGGAGAAAGCTGCGATCTGAAGCTGAAGCTACACTTCAAGTTGGGAGGGCACTTGGTTTGGATTGTCAAGGTAAGGAGGAGGAGGTTGTTAGCAGAATTGTCCAACTGGAACAGCAGGATAGGAAAAGGTTGGAAGAAGCTAATGTGGCTACCTAAATGTATGGGTAGTTATAGTGTACAAGGATGTGTTTAATGTTTTTTTAATGAAGATCATAACATGGAATGTAAAGGGCTTTAGAAGACCAGAAAAGAGAAGGAGCATTAAGAATTTTGTTAGAGAAAGAAAAATTGAGGTACTGTTGCTTCAGGAAACAAAGAGAAGCAGTATTGATGATTTGTTTATCAAGTCTTTATGGCTAGATGAAGATGTGGACTTTTTGGAGGTGGGTGCTGAAGGAAGTGCATGTGGCCTTCTGTGTTTATGGAACCCTGAGGTATTTGAGCTTAAAGAGTGTTGCAGCAACAGAAGTTTCATCCTACTGGTAGGTATAATGAATCGAACTTTTGACTATGTTATGTTAAATGTATATGCACCAAATGATGTTATAGGTCGAAGGTTCATATGGGAGTCATTATCAAAACTAAAATTAGCTTTTCCAAGTCCTTGGTGTATTGGAGATGATTTTAATGAAATCAGGTTCATGAGTGAAAGGAAATGGTTTGTTATGAGGGATAGGAAGATGATGGACTTTGATGCTTTCATTGATATCATGGAGCTCCATGATTTACCAATGCTTGGGAGGTCATATACATGGTGTAATGATGTGGAAGGAGAGAGGTGGAGCCGATTAGATAGATTTCTATTGGATACTAGATGGTTTGAGAAATTCTTTTTTAAACAGTGGGGTTTGAATAGAAGTATCTCTGATCATTGCCTAATTATCATCATGAATGATAAGAGGGACTGGGGGCCTAAACCATTTAGGTGTATCAATGCATGGAGTACTCATCCAACTTTTATAGCTGCCGTTAAGAATGCTTGGGATAACTTTAAGGTAAGTAGATGGGCTAGTTATAGGATTATGAAAAGGTTGGAGCATTTGAGAGGTCAATTAAGAAGATAAAATAGTGAAGTGTTTGGAAATGTTGATGAAAAGTTGAGGATGAATTACATGAGTGGGATTTAAAGGCTGAAGTCAGAGACCTACAGGAGTTTGAAAAAAACCAAAGAAGAATGATTCAAAGTTCAGTATGGGATCTGAATAAGAAAAAAGAGAGTATGTGGCATCAAAAATCTAGATTGTTATGGGCTAAAAATGAGGACAAGAACACAATGTTTTTTCATATTATGGCTAGTAAACGGTAGAGGAATAATAAGTTGGATTCTGTGGTAGAGAATGGGATCTTGATTGATCAGCCAGATTTGATTAAACAAGCAGTGGTGAATTTTTTCAATAAGATGTTTTCAGAAGCTTGGCTAGACAGACCTAAACTAGCTGGTGTATGTGCTAAAATAAGCCCAGAATCAACAAGTATGTTGGAGGTAGAATTTTCAGAAGAAGAAATTTGGGATGTTGTGAAGGAGTGTGAAGGAAATAAGGCTCCCGAACCTGATGGATTTAATTTAGCTTGTTACCAAAGGTGTTAGAATGTTATAAAAACTGAGGTTATGCAAATGATGAAGGAATTTCATTTAAATGGGAAGTTGGCTAAAGCTGTTAATAGTTCATTCATCACACTCATCCCAAAGAAGCAGTGTCCCATTGGGTTGATTGATTTTAGGCCAATAAGCTTGGTAAGTTCAGTGTATAAGATTCTAGCAAAAGTTCTATCTCGAAGACTAAGGCAAGTTCTTCCTATGATTATTAGTGTAGTTCAATCTGGTTTTTTAAGTGGTCGATGCATATTTGATGGAATCTTAATTGCTAATGAGGTCGTGGACTGGCGGAAGAAGACAAAGAGCAAAGGTGTTATTCTTAAATTGGATTTCGAAAAGGCTTATGATTCCATAAACTGGGGGTTTTTGCTTTCCATGATGTAAAATTTCAGTTTTGGTGACAAGTGGGTTGGTTGGATAAAGACATGTATATCCATAACTAGAATCTCTATGTTAGTTAATGGGTTTCCCACTTCAGAATTCTCTCCTCATAAAGGGCTGAGGCAAGATGATCCTCTTTCACCTTTTCATTTCAACTTGGTAACAGAGGGGCTAAATATTCTGATAGAAAAAACAAAAGATTTGGGGATGATCAAAGGAGCTGTGGTGGGTCATAGAGAACTCAAGTTGTCTCATCTTCAGTTTGCTGATGATACGATTATTTTTTGTGAGGCCAATTGGGAGGAAATCATGGCAATAAAGAGAATCTTGAGATGTTTTGAATTAATGTCTGGGTTAAAGATCAATTTTCATAAAAGCAAAGTTTGTGGGATTGGTATAGAGGATGATCTGGTTAAAGCATTTTCCAAAATGTTGAATTGTTTAACTCAGAAATTGCCATTGAATTATCTGGGTATGCCTTTAGGTTCAAATCCAAGGAGGAAGAGAACTTGGCAGCCAATAGTTGATAAGTTCAAAAAAAAAAAAATAGCACTTTGGAAGATGAAATGTTTATCCTTTGCAGGTAGGCAAACGCTGATTAAGTCTGTTTTGTCAGGTCTGCCACTATTCTTTTTATCCTTGTTTAAGATGCGTGTGGGTATTACTAAGCTGGTAGATAGAATTCAGTCTACCTTTCTTTGGGGTGGTGATGAGGTGAGGAGAAAATTTCATCTTGTTAAGTGAGAGGAGGTGTGCCAAAATAAAAGTCAAGGTGGGCTTGGTGTGAGGAAGCTTAGTGAGGTCAATGACTGCTTGTTAATCAAATGGTGGTGAAAGTATGGCATGGAAGATACAGCAATCTGGAAACAAGTGGTGTGCAGTAAGTATGGTCAAAGTGGTGGCAGATGGAGGTTATTGACAGTGGAGTCCAGGATGTTGTCTGTCATGTGGCAAGATATTATGTCCTTAGCTTCCCGTAACCCATTTTTGAGGGAATTCTTTGTGTCTAATTTCAATATTGTGATTGAGAATGGTCTTAGGACAAAATTTTAGCTGGATGTGTGGCTTAATGATCAAAGTTTATCCCTTGCTTTTCCTAGATTGTTTTCACTATCAGTCGAGAATGATAATTCATTGTTTGATGTTTTTCAAAGGAAAAGTAGGGGAGAGGACTAGAATTTCAGTTTCCGAAGACCGCTATTTGCTTGGGAAAAGGAGGAGCTTTAGAACTTGGTTGTGTACCTGCAGCGGGCACCCAGTTTAAGAACTCAAGTAGGGGATTCTTGCACATGGTTGGCTCATCCATCTAGAGCTTTTTCTGTAGTTTCGGTGTGGAGTCGGATGGATTCAAGTAAAGGGTCTAATCTCAGAATTGCTACGACCGTTTGGAATAATATTACATCGCCTAAGGTTCAATTCATGACGTGGTTAGCTTGGAGAGATAGGATGAAATCTGTTGTTTTTATGCAAAGGATTGGGGTGTTGAAGCCTGATGCACACATTCTCTATGTATTTTGGAAATCTGATTAGGAGTCACAGAATAATGTATTATTGCATTGTAGTTGTATTTGGAAAGTATGGTCTGGGATTGTGGGTTGGTGGGGTTTGTGTTGGGTTATTCCTGGGTCTGTGCATTCCTTGCTAAGTTTGTGGGCTGGTGTTAAGGTTAAAAAGAATGTGATGAAAATTTGGAAAATTGTTCCTCTGGCTATGTTATGGTCAATATGGAAACTTCGAAATGAATGCTTGTTTAATTTTCTGGATTTAGAAGATCTAATGAAATTCAGAGTGGCTTTCTGGGCAAAGTCTAAGCTGAAGAATTTCCCTTACTCTGTGTATGACATTATATCCAACTTATGGCAGATTTGTTACCAAGTGTAATTTATTGGTTCTGTCTTTGGCTAATTGGATGCTGCAGACGGAGGGTTATGTTGCTTAAAAGAGTTTTGTTGGCTGGATTTCAGAGCAGTAGGGGCCCTGGTGTGCGTTGTGTGAGATAGTGGTGAAGCTGAATGTTATATTTGCTACTGTTCAGTGAAGAAGTGCAGTTGCTGTGGTTGGTAGATCACTGGTTTGGGTTGGTGTTAGTGGAATTAAGCTACTGTTGCTGGTTTGATTTTTGCGGAATGTACAGAGATGGTGGAGCTATTGAAAGTTAGAGTTGTTCTATGGATGAAATCAAATTGTAACGAAGTGGAAAACATAGTACATGATATTGTTGCAAACTTGAAACAGGTGAGAGGTTGCATGGCATAGGAGGTCTGTTGGTATATGAAGATGATTAGAGGTTGCAAACCTATATGTTGTTGCCTGCTGTTGGTATTAAGTGGTTGCCCTTGTTGAAAATTGCTTTTGCTATTATTGGAAGCTCAGTGGTTGGTGCTGGTGAAAGATTGTATGGCATAGGGGGCTTGCTACTGTTGTGCTGGTCTGATTAGTATGCTATTGTTCTGTTAGAGAGATATGCATTACATTAAGGCATATTGTTTTTTAGTGATGCATCCTCATCAATTTAAAGGGTGGCTCAAGGGATTAATGGTTATTGTAATGATTTGGCTGCTATGGTTATGGATGCTGATGTAAAGGGATGCTTTTGGTGTGTTATTGCTGCTATGGTTGCTTAGTATTGATGCTGTTGGCAGATGATAGATGTTGTTAGCAGATGGTTGTTGCTGCTAGTATTGATGCTGTTATGGTTGCTGCTGTTAGTATTGATGTTGTTTTTGCTGCTATGGTTATTGCTGTTATGGTTGATGCCTTTTGGATGCTGTTTTTTTATGGGGTGTTTTGCTGGGTGGAGTTCACAGCTGAATAGGGGTGTGTTTTGCCATTGGTTGAGCCTAAGGGATGCTTGGTTGTAATTGTTGGTGTTTGCTTTTGTCTGTCACTTATTGTTTTTTGCTCTGTATGTTGGTTTCTCACCAACTTGGAGCTTGAAATTTGTACTAGCAGATGATTTGGTGAGCATTTTGGTGTCAACTTGGTTGGGATCTTGATGGTTCACTGTGATGCTTTTTGCACTCTCCTCTTTATTGATGTATCTTCTCTTACTTTATATGTGTTTTCATCAATAAAGCTTTCTCTTTGCTGATCAAAAAAAAAAAAAAAAAAGCAGGGAAGAGCACTAAGTATCATAGCTGACCTTAACAATCCCAACTAGGTTGGCACCGCAAAGAAAGCACAATTATGTGCAAGCACTAAACCCAAAAAATATGGGATTCATATTGATTAGAATAAATTTGACCCACTCATTAATTTTGTGTACACAATTATATGATTTATTGTTTATGCACGTAATATTATTGTCAGACAAATAAAAAGACGATTAAATAAGTAAAAAGTTGACCCTACACCAATTCAGTATAGCATATAAGGGTTTCAGAAATCAAATTATTTTGTAAACAAAAGTAAAATTTCCGTTACAAAAAACATTAGAAATCAATTTCAGTCATTATATAAGTCATCACCGAAAAATTATCTAGATTAGTCAAAAAAAACAAATTAACAACAAAACTTTTGAAAATATCGCTAATAAATACATTTTTAGGAATAAAATAATTTCATGCCAAAAGATTTAATTTTTTAGACGAAAATTTTGGTTCCAATAGAATAGTAATTCAATGTACTAAATGTCTAATTTTGTTGTTAAAAATACACTGGTGACATTTTTTACAATTAATACATTTTGTCTAAATGTTTATCTTTAAAATTTTGATTTATTACAGTAAAATAACTTGAAGCATGGTAGGTTTATAAAGATTACTCATGTGCAATAAAGAATACCTTATTGTGGTATTCAAAGTTCATGGCTAGCGTTGTGTTGAGGAAAGAGTATGGAGAAGTGCAAGAAGGGGAGATAGTGAATGGACAATGGTTGAAATATGTATTTTTGCCAATGATTTATTAAAACAACTTTACTTTATTATAAATTACCAACTACACACATGATGTGGGCACGAAGAGTAGGCTTGGAAGTGGCCAAAAGCACATCATAAATAAGATGGACTTGTGATTCTGTCATTGTTAATTAGTAAAGAAAAAGGAAATTGTTACACATAATGTTCATGTTAGAATATATGTGAAGATAGCCTTATATTGAATAAAGAGTTAAAGAGATATGTTTTAATATTAATTAGATGGACTCTCCACTTACATGTTTAAACTTTTACGTGGATATGAATTTCAAGCAATATATGTTGGGCCCTAATGTTGTGTGTGTAAACTTTAGAATTTCTCTCCAATGGATTAGGATTGATGTTGCTACGTGTTCGTCAGCCCCCTAATTCTCCCACAATGATGTGCCGGCTTGTTTTGGTTGTTTGTTTTGTGGTTTCTTTCGTTGGTTTCTCACTAATCTCTTTGGCTTGAGCTTTTATGTGATTGTGTGTTCTTTTTGGTGCCAACCTAATTGGGATTAAAAGGTTCGCTATGATGCTTGTTAGTCTTGCCTCGCTTTATTGATGTATTTCATATGTTTCACATTTTATTTTCATCAATAAAGTTTTTTCTTTTACTGATCCAAAAAAAAAAAAAAAAGAAAAAAAAAGTCATAACTCAAAGCAAATTTGTTGTAAACAAGTGCTTTAGCAAAGTAGTGAAATAAAAATCTATATAGCCAACTTCAAATGTGAAAGTAGGGCTGGGCAATCATCCATCAAATTTGACAAAATTGAATGGCCCAAACTAATCCACCGTAGAGTGGATGGTTTCAATGGTTTGAATGGATGGATATGGATGACTTGTTTCCAATCTCCCTATAAGCTTGGACAGATAGTAGATGGGAGGCTAGCCGATCCAACCCAATTCGTCAACACCTCAAAAAAAAAAAAATGATGTCATACTTTTATGCTTTGTGTGTTAAAAAAGAACCTTTTATTTTGTAATTATATTTTCTATTTATGAAATATGAAATCTGGGCCTATTTTTATTACAAAAATTGAAGAATAAAAAACTTTGGGCCCAAAATAGTGGAGAATTGTTTTTTAAAAAAAAAAAATTGTTCAAAAAAAGACTCAAAATAATAAAGCCCAAACTGCAATCAATTTGCATCCACATGTCAACACTCAATCCATATCTGTTAACTAAGAGGACGGATGGGGATTGATTTTTCCTAATTCATCTAAATTTAAATGGATAACAAATGAGAGGTCACTCAATCCCGATCCGTGAGCACCCCTATGTGAAAGTAATTGTTGTTTCAAAAACATAACCTTGGCTTAAAAGATCACCAATACTTAGCTTTGATAGCATTTTAAAATATTAGAGACATCTAACATAAAACTAATTGTTATTAAGTAATAAGACTTTCAGATTATTAATCAAATTTAAGTGGCTTAGATATCAATATAAGACGAGGCTCTTGATAAACGCACTAATGCAATGTTTGAATTTTAAATTTTTTAAGGCCAAAAAAAAAAATGGAAAAGAAAAGAGAAAAGAAAGGAAATAAGAGAAGCCAATTCATTACTTTTGTTTGGTAAGAAAATTAGACATTCATTTTGAACACTTTTCAGTGCGTTTGATTTTAGTTTTTTAAATTTAGTTTTTTTGAAAATTAAGTTTTTTTGTTTTTATCATTTTTAGTGAATATTTTAAAAAATTTAAGCTTTTTTTTTTTTTTACTTTTTTAGATGCACTTTACTTAAATATATCTAAATAGTAAAATATTTGTAAAAAATATTTTTAAAAAATTAATAAATACATAAAAATACGAAAAATGTACTAATTTTTTTTATATATATTTTTGGTATTTAGTGAATTTTTAAAAGGTTTTATTCCACAAATATTATACTTTTTAAATGGATTTATGTTAGGCGTGTCTAAAACTTTTTTAAAAAATACTTAAAATATTTTTAAAAAATCATTGAAAATATTAAAAAAAATACAAAAAATAAAAAATAAAATTTTCTGAAAAGTGTTTTTTTGGAAATCACAACCAAACAAGCTGATTTTTCTAGAAATGTATAGGGGTGTAATTTTGGCCCGTGGCCCGCGGGCAGCCGGAGATGGGCCTGGCCCGTTAAGGTCCGTTTAGGCCCGAGCCCGAGCCCAAGCCTAGTCCGAGGCCTTAGGCCAACGCTTGGGCCATCGTTTTGAAGCCCGACCCGGCCCATGGGCCCGGACCACTTGGCTCAGCCTATTGGCCCGCTCATGGCCCGCCCAAAAGCCTGGCCCAAGGCCCGGCCTGCCCGACCCACTCGATGTCCAGTGTTATTTTTAATGGAAAATAATAAAATTTTGATAGAAAAAATATTAAAAAATAAAAAAAAATTGTTTAGGCCTGCCCAAGTCCGCCCGAAGCCCTAGCACAGGCCCAAGTCCAGGGGCCCGGTCCGAGGCTCGGCCCACTAGCCCACCCAATGCACGAATACCCCTGGGCCTAGGCCTGGGCTTGGGCCGGGGCCTAGTTTTCTAGCCCATGGGTCAGGCCGGACCGATTTTTTTGACAGGAGCCCGCAAGGTCTGACATAGGCCCGGCCTAGCCCGAACCCGGATGGGCCGGGCCAGGCCGGGCCAAAATTACACCCCTAGAAACGTATACAAATTGTGCTCTTTTCTTTTTTCTTCTCGCAACACATCCAAGATGCAAGTAACTTTTGAGTGCATGTACCAAGTAAAACATAAAATTTAGAAAGCTGCAATTGCATTTTTAAAATAGTAATAATATACAAATAAAAAATTTATACATAATTTTTTTTTATATAATAATGTGGCTTAATGTAAACCATCTATTATATAAGGGAAAGAGTCTTTTTAACCCATAAATCTTGTGGGAGCTTCATTATTTCAATTTTAATTTCTTAATTTTTTTTGATTTAAAAAAAAAAAAAAAAAAACTTTTCACCCTTGCTTATTACCTTAAACCCAAAACAACCTTTCTACCCTATCACTTTAAACCCATTACCACAGCAGCCAACCCTTACTACCTCTTACCCTATTACCTTAAACCCTGTTACCCATTATCACGGCAGCCGCAGCATACCCTACCACAGTAGCAACCTAAAGAAAAAATTTGGGAGAGAGAGAGAGAGAGAGTTTATTCACAGCGGCAACAGCTTCGGCAAGAAAAACATTTCAGAGTCTGTGAATAAATTATTTATTTTTTAATATAGTGATTATATTTTAAATTGATTAAGAATAATTGTATTCATTAGGTTCACATAAAATACTAATTATTGACCATGGTTAGATTGTATTTTGTGATTGTGATTACAATTTTTTTTTTTTTTTTTCAAAATTTTATTTTTAATCTAAGTTCACATAAAGTACGCACTATTGATAATAATAATTAGATTATTTTTTGTAATTGGGTTTTTTAATTTATTTTTTTAAATGATTGTATTTTTTTACACTCCATTAAATATTTCAAAGTCTGTGAGTAAATGATTATATTTTTAAATTGATTAAGAATGATTGTATTTATTAATGATTGTATTCATTAGGTTCACATAAAATACTAATTATTGATGATGATTGGATTGTATTTTGTGATTGTGATTAAAACTTTGTTTATTTTTCAATATTTTATTTTTATTGGATTGCATTGATGATGATTGGATTGTTTTTTGTGATTGTGATTAGATTATTTTTTATAATTGGGTTTTTTAATTTATTTTTTTAAATGATTATATTTTTTTATACTCCATTTAGTATGTGTTTTTTGAAGAAAAAAAAAAGATTGTATTCATGTTTTTTTGAATACAATCACACAGTGATTGTATTTTTAGTCTATGCTTTTTGAAAGAAAAAAAATTAGATTGTATTTATTAGATTCACATAACGTACTCACTGTATTCTTTTTTTAAAGAAAGGTTGTGCTTTTTAACTATCAATTAACTTAACTTATATGTTTTTTTAAAAAATAATTTTATTTTTAATTACCAATTGATTTCATTATTTTTCAATACGGTCATTGTATTTTTACACTCTGTTTGATTGATGATGATTGGATTGTATTTCGTGATTATGATTGGACTTAATATATTTTTCAATACAATGATTATTTTTTTAATCTATGTTTTTTGAAAAAAAAATTATATTGTATTCATTAGGCTCACTTAAACTACACACTACTGATGATGATGATGATGATGATGATTAAATTATATTTTGTAATTAGGTTTTTTAACTCATTGTATTATTTTTTTTTTCAAATGGTTGTGCTTTTTAACTATTAATTAGCTTAATTTGTGATTGGGTCAAAAAAAATGTTATGCTTTTTAACTATCAATTAAGTTAATTTGTATGTTTTTTTTTAAAAATAATTTCATTTTTTAATTACCAACTGACTTCATTGTTTTTCAATACGGTGATTGTATTTTTACACTCTGTTTGATTGATGATGATTGGATTGTATTTTATGATTATGATTGTTTATTAGATTCACATAACATACTTACTGTATTCTTTTTTTTTTCTTTTCTTTTTTTTATAAAAAAAAAGGTTGTGCTTTTTAACTGTTAATTAGCTTAATTTGTGATTGGGTTCTAACTCACTATCCTTTTTGAAAAAAAAAAATAATTGTGTTTTTTTAATTATCAATTGACTTTATTGCTTTTTTTTAATTAGCTTAATTTGTGATTGTGTTTTTTTACACTCCATTTAATCTGTGTTTTTTTAAAAAAGAAAAGATTGTATTCATATTTTTTTGAATACAATCACATGGTGATTGTATTTTTAATTTATGTTTTTTGAAAAAAAAAATTAGATTGTATTTATTAGGTTCACATAAAATATCCACTATTAATGATGATATGACTGGATTGCATTTTGTGATTGTGATTGGACTTAATTTATTTTTCAATATGGTGATTGTTTTTTTGGACTTTTCTTAAGTGTGCAACCCACTTACGGTTGCACACCATATGCAACCTCACAAAAGGTGTAAGTGTAAGGTGTAAGTGTAAGTATAAGGTGTAAGTGTAAGGTGTAAGGTGTAAGTGGGTTGCACACCATATGCAACCTCAAAAAAGGTGTAAGTATAAGGTGTAATTTTAAGTATAAGGTGTAGGTGTAAGTGTAAGGTGTAAGTGTAAGGTGTAAGGTGTAAGGTGTAAGTTGCACACCATAACAAGACCCTTGTTTTTTTAATCAATGCTTTTTGAAAGAAAAAAAAATTAGATTGTATTCATTAGACTCACATAAACTATGCAATATTGATGATAATGATTAGATTAGATTAGATTATATTATATTTTGAAATTAGATTTTTTAATTCATTGTATTTATTTTTTTTTAAAGGTTGTGCTTTTTAACTATTAATTAGCTTAATTTGTGATTGGGTTTTTAACTAGCTATACTTTTTGGGAAAAAAAAATAATAATAATAATTGCATTTTTTAATTATCAATTGACTTGCTTGCTTCTTTTTTTTTTTAATTAGCTTAATTTGTGATTGTGTTTTTTTACACTCCATTTTAATCACACGGTGATTTTTGTTTTTTAATATTTGTGTTTTTTTACACTCCATTTAATTTGTATGTTTTGAAAAAAGAAAATATTGCATTCAGGTTTTTTGAATACAATCACACAGTGATTGTTTTTTTAATTTATGTTTTTGAAAACAAAAATTAGATTGTATTTATTAGGTTCATATAAAATATCTACTATTAATGATTGGATTGTATTTTGTGATTGTGATTGGACTTAATTTATTTTTCAATACGGTGTTTGTTTTTTTAATCTATGTTTTTTGAAAAAAAAAAAAAAATAGATTGTATTAATTAGGCTCACATAAACTACACACCATTGATGATGATGATGCGATTTTAGCGGTTTTATCAAAATATATTGGTTAAATTTATTTGATTCGAAATAAATTAAAGATTGACTTAATTAAATATTAAATGGCTAAGAATGCTTGATTCGAAACAAACATCATGCCCAAACAATTGTTAACTTTTAAACAATTAAGAAAATCTCCATTGGCTAGCTTTCATTTAATTTTTATTTTATAATCCCACATCGAGAAAAGAAAGAAAAAGTGAATCATTTCACTTATATAAAGTGAATCTTATACTCTTATTTATATAAGCAAAATGAGATTTTTAGTGAGAAGCATTATGACCAATATCTTAAACTAATTTTTTTTTTCTTAATTTTAAACAATTAAGAAAATTCTGATTGACTAACTTCTATTTAATTTTTATTTTACATAATATTAAAAAATTAAATATAAATATCATATTTTTATTAAATAATATATTTTTTTATCTGGTGCATAACACGGATGATATGCTAATTTATTTTAAAACAAAATAGTCAAAAAGATGACATTTATGTACCAAAATAGTATTACCATATCATCCTTGTGATGTTTTTGTATGAATAGTTATTTTCTTTTTTGCCTCCATTTGGGAAGTGGCTTGACTTTTTGATTTTTTTGACTATTCTAACCTAGGACTAAAAAGTCTGATTTGAAATAGACTTTTTGATTTTTTTAACTTTTTGACTTTTTACTGAGTTGTCCATATGAAATAACACTAAACTGCCCATGGTTTTAAACTTTGTCCTGACAGTGCCGCTAAGCGCGACACGTCACCACTCATTTTACCCTTTTTTTTTTTTTTTTTTTTTTTTTTTTTAAGTTTTATCATGAATGCGGTGGCTGTGCTATGGAATTGTTAACCCAAATATATTTTTTGGTCATTTTAATATTTGTTTATTTTATTACATCAATTTGTTTTTGTTTTTGTTTTTTTTTTTCTTGTAAATGGTTTTTTCATGTGTTTTTTTATTTTGATTTTATTTTTAATTTTTTTTTTCATTTTCGGTAAAATGATAAAAAGTGAGGTTTTATTTTATTGTCCTGTGTATTTTAATTTTTTTTTTCTTTGCAACTTTTTTTTTCATGTGTTTTTTATTTTAATTTTAATTTTTTTTTCATTTTTTGTAAACTGATAAAAAGTGAGGTTTTATTTTATTGTCCTGTGTGTTTTAAATTTTTTTTTTTTTTTTTTTTTTTTGCAAATGATTTTTTCATGTGTTTTTTATTTTTATTTTTATTTTAATTTTAATTTTTTTTTTCATTTTCTGTAAAATGATAAAAAGTGAGGTTTTATTTTATTGTCCTGTGTATTTTATTATTATTATTTTTTTGCAAATGGTTTTTTCATGTGTTTTTTATTTTTATTTTTATTTTAACTTTAGATTTTTTTTCATTTTCTGTAAAATGATAAAAAGTGAGGTTTTATTTTATTGACCTGTGTATTTTATTTTATTTTATTTTATTTTTTTTTTTGCAAATGGTTTTTTCATGTGTTTTTTTATTTCAATTTTAATTTTAATTTTAATTTTTTTTTTCATTTTCTGTAAAATGATAAAAAGTGAGGTTTTATTTTAATTTTAATTTTAATTTTTTTTATTTTTTATTTTAATTTTAATTTTAATTTTATTTTACTTTTACTTTTACTTTTAATTTTAATTTTTTTTTCAATTTTGCAATATAGAAACAGAAATTATACCAATTTCAAAAAAAAAAAAACAAAACAAAACAAAAAAACTTGAACCTCAACACATCAAAATTTGTGAAAGGGTTATCAGACGCTCAGTATTATGTGGTGAGGCGGTGAGACATGTGTATCAGAGTGGGAGGGGACAGTTTGGTAATGTCAACCTGCCATGGGTTCAACATTTCCAAGTGAAGCTCATCTGGATGGTAGTGGCTAAATTAGCCCAAAACCGTCTTCCCTAACGGCACCTTTAAAAGGCATATCACATGCATTCTATCATAATTATGTTAAGGAAAATGTTTACAACTCTCAAAAAGCCCGTATAATTTGACCCACAATAATGTAGTATGATAGATTGCTACTTTTAATTTGTTACACATCTAATGATATATAGTCCAACTCCCTTACTACAATATAAGTGAATTTGTGAATCAAAAATTGTAATTCTCTAACACTTGTCTTATGTAAAATAATCATAAAATTTGATAACAAACATTGCATGTCATAACTTTTCTTATCAAAACTAGTTCATAACATTTGTCACTACAAATAATTCGTAACATTTTACGCCTCACTGTTCATAACCAAATGAGTTTGTAATTTTATTTTAGGAATCCAGCCATGAATTTGTCAATTTATAATTTTTATCACAAAATAACACATCTAACACATAAAATGACATAACATTTTTAAAAAATATGATTTTCTAAGAGCATCTCCAATGGTGTGCCATTGGAGCTACTATTGCCAAATTATGGCAGCAATTGATTGAAAGGCAACTCCAATGACAACTTTAAGCAGCTTCTATCTTTGTCAAATGCCAAAGCTATCAAGTCAGCTTCAACCAACCGTTTCCTCCTTCCCTCCCTCTCTTTTTCATTATCCTTTCCAAACATAGTTTCAATATTCATACTCCATAGTTTCATCATCCTTTCCAAATTTCCAAACAATATTCATCCAACAATTTCCAAATTTCCAAAATTCACCCAACAATTTCCAAAATTCAAAAAAAACTAATTTCATTAATTTCACCAATTTGAAGCAATTTCCAAACAATTAATTTCCAAAATTCAACAATTTCCAAAATTTCCAAATTTTGAAATTTCAAAAATTCACCCAACAATTTCCAAACACAGAAAATTAGAAAATCAATTTCACAAATTAAAATCAATTTCACCAACAATTTCACGGAAAATTAAAAAAAAAAATTTAGAAAATCAACACAGTGAGGAAAAAAAAAAACTTGACAGAAATGGGTTGATCTTCTTTATTCTTTGGATGATGTTCTTTGTGTTTATCATTAGGGTTTCAATCTTCTTCATCGCCGATCCATTGTAGGAGTCAGACAGAGAGTGACAAAGAGGAGTGAGAGAAACAGAGGGTTTTAATCTTTTTCATCGTCGATCGAAGAGAGTGAGAGTGAGAGTGAGATTGAGAGTGAGCAGGATCGACACCATCGTAACTCAAACAGAGAGAGAAGAGAGATGAATCTGAGAGTAAGAGAGAGAGAGACATGAAGACTGAGAGGGACAGGGAGGAGGAAATGGTGAGAGAGAGAGAGAGAGAGAGAGAGAAGAGAGAGAGAGTGAGAGTGAGAGTGAGAGTGAGAAGATTCAATCTTCTTCATCGCCAATCGAAGAGAGAGTGAGAAACGAGAGTGAGAAGATTCAATCTTCTTCATCGCCGATCGAACAGAAAGAGAAGAGAGATGAATCTGAGAGTGAGAAAGAAAGAGACGGAGACTGAGAGGGACATGGAGGAGGAATGAGAGAGACAGTGAAAGGGAGAGGAAGAAAATGTTGAATGATTCTACACAAATCATCTCAACCATTCAAGACTAACACGTGGACGGTGGTAATGATAATTGATAGAGTCGTTGTGCTCTATTTGGCTTAAAAATAAATAAATTAATAATTAAAATAAACATGTCAAACGGTCATGTCTTCAAACAGCTATTTTATTGAAACGATAATATTTTGAATTTTTATAAATAGAAACTCTTCATCTGAATTTTTTTTCACAGCAACAATTGTACATTTCATTTTTATTTTCTCCTCTCTTCATCTCAATTTGGTTTCACAATAAACTTCCGAAATTATATTATTTTTAGTTTTTTCACACAATCACTATGGAAGGTTCATTAAAAACAAAGAGAAGAAAATCTTTCACTACTGAAGAAGATGTGGCAATTTGGAGAGCTTGGTATTACATTATTGTAGACCTAATTGTTGGGAATTTGCAATATTATGCTCATTTTTGGGGAAGATTTTTTGAAAATTATTGCTCGCTGCAAAATGATTACTCAATAACACAAGTGTCAATCTCATATCGATGGGATCATGAAATGTTGCAACAAATTTCGTGAGTATTTGGCACAAGTCGAAAATCTATACCCAAGTAAAATGTCTCAAGTTGACATAGTAAGATTTCATATTCGTTTATTTATTTTAGTTTATTTATTTTGTCTTATTTAAAAATGAACTAATTAATTAATGTAATAATTTATTGAGACATATGATTCAAGCAAAATTGTTATACCAGCAAGATGAAAACAAACATTTTACTTTTGAACATTGTTGGCCAATCTTACAAAATAATATCAGGTAGCAAGATGTAGCTTTTACAAACACAGTGACGTCAAGGATACATACACCGTTTTCTCCTAATTCAGCCCCCGATTCTCCTATGGATAACTACATTTCTCTTGAAGATGACACCAGTCCAAGTGTTGGTAACAATCCAATTGTTGGTGAGGGTAGTGTCTCTGCAAGGGGTAAAAGGCCTATGGGTAGGAAAGTTTCAAAAGAATTATTTCGAAGAAATCAAGTCGTTGAAGCTAAAGTCCAAAAAATGAGCATACAATTGGAGACATTTAAGCAACACCTTATTGAGAAGGAAAAGAAAAAAGATGAAAGAGAAGAAAAAAAGATTCAAATACTGCAGGAGATGAAAGAACTTGAGATCAGAAAACAAGAACATGAGATAATGACTACGGATATTTCTCATTTGGACCCTTAGGTGAAAGCATATTACACAATGCGAAAAAATGAGATTTTTTTCCAAGTGACCCTCAAATGTCAGTAGCCCAAATTAATATTTCCCCATGCTTTCTGATGAATAATTATGGGATAAGGTATTTTTTTGCAATGTCATCTATTTTTTAATGTAATTATTAGTCTTTATTTGTAATGTTATTTTTTTTTATTTTGTAATGAATTTTATTTATTTATTTATTTATTTATTTTTGAGTATTTTCTACAACAGAATGTAATATTATTTTTGCAATGTATAATGTTGACTATTTTTTAGTATAATTTAAATTTTTAAATAAAGTATAATAAAAAAATAAATATATTTTTTGAAATGAAGGCAATAAAAAGATAAAAATACATTAATTGACATTAAATAAAGATAATTTTATTATAATAAAAAGACATTAAATATATTTTTTTTCCCAATTTTTAAATTTTTTAAATTTTTTATATTTCTTTAGGCGGGAATAATATAAATATATAATTTTTTTTACAAACAATTAAAAAAAGGTCACAAAAGACAAAAATAAAATCACAAAAAAATCTATATCCAAACAACACCTACAAACTTAATGGAAAAGTTAGTTGAGATTTTGCCAAAATAATAAATGACTATTAAAATATATTGCTATAATTTAACAAAATAATACTATTTATTGTTAAATTATAATAATAACAATATTAATATAACAACGATCATTGAAGATAGCTCTAAAGATGCATATCAAGTTGTCACAGTCAACTCGACAAATGCCCTAGGGGCTGTCCTATCTGCCGAATTTGGAGAAAGTTGCAGACTAATGTTTCTTATAAGTAACACAAGAACCAAACATGTTTGATATTAAGGAATCTTCTATGATAGCACAAATTTCGTGATCGAAATGGTATCTAGAAAGTTTATTCAAAACACAAGAACCAAACATGCTTGATATTAAGGAATCTTCTATAATAGAACAAATTTCGTATCGAAATGGTATCTATAAAGTTTATTCCTATCAAATAAAAGGAAAAGTAATTTCTTCCTGTCAATTTTTTGTTTGGATGGTTTAAGACGAAAGAAAGGGAGAGAAGCCAAGGGAAATGGAGTGTCCTTGTTGTTTGTGTGGGACATCTATAGTTAAAGTTTGTACAAGTCATCCCTTGACTCTTATAAGACGCGTGGTTTTGTAAAGACAAATGTAACTTGTCACAAATCGATTAGGTAGGAAATATTTTTAATGCAATTTATTATAAATTAAAACTACCATATGAACCCGTGCGATGCACAAATTAAATAAATAATTAAAAATAATTTTAAAATTAAATAATGACATAAAATTTATTTAAAAAGTATAGAAAAATAATTTAGAATGAATTAAATTTTAATCATTTTATTAGAATATATATATATATATATTGTAGTTATTATGTCATTAATTGTATATTTTAAGTTCAGAATAAGAAATAGATGTCATGAAATAAAAATAATTCGTAAAATGAAAAAATAGAATAAATTACAAAATATATATATATATATTAATGATAAAATAAAAATAAATTTCATTACAAATTTTTTAATTTTAGTTTATTCTATGTTAAAGTTTGTCATAAAACTTACACGTATATTTTAAAAATAAAAAAATATATATATAAATAAAATCGGTCAAAAATCCAACTAACTTACACAAAAATTAATTAACTAAAACTTTTAAATTTTATTTTATTTTAAAATTTAAATTGTTTTCAACTGAAACATGCACAATACTATAATATTAAATGAGAGCATATATTTACTTTATATAACTGATGAAACAACTCATTTTTTTCTTCTTTTTTTTTTTCCGATGTGAGATTGTATAAAATAAAATCTAACAATTGTTCAGGCGGAAAGTTTATTTCGAATCAAATAATATTAGTCATTTAATCTTTAATTAAGTCAATCTTTAGTTTATTTCGAATCAAACAAATTTAACTAATATGTTTTAATAAAACTGTTAAAATCGCGATTAAACCAACGAATTAGTCAAATCAAAAATGATTTAGCCTAATTAATTAGGTCAAAAGACCAACCAATTTGCACAAAAATCAATTAATTAAAACTTTTAAATTTTATTTTAAAATTTAAACTGTCTTAAATTGAAATATGCACAATACTACAATATTAAATGGAAGTATAAGATTCATTTTATATAGGGCAAATTACACAAATAGTCATTATAGTTTGGGGCATGTGTCACTTTGGCCCTTAACTTTTCAATTGTAACACATTTAACCCTGAATTTTGAATCTTGTTCCAAATAAGGACAATTGAAGATATCATTAGATGTTTCAAGGATAAAATCGTCAATTTGATAAAATATAAACTAATTTGATAAAAATAAATGTCAAACAAATATTTTTGAATTTTTAAAAATTATTTCTACCCACTAAAAATAAAATTATGTAAAATTGATAAATCTTTTAGACATTTATTTATTTTTTTACCAAATTAATTTTTATTATGTATTTGGATGATGATCATGTAAAATTAATTTTAAAAAATAAATCATGTAATTTTTATTAAATTTACATAATTTTATCGTTGGTGGATAAAAATATTTTTTTGACATTTATTTTTGTTAAATTAGTTAATATTTTATCAAATTGACGATTTTACCCTTGAAAAATCTAATGATATATTCAATTGTCCTTATTTGGAACAAGATTTAAAATTCAGGGTCAAATGTGTCACAATTGAAAAGTCAGGGACTAAAGTGACACAAGTCTCAAACTATAGGGACTATTAGTGTAATTCACCATTTTATCTAAGTGAAACAACTTACTTTTTCTTTATTTTCCAAATGTGGGATTATAAAATAAATCATATCATAGACTAATTAGAGTTTTAAAATTTAAATTGTCTTGAACTGAACTATATACAATACTACAATATTAAACAGGAGTATAAAATTTATTTTATATAAGTGAAACAACTCATTTTTTTTTTTCTTCTTCTTGTCCTGATGTGGGATTATAAAATAAATTATAAACTCATTATAATTTTATTTTTATATGGTTAAATTAAAGCCAGCCAATGAAATTTTTTTTAGTTGTTTAAAATTAAGAAATCGGTATGAGAAATCGTGGTTAAACCGGCTAATCAGTCAAATTAAAAACAATTCAACCTAATTGGTTAGGTCAAATGACCAACTAACTTATACAAAAATTAAGGGCTTGTTTGGTTTGAGTTTCGGAGATGAATTTTAGAAAAAAAAATTTCAAAAATTGTTTGGTTTGAGTTTTTTTCAAAAAAATTTCCAAAATCACTTTCTCTCTCTTACACATTAATCAATCACTTTTTCTCTCTCCTCTCTCCTTCTCAATCACTTTTTCTCTCACACACATCTACTCAATTTTTCCAAAATATCAAATCATCCCAAACTCCCACAAAAAATTTCTCTCTCAAAATATACAACCAAACAAATCAAAAAAATTTCTAAAACAACTCTCCCAAATTTTTTTCAAAAACAACTCTCGCAAAAACAAACCAAACAAGCCCTAAATAACTAAAACTTTTAAATGATATTTTATTTTTAAAATTTAAATAGGTTTCAATTGAAACATTTACAACACTACAATATTAAGGTTCACTTTATACAAGTAAAACAACCCACTTTTTCCTTCTTTTTTCGATGTGGGATTATAAATAAAAATTTACAATTATTTAGACATGAAATTCATTTTTAATAAAACAATCTTAGTCGTTCAATTTTTAATCAAATCATTCTTAATTTATTTCAAATCAAACAAATCTAATTAATATATCTTAATAAAACTGCTAAAATAAACCTGCTACACTCGTGATTAAACCAATGAATCAATCAAATCAAAAATAAAATAGCCTAATCATTTAGGTCAAAAGACCAACCAACTTACACAAAAATTAATTAATTAAACTTTAAAATTTTATTTTAAAATTTAAATTATATTAAATTGAAACATGCACAATACTACAATATTAAATGTGAGTATAAGATGCACTTTATACGAGTAAAATAATTCACTTTTTTCTTCTTTATTTTAAAATTTAAATTACATTAAATTGAAATATGCACAACACTACAATATTAAATAGGAGTATAAGATTAACTTTATATGAGTAAAATAGTTCATTTTTTCCTTCTCCCGACGTGTTATTGTCAAATAAATCATAGACTAATTTGCTAGCTAATGGAGATTTTCTTAAGGCATGAAAATAGAGCTAAGGTAGTCCAAAACATGCACAAAATAAGTTTAGGGCATGGCCAAAAAGTGCTAGAATTAAGGGCCAAAGCAACATGCAATGTAACCTAGTGAATAGGATTTACACTACAAGCATGTGAGGCATTTAAGAGGTCACTAAACCAACAAAAGTTAGAGGTATGAAATGCCAAATAAAGCCCAAAAACTACTGAAACATGGCCCATGCATGCAAGAATGAGGTGCTCCTTTGATGAGCCATGAAAGAGATTGCTCTACACATGCAAGAGGCAAGCAAAAGGGGACCAAACCAGCCATGGACAGAGGCTAGGAAGGTCCCAAAAGTCACAAAAAAGTGTCTGAAATAGGCCTCCAAATGATACAAACATATGCTCCTTGGATATGCTATGAAGAGGGTCGTTCTACATAATAAAATTGTTAAAATCGCAGTAAAACCAACGATCAGTCAAATTAAAAATGATTCAACCTAATCGGTTAGATCAAAAGACTAATCAACTTACACAAAAGTTAATTAATTAAAATTTTTAATTTTTTTTTTTAAATTTAAATTATATTAAGTTGAAACATGTACAATACTATAATATTAAATGGAAATATAAGATTGACTTTATATGAGTAAAATAATTCACTTTTATCTTCTTCTCCCGATGTGGGATTATTAAATAAATCATGGACTAATTAGCTAGCTAATGGAGATTTTTTAATTGTTTAAAATTAAAATCAAGAAAATTAATATGAGATATTGAAGCTCTCATAATACTCCTCACTAAAAATTCCATTTTCCTTATATAATATATAGATAGATAGATTTGATAATCAGAAAACAAAAGTTAAAAATATTTCTCCCCTAATTTTCTGTTAGTAAAATTTTGATTTTGGTGAGATCGACATATGCCAATCGACATAAACCAATAATTTCACAAAACCAAAATGTAAAATCAAACAATGTGGTTGGAGTCCTATGTCTTGATAGAATTTAAGAATTTTTTTAGAAACAATGGATGGAAGAAAACAAACACAAACTAGAACAGGAATAAAAATAAAATTAAACAAAATTCTCAATGCTAGTCTCAAAATGGGCACACATCGTTATTGCTTAGGATAGTATGCATTATAAACAAAATTCTCAATTTTCTTTTTTCTCTTTTGATAATCTCCCAAATAAATTCTTCTAGTTTCATCAAACAATTGAACCTCTTTCGAATAATTCCCTCACTTTCTGATTTTCCCGAATCATTCAAACAATCATAGAATGAAGGTTGCTATTTTTAAATTTTGTATATTAATTTATTAATCAATAAATTCTTATCCAAAGTATTACCATTATTTTCTAAAAAAGCTCCTAAAATCAAGAATTATTTTGACGTGAAATAGTTTTCGGATCTCAATTGTGACAATTAGGGGTGCTCGCGGATCAGCTTGAGCTAGGTGGCCTCTCATCTGCCATCCGTCCAAACTTAGGCGGATTGAGAAAAATTAATGTACATCCATCCTCTTAGTTAGCAGATGTAAATTGAACTAGTCATGCAGGTTGGAGGGTGGATAAGGATTGGTTTGGCGGTTGGGCCTTTTCTATTTTGGGCATTTTTTCAATAAGTCTTTAATATATTGCAACCAAAATTTTTTTATCATTCATTTTTTATAATGAAAATAAAGGTCCAACTTTTATATTTCATAAATAATAAATATAATTACTAAATAAATGGTTCTTTTTTAACACACAAAGCATAAAAGTATAACTTCATTTTCTTAGAAGTGTTGGCGAATCGGGTTGACTCGAGTGACTTTTCATCTGCCATCTATTTGAAGTCAGGCAGATTGAAAAAAATATATTCACATTCATCTACTTAGATAATGAAACCATCCATTCTGTAACGGATTGGTTCGGATCATTTGATTTTGACGGATCAAATCGATGATTGGTCACCCCAAGTCGCGATACCTTTAAATTGGATGGAGACCTATATTCACTTTTGTTAAAAATTTAAGGCAATAAACACACAAAATAAAAATAAGAGTAAATTATAAATACACCTCCTGAGATTTGCGTAAAATACAAATTGCTCCTGCGGTTTGAAAAATTACAAATACCTCCCTGTCATAATTTTTTATTTGACAGAATTAATTGAAAAAGTAAAATTTCTAACCGTTCACCTATATAATAATAAAATTATCTGAATTATTAATTAAAATAAAATTTTAACATTATTTAATATGGTTAATTAACTTGATAATTTATTAATAATTAGAAACTTTAGGGGACATAATGAAATTTCTAGAACCACGAGGGATAATTTGTAATTTAAGTAAATGTGAGAGGGTGTGTTTGTAATTTATCCTAAAAATAAAGAAACCTTAGCAGCAAACCTACAGCCAGGCCCAGTACTTAAGAATGGGCCTCTTAGGCGACCGAAGGCGTCCTTTTGCAGTTGCACTTAATGGGCTTGGAGCAGTCCTGCAGTTTGAGGCCCAAGTCCAAAAAGATGGGAGTCCTTCGGGGCAGTCTTATGGACCATTCTTAATACCCAATAAATCTCGCTCCAAATTAATTGGCCGCGTTTTTTGTTTTACCCTCAATACAACTTATGGCTGCAACTCGGATGAACTCAATCCGAGCCTAATCCGAATTTTTTTTAAGATTTGAGTAAGATATTTTTAAATTTGATATGGATTTAGGTAAAAATTTAAAAACTTGAATTAAATTTGGATGGGCATGGACAAAGATTTCAAACAACCCGAGTAATCCGAAACCCGAATTATACATATATAGATATATAAAAATATTAAATATACATACAAAATATTAGCCATTACATGATATTAATGTAATTTAGATTATTAAATTATATTGAATATATATTTTATATAAATAGCACAAAATTTTACATTTTTTTATTCTCACTCATCATGTAAATAAAGTCTAATTTTAATAATTTTGCTGCGAAAAAAAAAAAATCATTTACAATTCAGGCAATTCGGATAACTCGGGCAATTCGAGTTTAACTCGGGTCGGGCTTCAACAAAGAACCTTAGATTACAATTCGGGCTTGGGTAAGTCTTGGGCAAATCTCAGAGCAACTTGGATTGAACTTGGATAACCTCCTAATCCAACCAAATCTGCCCGAGGTGCACTCCTAATGCAACTCACGAACTCACAATTTTCAACTCATATGGATTTTGACAACAAACTCATCCTTTTTCCCACCATAATAGCAAAAAGCATAATTTGCGGGACTAATATGGCCATGAAAACTTCAGGACTTATTGAATAATAACTTCAACAAATAGGATAAGATGGTATTTTCACCTTTAAAAAATTAGCAATATTTGGAGCGGCCCAACCCGAGCTCTAGTTTAATCTACAAAATTTTAATCCTTTTGACAGTATAATTTCAAAATTGGTTGCAGAAAATTTCACCCTCAAGTAATTTGAATTCTATTCTTAATATATAAAATTATACATTATAAACGTGAAAATTAAATATAAAATATTAATTCCCTTGATTTGATTAAATTATATTTCAACTTAATGAAGAGGAAGATGGGCCTGGGCATGGCACTAATTTAGAAGAGTTTTCGGCAATAGAGCCCAGAAAAGTCATTGGGCCTGGCATTAATTTGGAAGTGGTTTTGGCCCATTCTTCAAATAAATTCTCAGATTGTGGCCCTTCTAATAGGCCCAAGGAATTGGCTAGTAACAAACATAGCAATTTTGTTTCTTTGGCCTCCTCCACTCCTCACATGCAATCTGCTGGGCCTAATCTTTCTGCTGGGAAGAGTTTTTTGACCCCTTATCCCAATCCAAAACTGCAGCAATTTACGAAGAAAAAAGAAAAAAAGAAATCTCAACTTGAAGGATTCTCTAGCTTTGCTAGAATTCATGGCTTCAGGGCTGCTACAGTCCATAAGCAATCCTCCAAGTCTATCATTTTCAGGCCTGCTGCTTCTGCTCTTGCCCATTCGGATCTGTCTGGAAGCTCTTCATCTTTCAACCACTGTCTCCTCCAAGAAGCTAAAGACACAATGCATCTGGGGAAATCCCTAGGTATCAACTTTAATGGGATGGGAGATGTTGCTCTAAGCAAGATCATTGAGCTTGAGCTTAAAGACCATGAGAGAATTAACAAGGATGGTAAGGCTCAACAGTAATATGCTGTAGATGGGTGCCTTGAGTGTATTTATTTATTTTTTGATGAAGCTACTCTCCTGGAATATTAGGGGTCTGGGAAAACCTGAGAAAAAGGCTAGAATCAAATGCCTTCTAAAGGATAGACTTATTGATATTGTTTTCTTTCAAGAGACCAAGAAAACAGTGGTTTCAGAAAGTGCTGTTAGGGGGCTTTGGGGAAGCAGAAACATGGAATTTATGTCTGTAGGCCCTGATGGATCTGCGGGTGGGCTTTTATGCATTTGGGATCCTGCTGTTTTTCAACTATCTGGCTGCTGCTGTAATAGGAGGTACATCTTACTATCTGGTTCTCTTTACAACTCCTTTGATTGTGTTTTGTTGAACATATATGCTCCCAATGATGTTAGTGCTAGAGCCAGTTTTTGGGAAGATATATTTAAACTCAAGGTCTTTTTTCCTGATCCTTGGTGTATGGGAGGTGACTTCAATGAGATTAGGCATATTGGGGAGAGGGTAGGTTGCTCCAGAAGAGACAGGGGGATGAAACAATTGAATGATTTTATTGGGAAATGTGAGCTCCATGATCTACCGCTGTATGAAAGGAAATTCACTTGGTGTAATGCCCAGGATTTTGAGAAGTGGAGCCGAATTGATAGAGTCTTGCTCAGTCTGGAATGGATGATCAATTTTAGAATGAAGCTTTGGGGCCTGCCTAGATTAATCTCAGATCATTGCCCCTTGTTGATGATGGAAGATGAAAGAGATTAGGGGCCTCGTCCTTTCAGATTTTTAAACGCTTGGACCTTACACCCAAGCTTCTCAGAATTCTTTATCAATTGCTGGAACAACAGTTCTTTCTCTAGGTGGGCAGGATTCAGACTTATTCAAAAATTCAAGCTTCTAAAGTTGGAATTGAAAAAATGGAATATTGAGGTGTTTGGTAATATCACATCCAAACTCAACGCTTCAGAGGAGGAGTTGCATACATTGGATATTTTGGCAGAGGATAGAGCAATGCTGGATTCAGAAAAGTTACGAAGAAGAATGGTCAGACAAGAAGTGTGGAAGCTTTACAGAATGGTGGAGTGATTATGGCATCAAAAGTCTAGACTGAACTGGACTCTGAATGGGGATCGAAATACTAGGTCCTTTCATGTTTCTGCTACTCTCAGACAGAGTAGAAATCTGCTTAACTCTATTACTGTCAATGGAGTGTCCCATGAGGAGCCTAGCATGGTCAAGCATGAGGTTTTTCAACATTTCAAGACTCATTTTGCTGAAGTTTGGATTAAAAGACCAGTGTTGGGAGGGGTGTTCAAGACTATAGAGGCGGATTCTGTTTCTCATTTTCTTGTTCCAGAGTTCACTGAAACTGAGGTATTAGTAGCAATTAAAGATTGCAATAGCAACAAAGCCCCAGGCCCTGATGGGTTCAATATGTTGTGCTATCAAAAATTTTGGAAGATCTTGAAGCATGAGATTATGCAATTTTTTAAAGAATTCCATCAGAATGGTAGGCTCACATATGGTATTAACAGTACGTTTATTACTCTCATCCCTAAGTTGGAAAATCCCATTAATTTGTTTGATTATCGACCCATTAGCCTTGTGAGTTCTTTATACAAAATTTTGGCAAAAGTGCTAACTCATAGATTGAAGCCAGTGTTACCCACTATTATTGGTGAAACTCAGACGGCTTTTATAGGTGGGAGAAATATCATTGACGGGGTATTCATTGCCAATGAAGTGGTGGATGGATGGAAGAAAGCCAAGAAACAAGGTTTGATTTTAAAGTTGGATTTTGAGAAAGCCTTTGACTCTGTAAATTGGGAATTCCTATTCTCATTGTTATCTAGTTTTGGTTTTGGATCTCAATGGATTTCCTGGATGAAAGCATGTGTCTCTACAGCTAGGATTTCGATTCTTGTGAATGGATCACCAACAAAGGAATTCTCACCTCAACAAGGTCTTAGGCAGGGTGATCTGTTTTCACCTTTCCTGTTCAATATAGTTTCTGAAGGGCTCAATATACTTCTGGGAAGAGCACTTAATCTTGGCATTCTCAAAGGTGTATTAGTTGGGGCTAATGATGGTCTCTTATCTCATCTACAGTTTGCCGATGACTCTATCCTTTTTTTTGAAGCAGATTGGGATCAAATGGTTCTGGTCAAAAGAATTCTCAGATGCTTTGAAATTCTCTCTGGTCTCAGAATTAATTTCCACAAAAGTGTGGTGTGTGGTGTTGGTGTGGATGATGCTCTACTGCTCTCTTTTGCAAGACTTTTCAACTGCAAAGTACACACCCTTCCTATCAAATTTTTGGGGCTACCCCTTGGTGCTAACCCTAGTAGGAAAACTACTTGGAAGCCTGTGATTGACAAATTTAAAGCTAGACTTTCCGGGTGGAAGAGGAAAATGTTGTCATTTGCAGGAAGACTAACTTTGATCAAGTCTACTTTATCCAGTTTACCAGTGTACTTTCTCTCTTTATTTAAGATGCCTGAAGGTGTGGCTAGAGACATTGAAAAGATTGAGGCTAACTTTTTATGGGGTGGTAATGCCATTAAAAGGAAAGTTCACCTTGTGAAATGGGTGGAGGTCATAAGGAGCACAGATCAAGGGGGGCTGGGTATCCGAAGGATCAGAGATGTCAATGCTTGCTTGTTACTCAAATGGTGGTGGAAATTTGGTACTCAAATCAATGCTCTTTGGAGGAGAGCTATCTGCAGTAAATATAAGATTGATGTGCTGTGCTGGTTCCCACCAATGAAGCCCTCTTACAAACATTCCAGACTGTGGAAGGACATCATCTCCATTGGGTCTCATAGCAGTATTATTTACAACTTCTTCTTGGGTAACTGCCTTATTAAAGTGGGAAATGGAAATAGAATCAAATTTTGGCATGACAGGTGGTGTGGTAACTCTTGTCTTAAGTTTGATTTTCCACAGCTCTTTAATCTTTCAACTGATAAAGAAGGTTCTCTTTACCAATTCTTTGTTAGAAAAATCAGCTCAAGTGATTGGTTTTTACCCCATAGAAGAGTGCTATATGCATGGGAGTTGGCTGAAGAAGTTAGATTGCTTGGTATCCTTTCCTCAGCTCCTTCTCTGAGTCTTGATAGAGCTAACTGTTTGTCCTGGGCTTGTGCATCTATAGGTAACAGTGACTTCTCTATGTCATCTCTTTACTCTCTTAGTAGCTCCAACTTTGGTCCCAATCTCAGAATCTGTAAATCAATTTGGAATAGATCCACTCCTCTCAAGGTTTCTTTTTTCTGTTGGTTGGCATGGAAAAACAAAGTCAAATCTGCAGAATTTTTGCAGAGAATTGGCATTTTGGACAGCAGTGTTCCTATTCTTTGCCCCTTCTGCAGAGCTGAACCTGAATTTGCAGTTCATGTTCTGCTTCTTTGCCCCTTTTCTTGGCGGATCTGGTCTTATTTTATTCATGATTGGGGGTTTTACTGGTGCATCAATAACTCTGTGGATGGCTTACTCCACTGGTGGTTGGGTGTTAGATTGAAGAGCTTTGTTAGGCTAATTTGGAAAGCCATTCCCCTTATTATTCTGTGGTCTCTTTGGAAGCACAGGAACGAATGTGTCTTCTCTGAGATTCAACCCAATTTAGTAGGTCTATGTGAATTAATCAAGATCAGGGCAGCTTTTTGGTTGAAAGCATCTATCAAGAATTTCCCATTCTCAATTGATGATTTAGTTTTCAAATGGAATCAAATCAATTTCCATTCCTGAATCCTCAGTTTGCTTCTGCTCTAATCAGCTAGTCTGCTTCTTTGATTTGTCTGAGTGATGTTGGCTGAAACCTGTTCTGTCTAAGTGAATTCATCATCTCAGAGCTCTATTTGTTGATTGTTGCTATGTTTGGAGTCCATCTGCAGCTGCTATTCTGCTGTGTTATGGCCTTCATGGGCCCAGATGCTGCTAAATGATAGGCACACAAATGGTTGGCTGCTGTTAGGTGTTTTTGGAGCTCATCTGTTGAATTAGTTTTCCTGCTTCTGCTGTGTTATGGTCTTCATGGGATCAGTTGCTGCTAAATGTTAGGCACACTAATGGTTATCTGGACTGCATATGGTTGCTTCTGCTAAATGGGGGTGTTCAGTTGCTCTGTTTTGTGAGACCATCTGAAATGCTAATGGTTTGAACTGTTAGGGATTCAGTTGTTCTGTTTTGTGAGACCATCTGTGCGTATCTGGAATGTATATGGATTGTAGGAAGCTGTAGGCTGCTATGAGCAGTTCTGGTAGGCAGGTCCAATGAGGATGCTGCTGTGTTTGCTTCTGCTGTTCTCTTTCTTCTTTCCCTCTCTCTCTCTCTCTTTTTCTCTTTTGTTGGTTTCTCACCAACCGGCGCTTGGTGCTTTTCTTAGCTCCAAGCTCCTCTTTATTGATGTAATCTTTCATACCTTGTATGTTTCATCAATAAAGATTTTCTTTGCCGATCAAAAAAAAAAAAAAAAAATTTAATCAATTCTACTTGATCGTTTTTTGAGATTTTATTTTTTATTTAAAAAAATACAATATATTGATTTAAAACAAATCAATGCTCAACCCAGATCATTATTTTGACTTAGATTTCGGATAACCGTGCCTAACCAAAGCTTTCGAGATAGACTAACTTGTGGTCAAGTTTAGACAAATCAATGAGAGCATGTTTAACATGATAGAATGAAATAAAATAGGAATGGAATGAGAGTGAGAATGGAATATAAGGTTAAATGGAATGGAATTTTCATTCTCATTTCATTGTTTGGTTGTCAATATAGAATGACATAGAAATATGATGATCATTCTCATTCTCATGTTTGGTTATATCTATTAAACTAATGGAATGAAATAAATTTTTATTATTTTTTTAACAAGTTAGAAACAAATAAATTAAAATTTTATATAGATCATGATAATGTTAATAATTGTGGAAGTGATGATATGAGTCATAGTGGTGGTGGTGGTGGTGGTGGCGGCGGCAGTATCGGTGGTGGTGATAGCAATGATAGTATGATAGTAGAATGGTGGTCGTAGATTGTTACTGCCTTAGTGGTGGTGGTAAGATGGTGTTGTAGCTACGATGGTGACGGTAGTGGTGGTGGTGGCTGATTAAGGCCGAATTGTACATCATTGAGGCCGTTAATTAGGATCTCTTAACTTCACTTGCTTGTCAAATTGTATACTTTATGTATTGAATGTCAATCAGGTTGTACCTAGTCGGAGCATAAAATTGGCAAAAAGACAGAATTTGGAGAGAGTTGACTTTGTGTAGACACCCCATTTTTGACCTTCCTCAAGACTTGGACGTCATCGTTTGAACACTCGATGATCATCCATGCTTGTGTTCGTTTTGAGTTCTCGGAGGTCTCGGCAGGGCGCCTTGCCTTAAGATCTCTCAACTTGACTGTTTTGTGCTTGGTTGTGGATCAAACACTTGTGTTTTTGCTTCTGAAGGAAGATGGTGGCTTGTTGGCCATTCCTTTAACCCACCGGCTAAGGCATGAAGCTATCGACCTTATTTTCTTACCATCAGCCAAAAGTTTTGGTCGATCGGCACTCTTTTTGATCGATCGGCACTTATGTTGGTCGATCGGCCATATTTTCTAGCCGAGCCCTATTCATTTGCTTTATACAGATATTTTATGCCAGCTGTCATAGTTGGCATCCACAATTCCCCCACTTCATACATGTGTATAGAGGGATTTGCCCCTTGATTAGCTTGCTTAGGAAGCTTTAGAATTTGGAATTCTATAAGAAGGGAGCTCCTCCTCCCTTCTCAGAGGTTCTGAAAAATAGGGTTAGAAAAGTTGCATCTATCAATCTCTATATCTCCTTCTCTCTTGATTTGTGTGTGTATTTGTGCCTTAAAGTGTGATTTTGTCTTACTTTTGCACTAGAGCACCTAGCAATACACCATCCTCTTGTTGCTGAGGCACTAGAGAGTTAATTTCAGAGTTCTTGGAGTGGTTTAAGCTTGGAAAAGTTGCTGGAGCTTTGTTCTTGAAGAAATTCTACAAGGGTGAGCAAACTTGCTTTTAATACCCCATTCTTGCTTAAGCTTTTAGATCTTCTTGCTTATTGTTTTAAGTTTAACTCTAAACTACAATAATTTCTAATTTTTGATGCTTTAGATCTTTGTTTAAGATCACTTTTTGGTTTGGGGTTGTTTCCCCCCTCTTAGGCCTTGTTTTAGGCCATCCCTTTTGGCCTTTGTTCTTGGCTTTGCATGACCTTCCTACCATTGAATCCAGAGGATTTTCAGTGGTGGGAAGGTGATTTTGGAGTCCTAAATAGGAGAGGGTCATCCCCTCTCCTTATTGTCTTGAATGCTAGTATAAATAGCTTATATTGGTAGCATGTTTGCTTGGCTTGTTTTAGCTTCATTTCAATATGTATTAGGCTTTGTTTTGCCATTATAACACTGTTTTGACTTGGTTTGGACATACCATGTATGCTTCATGTACTTGTCTTGCAATCCTTTCATTTGCCTTAACATGCATCATGCTTTGAGCCATGTTTCTAGCGTGATTTTGGCTCGACTCCATGAAGCTTTTAGTCTTGTTGTAACATGCTTAAGCTCTGATTTGAGTTGTTTTGACCATATATGCCATGCTTTGTATAGCCATAAGGCATTCTAGCTTGTTAGCCTTAAGTGTCCAAGTCACTAGCATGCTTTACTTGGACCATTTCAATGATTTGGCATCATTTGTTATACTATTTCAGTCCATGTTTCATGCTCAAACACTTGCACTTTTCACTTCTTTAATGCTTTAAAGAGTTGATGTTTTATGCCTCATGAATGGGTCATTGCGTATGCCATCATGTTTAGGTCTTTGGGATGCCATCTAAGTGAGTTTTTGGGCTTACTTTGACATGCCATAACTCTGATTTTATTGGTTTAAGTCATGCCATGTTTGGTTTTGATAGGTGTAGTGTAACACCCCTTTTATAGCCTTGCGTGCCTCATGCTTTTGGCCCTTTATTCTAGCTTACTTTGGCTTTGGTCCTCGCATGTTTTAGGCTCATTTTGACATGATCTAGGACTGTTTTGGATTATGCTTGCCATTTGCTTCATGTTTTGCATAGCCATGGTTTGAGCTCCTTGGCTAGCCTTAAGTTTTAGGCTTTCTTGTATGCTTTGCTTGGCTTGTTTGTGTGATTTGGCATCATGCCTAGCATCATTTCAGAGCTTGTAGTATTGTCATACTTGCATGCTTTGTCCCCTTTTAAGTGTTCTTGAAAGTTGCTCTCCTATGCTTAGGTGATAGGCAATTGGCATGCATGTTTGTATGTACCTTTGTCTTCATTTCCATAGCATTTTGGCCATTGATTTTGGGCATGGCTGAGGTCTATCCATCTTTAGTTTAAGTCCATTTTACCATGTTGTCGCATGCTTGTCTCGTTTTGTATGTTTTTGCATACTTGTCCACCTTTACATGCCTTGCATGTTTGTATGTTCATGTTGCATCTTACCATGTTGTTCAAAGTTGTTACTTTACATCATGCTTATATGTTTGTCACATACTTGGTCCATTACATGTTATTACATGCTTACTAATTGACATGTTGTTGCATGCTTAACCACCTTGCATACTTGTTAGATTACATGTCATTGCATGCTTGTTGTTGGTATTGTTGTTGCATACCTATTACATTGTATGCATGCATGTTTGTATGCTTGGATTTCATGTTGTTGCATGTTTACTAGTTTGCATGTTGTCACATGCTTGCTAGGGTTACATTGCATTGTGTGTGCATTCCCTTGCCTCTTGATCGAGCATGATAGAGGTTGAGGCCCCTTATGTGTTTTGTGCATTTCATTTGATATTGAATTGCACACTTGGCCTCTTTGGCCATTATGCATTGAAATGCGTGATTGATGGTCCGAGGGTCGAGAACTACACTCCTTTGAGTCTCAAACATGATAAAGGGGTGTAGTGGTGTAAACATTGTCTTGTAAATGCATTGCCATGCTCTCTTTGTCCTCTGCTGCAGCAAAAGGAGCTTTTCACAGGAAGAGATGGCCGATCGGCTATCTTCAGTGCCGGTCGGCTACAAATGTTTGGCCGAGAGCCTTATTAGTCGTCGATGACACCATTCCTTTGGCCGATGGCCTTATCTTTTGGCCGAAGGCCTCTTAGAATGCCCACAAGGTGGTTTAGAAGTGTCACAGAAGTTGGCACAGTTTCCAAAGGTACAGAGCAGTGCAAACAGAGGCAACATGAAACATGGCAAAGGATTTCCGAGCGAAGCCGACCGAGCATGCATTCGTCCCTCTTCCCGGGGCTACTTTACTGTCTTCATAACTTAATTAATTTGTTAATTATTTAAGTGTTGTAATAATTAGTTGTAGCTAGTTATTCATTTGGTTTTGTAATAATTAATTAGCTTGTTAGTTAGTTAATTAGATGATTTGTATTATTCTTTCGGTCTCTCCGTCGAGAGGGCGCAATTGTGTAATAAGCGTGCGTGTGTGTGATGCATGTCTTCCAACCCCACTTCTTTCTCCCTTTTACTTACCTGCTTTCAGTGGTTAGTTCTAGGGCATATTTCAATTAGCATCCTTATGCTATGCATGTTTGCACCATTCATCTGTATTGCATGCACCGGGCTTGGCGCATCATACTAACTGCATTATATTTCAATTCCAAGTTGAATACATGTATCGAATTGTCGCATCTCATATGCCATTTTAGATTAGCCGAGCCTATTCTAGTTGCACTTTGCATTCGATGCATTAGCCATTTTAACATGAACTAGGACCATGCATGATTTCTAACTGGTTTCTTGTTTTGACTCGGAGTACACTGTGAGTGTTTATATTTTAGCATCTTGCATGAGTGTGAGTTTTGCCATGATAGCATGCTTGCCATGAGGCTAATCGCTTATATGATATAACTGCCTGAATGCCTGTGGGTGAAGGTTGGATTATTTGAATTGGGCCAATTAATTGAAATTCGCATTTTAGCCTACTCGCGAGTAGCAAACTTCAAACCATTTTCAAACAAATGAAAATGCAATGCTTTGTTCCAAATTAGGCGATCTAGTCTATACTTGTGTGTTGTGCGCATTACATAGTAAATTCTAGCTAATAACCAGAATAAGAATGCATATGTTTTCAAAAACAAGATATCGTGTTTAGTACAGGCCGATCTTTGATCGGGTGAGCGGGGGTGCTCATTGTATGACCTTCCCCAATCGTACCCAAGTTCTCGAGCCGAGGCAACTTTGGTGATGACGGACACGTGGCCTTAGGCACGAGTCAGGGTTTCCTAAATTCCCCCAAAATAAAATATTTAGGTGGCGACTCTGTATCTGGCAAAGCAGTCCATGTTTGACACTTCTTTCTTAAAAATTAGTTTTCCAAAACGATTTGCCGGATTTGGACTCTTTGGCGATTTATCAGTCTTGCATTACACTTTGCGAGATCAGATTAAGAACCATGACATTGAGTCCGAACTGTAGCATGAAGCCCAAGGGCGCATCAACAGTTTTTGGCGACTCTGCTGGGGAGTTAGAGAACTTGACTCGAACTCATGATATCTTGTTTTGATTACACTTATGTATCTCTTTGCATTGTATTTGCATTGGTGCGCCTAGGACACCGTGTTTGCCGTATGCTATTCCTGAACAGTTTGCCGGAGGCTCGCTTTGAGAAGCGTGCCATAAGGCTGACCGGTTGCGGGCTCTGCCAGGATGGGAACACAAACCTTGGTTTTTACCGGGGCACCCTTTTTGACCATTCGACCTAGTGCATATTCGGAATCCATAATGACTATTCCAAACTAGGACAGGTTGCTTACCTGAATATAGGTTGTTTAAAACCGTTGTGTGCGTAGTGAAACTCTAGCTCCTGACAAAATAGGACAAGGAAACCCTACCCCAACATAGGGGTGTTTTGGCTCTCATTTGCTTGCTTTGTGCTTTTAGAGTGTGTCTCTACAGGAATGCACGTATCAGTTTGCAAGTCTGGGTATCAGGCCTGCGGGCATCAGTACTTTGAGAATCAGTTATATCTGCGGGTATCAGATTCAGATTCGGGGCAGTGATTTGGGAACAGTGATCAGTGGTTGAGAACAGTTCATTCAGCTTGTGCTTGCCAAACTGTGTGTTGTCTTTATTTAAGCTGTTATGCTGTCCGTTTTTCTGTTCATTATTTCCTTATTATGCTTTATTTATCTTTTTGCAAGGTAGTTTAGCACCATTGCATTCGACCAGTTAGATATCCCCCGAGCACTCTGGGTCAGAGGTCATAGACTTAATCGATCTAGGGATCTGATAGACGGACAAGCAGTGTTCCTTTCTTTACCCCCGGTTACCAGATGGAGGTCAAGAGAACGCAGTGTATCGGTGCAGCAGTCGCCAGATTAGTGGTTTACCCCACCAGTGAACAGTCAGGCTGAGGTCTCAGTTTCTATTACAGGGACAGATATACCAGGTATTCAGCTAGAACAGCACAATATGGCAGGCTTAGAGGAGATGATGCATCAGCTCCAGGAGAGTATGAAAACCATGCAGCAGGATGCTGCCCGTCAAGCAGAATTTGCCAAACAACAGGCCGAGGTCATGACCCAACAGGCAGAGTTAATTACTAGGCTATAGCAGCAAACTGGAGCATCAGCTTCACACCAAGTTCCTCCCCCACCAAGAGTTCCCATACTCGGGGAGACAGCACCCGTCCAGGATGATACGGATGTTCCAATAGGGCCGGCTCCACCCCCGATTCTACCCCAGCTATCCAAAGTACAGACTAACCTGCCGGATTCTCCCTTTGAGTTTGAGGTGGACCCCACAGCGTTAAAAGTGAGCAAGCTTGAAAAGCTGTTCAAGAAATCTCAGGGTGTGAAGTCCATTCCGGATATTGAGGATGGCTACATCGACTCGGCTGTGACGCTGCCAGACCGGTTTAAAATGCCGCACATAGATCGTTTCGATGGGTCTGGAGATCCTATGGTGCATTTGCGGCTGTTTTCAGACATACTAAGGCCGATGGGCCTCACCAGATTGCAGAAGCTTTCCTTGTTTGGTCGGACCCTGTCGGGTGTAGCGGTTATTTGGTATGCAAAACTGGAAGACTCTGTCAAGAGGAGTTGGGAGGAGATGGCCGAGGCCTTCATAGCTCAATATTCCTACAATACACAGATTGAGATTACAACCCGTGATCTCGAGACAACTAGGCAGGAGCCTAAGGAGAGTTTCTCCAATTTTGTGACCCGATGGAGGGCCAAAGCCTCGATGATGACCATCAGGCCCGTTGACAAAGATCAGATTCGGATGGTTGTGCGCAACCTCCAGCCAAAGCTTATGCAAAAGATGATCGTTCTCCCTCTCCCCACCTTTGCAGATCTACATGAGATAGGGGTGCAGATCGAGGATGCTATGAAACAGGGTCTGATTGACCAGGATAGAGAGCAGACCAAGAGGGCATTCAACCACAGTACAAATGCAGGCACAAGCAGTGCTGCAGCTGGCAGATCTTCAGATGTGGGAATGGTCACCACCACCACCCCGAGAACCCTTGCAGCTACACCATTCACCGGCGCGTCCGGAAGTAGCTCACAAACAACCAAATATTCACCCCGAGGCCAAAGAACCTTCACTCCACTATATATGCGTCCGTCCAAAGCTCTGGGGGTTTTAATCAGGAAAGGGCACTTGAAGCCCCTGGAGCCGCGGCCACTACCAGATAAACTCCCTGCTTCCCATAACCCAGCCAAGTATTGCGCCTTTCACCAACAGCATGGTCATGACACCGACCAGTGCTTTAGATTGCGTCATGAGATTCAGGATCTCATTGATAATAGGGTGATCGTGCCTCCGGAGAAACCGAATGTCACAACCAACCCTCTCCCACCATATAACCAAGCTCCACCTCCCAAATGCATCAATTTAATCCAAACTGGGGTTGTGTCATACGACCCTAGTATATATATCAACCCTTGTGTGCATTGGACATCTCTCAGACCCAACCTGGGACGGTGGCGGCTATCGAAGATAGAAGTGGGTCAACTGCGGGTGTAGATCAGAATGATTATACAGAGCCTGAGGGGTCTGAGAGTTTCATGTACGACCCAAGCGGTTACATTATATTAGCAGGTCAGGCTGGGCCGGATGTGGAATTACCAGTGGGGGGCAGAGATTTGTGTAGTACGAGAGGATGGATCTAATCAGGGGCTAGATGACCTAGCGGATCTGGAAGAAGACATTGCAAATCTGCAGTTCTTTGAAGAGCAAGACTCAGGAGATGTGACTGTCAACTGGTTTGGTTTGGATGGGTCAGCAGAATCTACTGGGTGGCTTGACGACCAGCCGGATATTGTTGAACAACCTAAGCTAGAACAGGGTCCGTCAGGGATGGAGACATCAACAGTGGCCGGAAGGGCCGAAGATTAGAGTACATCGCCGGAGAGCACCGGTGTAAAGAATTTTGCTCAGAATACGGACAGTTTGGGAACAGAAGAAACTGAACAGCAGGCTGTACTGAAGCAGTTTGAGCGGGAAATGATCGAAGATTCTAAGAGGACTGGAAAAGCTAAAGCCCCTGTGGAGACAGAGCATACTGCGAGCACAGGAATGGAAGGTGCTGTGGGCACAAGAATAGTTGTAACGGAGCCGGACAGGTGTCTGTCGGCTGCTGATGGTATGTGGTGGGAAGATGATGACCTATGTCTTGCCCACACAGATGAGGACTGGGGGAATAACCAGCCAGATGATACCTGGTACATTGGTGAAGTTGACCACATGACTAGGAGCGGGCGTTATTTCAAGCCCCTGCACTTAGATCAACCAGAGGCGTCTGGAAAGGACAAGGAGGCGGAGAAGCAGAAAGAAAAGCTCCTCGAAGAGGAGGCTGTGCTGAAACAGTTAAAGAAGATACAGGCAGACATCTCCATTTGGGGACTGCTTATGGCTTCAAGAGTACATAGACAAGCTATCCTCTCTACAATGGACAAGGCCAACCTTTCGATCGATACCACGCTTGAGTAGCTGGTAGGATTGGTTTTCCCGGGAGGAGCTTCCCCGATATTGACCTTTACTGATAAGGAGTTGTCGCCTGATGGCTCAAACCATAACAAACCACTCTATATCTCTGTGGAATGCAGAGACAAGTGGGTACTGGTGGTTCTTGTCGATACAGGATCCGCTATTAACGTGTGCCCATCAAGGACAGCATATGCAATCGGGTTAAAGCCCGTCGACTTTGAGCCAACTGCCCAGGTGATAAGGGCCTATGACAATACTAGCAGAGAAGTGATGGGGACTGTGCAAATTCAGACCAAGGTTGGTCCAGGATAACACGAGATTGACTTTCATGTTTTGGACGTTCCCGCAACCTTTAATCTACTCCTAGGACGGCCGTGGTTGCACCAGGTAAAGGCGGTCTCTTCCACTCTGCATCAAATGTTAAAATACCCCTACGGAAAAGGGGTGGCCATAGTTTTTGGGAATTCGTCAATTCATCCACCGCCAGAGGTGTCTACACCGGTTTTGGAAATTGAGCATGGGACGGAGGATGTGTTCCTGTCAGGATTTACCCTAGCCGAGGCCCGGGTTGTTCAGAACATTTTGGCTGTTGATGAGGGGTTGTATGTCAGCGCACAGTCAGTATACTTCATGAGCAAGTTCCAGCACATCCCTGGGATGGGACTAGGAAGAAGTGGCCGGAAAGGCATTGCAGTATCGGCTGAAATGCCGCATAATCCGCATACCTTTGGCTTGGGTTATCTGCCCACCAAGGAGGACTGGGTGAGAAAAGGCAAAGAGATGGCTGGAAGAGCCAGAGCCAAGTAGACCGGGAGGCACTTTGATTTGATGCATCAGCCCATCTAAGGCACCCTGAACGGATGCTTCATTCGGGAAGGGGAAGATTTTCCGTTCTGCGGCTTCCCAGAGCCATGGTTGAACGCAGAGAAGAGGCGCTTGCCGGGATTTGAGATCTTCTTCGACTTGCAGTTGTCCGGGGATGATGTTGCCGAGGAGCAGACAAATCCATCAGTTGAGGTTGAGCAGTGTAAGGAAGTGGATTCCGAGAGCACCGAGATTGAAATTGGGGTAGCACTGGCTTGTCTACTATCAGATCCTCCGATCGTACATGAGTGCTTAGGGGATGATCTCTCAGTGTCTATGATTGGGAATGAAACGGCTGTGAGCCCACCTTCAAACATTTTGGATGCATCCATCGCACCTTCCCTCATCTGGCAGTATGAGGAGGGATTCTTATCGAGCAGCACCGGGTCAGGTAGTGAGCCGGAATCTGATTCCACTGAGTCCGTAGAGTCGGAATAAGATTCCAGCTCATCTGAGTCTAAGTCCGCTATTCCTGGGGGTGACAACTCGGATGCCACAGTCCTGTCTAGGTCGTCTTTTTCTTTTTCTTTTGAGTCTATTATAACAGAAGAATTAGATGGACTGGATAAAGTGCTTAATGAGAATTGTGCGGCTATGGCCTTCGATTACTTTTCTGCACCCTTGATTTATTGCATTAATTCAGACTTTCAAAACTTCGATGAAAATGACGAGGAAGAAATTCCTCCGGTTTTGAAATATTTGCTAGAACAAGAGTAGGAGAGGTTTGTAAAACCGCTGGTTGATGAAATCAACCAATTAACATTGGTACTGAGAAGGACCTGCGGCTGGTCCAGATTGGGTCCGCGTTGTCTTCGGAGGAGCGTGAGCGCTTAGTTGCTTTATTAAAAGATTTCGAAGATATTTTCACGTGGTCCTATGAAGACATGCCTGGAATCGATCCTGAGATTGTACAGCACCGGATCCCTCTTGACTCAGAGGCCCGACCTGTTAAACAGAAGCTTAGAAGGATCCGCCCAAACTGGGCTATCAAGATCAAAGAAGAGGTCACCAAGCAAATTAACACAGGGTTCCTGCTGGTATCTGAATACCCAACTTGGTTGGCCAACATCGTTCCAGTGCCGAAGAAGGATGGCAGAATCCGGGTATGTGTAGATTTCAGAGATTTGAACAAAGCCAGTTCGAAGGATGACTTTCCTCTGCCGCATATCGACGAGTTAGTGGATTTTACTGTGGGGCATGCATTGCTCTCATTCATGGATGGCTTTTCAGGCTACAACCAGATTGTAATGGCACCCAAAGACCGGGAGAAGACTGCTTTTACCACCCCGTGGGGGACCTATTGTTATAGGGTGATGCTGTTTGGGCTGAAGAATGCTGGAGCTACATATCAACGGGCTGCGACCACAATATTGCACGACATGATCCACAAAGAGGTTGAGGTGTACGTGGACGACATGATTGTCAAGTCCAAGGAAAGAGAGGGCCACTACACTGCCTTGCAAAAGTTCTTCCAAAGGATCAGCGAGTTTCTATTGCGGCTGAATCCTCAGAAATGTACGTTTGGTGTTACAGTAGGGAAAATGCTGGGGTTCTTGATTACACAAAGAGGTATCGAAGTCGACCCTTTTAAAATCAAGGCCATCTTAAAAATGCCACCACCAAGGACTGAAAAGGACGTGCGAGGCTTTCTGGGTAAAGTGCAATTCATAAGACGGTTTATTGCTAAATTAACCTTGACTTGTGAACCACTCTTTGGTCTCCTAAAGAAAGGAACGAAGTTCCAATGGGACGGCCGATACCAAGCTGCTTTTGAACAGATTAAGCAATACTTACAGAACCTACCCGTGTTGTCACCGCCTGAGCCGGGGAAACCGTTGATTTTGTATCTTTCAGTGACTGAAACTGCAATGGGCTGCATGCTTGCACAAGAGTCCGAGGACAAGGTGGAGAGAGCTACCTACTACCTGAGCAAGAAGATGCTGGGTTACGAGACCCACTACACTCTGCTCGAGAAGGCTTGTTTGGCCTTGGTATGGGCTACCAGGAAGCTGCGGCACTACTTGTTAGCTCACTCTGTAATACTAGTTTCAAGATTAGATCCCATCAAATATCTCTTCGAGAAACCGGCACTTACGGGTAGGCTAGCCCATTGGTTGCTTCTGCTTTCTGAATTTGATCTGAAGTATGTGACTCACAAGTCAGTAAAGGGAAGAGCGGTAGTGGAGTTCCTAGCCGATCACCCTGTGGAAGGGGATGAAGCAGTTGAGTACTTATTCCCAGGCGAGGCCATTTTGCATGTCGAAGATGAAACTTGGACGATGTACTTTGACGGAGCGTCAAACCAATACGGGTATGGGATAGGGGTGTTACTAATAGCACCCGACAATTCCCGTATCCCTCTAGCATTCAAACTCCGGTTCAAAGTCTCGAACAATGAAGCAGAATATGAGGCATGTATTGCTGGTTTAGAAGCTGCCCTAAAACTAGGGACAAAACGGTTGGACGTCATCGGGGACTCGAACCTTGTTGTATCTCAAGCTAAAGGAGATTGGAAAGTCAAAGAAGAAAAGATGAGAATATACCACCAGACCTTGGACTTGTTGATTCCTCGGTTTGAGAAGCTAAACTTCGCTCATCTGTTAAGAGAGAACAACAGGTTCGTAGATTCACTAGCAACTCTATCCTCTATGATAGACATCCCTTTTGGAGTCCGAATGCGTCTGATCATCATTGACCAGAAGTTTGTGCCGACCTACGAGCTGATTGCTGCCATAAATGAGGTTCAAGATGAGAACCCCTGGTATTACGATGTCTGGAACTTTTTGGAGAAAGAGGCGTATCCACCAGGGGCAAATGCCAAAGATAAAAGGGCAATTAAAAGAATGGCCGCTCAGTTCATCGTCTACGGGGGTAAACTGTACAAGAGAGGTCATCTCGAGATGCATAAGCTGTGTGTTGATGCTGAAGAGTCGAAGCGCCTAATGGAGGCCATCCATGGGGGAGAGTGCGAAGCGCACATGAACGGGGTGATGCTAGCCCGGAAAATCCTTAGACAGGGTTACTACTGGTCCACCATGGAGGAGGATTGTATTGGCTTTGTCCGGCGATGCCACAAATGTCAGATCCATGCAAACCGCATGAACATTCTGCCGTCGAAGCTATACAACATGACTTCGCCATGGCCATTTTCAGTCTGGGGGATTGATGTGATTGGAGCTGTCACTCCGAAGGGGTCCAATGGGCATGAGTTCATTTTGGTAGCGATAGACTACTTCACAAAGTGGGTTGAGGCCCAGTCTTATGCGGTGTTGAAGGCTTTGCATGTCGCCAAGTTCATCAGGAACAACATCATCTGTCAATATGGGGTCCCGAACGAGATCATTTCAGATAATGGTTCCCACTTCAAGAAAGAAGTGATCGACTTGTTAGACAAATACAACGTGGCTTTTCATAAGTCATCCACATATCGGCCGCAGACCAACAGAGCAGTTGAGGTCGCCAACAAGAACATCAAACACATTTTGCAGAAGATGGTGGAAACCTACCGGGACTGGCCAGATAAGTTGTCATTTGCTCTGTGGGGCTACCGGACGTCAATTAGAACTTCTACTGGGGCAACTCCGTATTCATTGGTTTATGGGATGGAGGCTGTTCTACCCATCGAAATTGAGGTTCCGTCATTGCGAGTATTGGCTGAGTGTCAGATAGCTGAGGCAGATTGGCAGCAGAGCAGGTTCGAAGAACTCATGCTGTTTGATGAGCGAAGGCTGAAAGCACTGTACCATGTTCAGGGTTATCAATGCAGAATTGCCAAGGCTTTCAACAAGAAGGTTAAGTCCAGGAATTTGAAAGAAGGAGATTTAGTGCTCAAAGACAATCGAGCTCCCATCCACGACCCTAGGGGCAAGTTCAGACCCAATTGGACTGGTCCTTACATCATCAAGTCTATCTGGCAGGGCAGAGCTGTCGTTCTGATGGACCTAGATGGCCTAGAGTTCTCCCAACCGATCAACATGGACAAGTTGAAGAAATATTATTCCTGAGAGGCTCGCTAGGCCGAAAATCCGAAAGGGCGACCTAGGCAAAAGTTAGAGCACAGAAAATTTGAAATTATAAAAACTGAGCTCGCAAGGTTAAAAACCCGCAAAGGGAGGCCTTGGCAAAAGTTAGAGCGTAAAACGTGAGGGTTAATACACGAGTGAACCTGAGCCGAACTACGTAAGGCTTGATTTCCATCTTTGGGATACGTAGGCAACTTCATCCTGAAGTCCAGCCATAAACACTTCCCCGATCAACTTTGTCCATGCGATCATGTTTGGTCATCTTTGTCTATTCATCATTCGAGAGCTCGGTTATGATCTCCGGTGCAGTGCTACTTAGACTAGGGGCAACTTTCTAGTTGCTGGAATCCGGGGTTGTGCATCTCAGTGACAGATCTCAGGCGTGTCTAGTTCTGATCCATATCGAAAATGGTTTTGAAAAGTTTTAATAAAAGTTGATTTTGGTCAAATTAATCTTTTTACAACTTAGATCATTTTTGGACCAAACGGAAAATTTTCAGTACCCATAACCTTCAATTTCATTGATTTCAATACAGAGTTCTCTTGCTCTTGAATACAAAATTGAAGTTGCTTTTCATTACATTCATAAAGAAAACTTGAAAGTTCTGATTAAAAGGAAATAAATCTGGGGCATAGTCAGGTGTTCTTGCGTCCTCTCCCAGAGCTGGCCGATGCCTCTGATGCCAAAGTGGACCCTATCTGTGCCTCTTCATTGAGCCAATCTAAGCACTCATCAGAGAGGGTGCAGTTGAAAGTAGGAGCGGGGGCTAGAAGCTCTCTCGTCCTCCAGGCTATGGCATACCGAGCTAGCTGCGCGCCTCGGACCGGAAATACAGCAGGGTACTCTATTCCTTCCTCCGGGCAAGTCTGATCATGTCCGAACTGGCGCCGGAATCGGAACGAAAAATAGAACACGCAGTGTGTCAAGCCAATCAACTGGATCCCGGGCTGACGGGTCATGCTATAACTCATTGCTGGCAAGTTAAGCCAAGGGTAGCGCCAAACAATGTGGTCCGCGGACAAATTGCACATCTAGTTGTACCACCATCCCTCATCTGGAGCATCGACTAGACGTCGCCGGAAGGAATAGCTGCGAGCTGAATATGCCGGACACGAGTCCACCACTCTCAACTTGTCCATCAACCACACCTGGGGAGGGATGAAAAATGAGAGATTAAAGAATAGGGAGGTGTACGTTGAGAGAAAAAGTGAGCAAAGGGTTTTGAGAGAAAAACTGAGCCTGAGGGCTGAGTGATGTGAGCAATACATATGTGAGATGGGGTGGGAAACATCACCTGCAATAGTAGTGGACTCCTCGCAAACCTAGCCGTCTCCCGACGACGAAAAGCGTCCAAACCCATCAATGTTTCTGCTAGCGTCATGACGATGCAGCTTTTGCCCTCTTTCAAGCCCTCGGCGACCTCAATCAAACGAGTGCTAAACCCACCGAAGCCTGGGGCAAGTAAGAAATGAGACAACATGCACAAGCAAAGCACATGTCGCCGAAAACCCTGCCAATCATGGTCACCGCGGTCATCGGCATTAGAAAACCGACAAGCCAAGCTCGGAATATCTAACTCTCCATCGTGAATCAATGACCGAGCGTCATGCAAAGTAAGGCCGCACATCCGTCCTAAGGCTTGGACGTGGCCGAACCAGAGTTGAGGCAAGATTTCTTCACCGCGCTCGGATTCCATTAAAGCTTGGAAATCCTCGAAAGTGGGACACATCTCTTGTCCGCCAAAGCTAAAGACGTGTGTTACCAGATTCCAAAACCTTGCCGCAGCATAGAGGAATGGAAAACGCAGCGGAGTGCAACCCAACGTGAATAGTGCATTTATGCCGAAACCCCGAAAATTTAGCCTTTCCGAGCCATCCAAGTTGGCAATCCAAGTTGTAAGATTTTGGACAAGAAACTCTTCCATTTGGTGCAAATCAGAGCTGAAATGAGGAAAACTACAAAGCTGAAGCTTTTGTAGAAGATAAGGTGTTGAGTGGAAGACAGGTGTCAACATTCTGGAGGTTCTTGCCATTTTTGGCCGATCGGCCAAAAATAGTGCCGACCGACCATCTTTTTGGCCAATTGGCTGGAAATGTTGGCTGATGGCCATTTATTGTGGCTGATGGCCTCTCTCTTTGGCCGATGGCCTTTTCCCTTGTTCTATGAGTAGTCTATGTGTTGAACATGCTGAGAACTTGTGATTGGTTCCACTTCCAATGCCTTCCGGTGTTGATTTTGCGAAGTCACGCCTATTTGCTTATCGAGTTGTTGTACATTTGTTTATCGAGTTGTATTTCGTATTCTTTAAGTTTTTGTTTTGCTTATCGAGTTGTATTTACACTTGGTTAGCTTGTTGAGGTCTTTGTTTTGTTTATCGAGATGTTTTGTCATTAGTTGGTTCACTACCTGATTAATTGCAATTCGAGTGTTTGGTTTTCAAAACAAAAGTTCAATCTCATTTACATTGTTATGTAATGCGATGCGATGCGATGCGATGCATAGAATGTACAAATGTAACACTTTTTGAACAAAAATAGCTGTTTCATTCCATACATGTTTTTTTGTCTTTTGCAAAAGTACATAGTTTTGAAGAAAATAAAACTTGCCTTAGGCAATACAATGTGCTTTAAACAACTAGCAAAAAAGAAAAGTAAAGCAAAAAAGGAGAAAAGCAATGAAATGTCTGAACAAAGCAAAGAAAAAGAAAGGCATTAGTATCTAGATCAGTATCAGTCATCTCGAGCACGGGAATCGGTCCTGGTCCTCTTCCTAGACGAAGGTCCAGGATCACCACCGCCGGCTCCGTAGTCAGAGTGAGCTGTCTCTGGCCTCACCTTGGGACGACGCCGCCTCCTCATCAGAATCATCGGGGAAGGGCTCTCGTGAACTGCTCTCAGCACGGGTGCGCCTGTGTCTGCCTTGGCTATGGATAGTCATCCTCCGCCTGACTCTCCCTCTTCCTCGGGCAGGTACGGATGGTCCAGCTGGAGCACCTCCTGCGGCCGGAATCTGGAATGGGGTCTAAAAGGAACAAATGGCAAATGCATTAGTTATGCTACGCAAAGTAAGGTATGAATACCGAATACAGTGTGTGAGTACAGTGTATGAATGCTGTGGGCAATGTGTGAGTACAGTGTATGAATGCTGTGAGCAATATGTGAGTACAGTGTATGAATGCTGTGAGCAGTGTGTGAGTACAGTGTATGAATGCTATGGGCAATGTGTGAGTACACTGTATGAATGCCGTGAGCAATGCTATGAGTACAGTGTATGAATGCCATGAGCAATGCTGTGAGCAACATGTGAGTTCAAGTGTATTAGTGCCGTGAGTTCTGTGTATCAAGTGCCGTATCGACAATGTGGTATATCAAATCAGTATGAAACAGATTATGCAAAGTTTGAGACTGCGGTTGAAGGAACTTATCGGGATACTACAGATGGTCAACAGGTCGATGCTCCGCTGCAGCATCCCTATCACGGAGGCAGTCAGCTCCAGAGACTAGCGAGTGTACTCGATGGAAGCCTGCAAAAGTGTTGAAGTCATTAGCATTCTGCGGAATATCAAATGAAAAGAAATAACTGTACAGAATGCAAAGTATAGTAGTACATACCGGGGTCGAGCCGTAGACTCCGATAAGCTCATGATCAGCCGGAGGAGGAGCGATGGGTATCTGGTACGTCTCCCCACCCTGTCCTCGGCATGTCATCGTCGTAGGCAGCTCTGGCCATCCAGTTCCCTGTCCTCTCCGGGACCCACTCCTCCCATGGGCCTGAGTCGCCCTCGATGCTCTTGTTCCTGCCGCTGGCACCGTAGGCCTCTCTCTCTCGGCTCGGCGAGCACCGCTCAAAGGTCGCATGAGATAAGCCTGGATGAACTCGGTGTAGTCGCCCTCATCTCTAAAGGGCTCAGAGTCCCAACCAAGCGTGTAGTCTATCATCTCCTCTAAGGTATACCTCTTGGTGTGCCTCGTGTAGGTAGGAGAAGGTGTTGGAACTATCTGCTCTGGAAAGCCCAAGGTCTACCGCAATAAGCGCTCCCTGAAATACCATGCCCGACAAACCGGGCCCTCCAGCAGAATCCTGAACCGGGCAGTCTCCTGGGCACCCATGTATCCATCTCTCACTGTATCAGGCAACACCGCCCAGGGCTGCCAGGTGATCTGCAAATGATATACAGTTTGTTATCTACTGTTGAAAGTATAATGTAAAGCGAAGCTTAAATGAACTGTAAAGTTTGGAATACCTCTGCGGCGGTGATGGTGTCAAAGTATCGGCGGAAGAACATGAAGGACTCCCGTGGCCTCCGCTCGCACCTCACATCGAAGCGGTGGGAAAATGGAACCATGGGGGGCGTCTCAACATCTGGCACTGGGGCAAGCCTCGGAAAGTAGGCATACACGCACAACTGTATAGTGTAACAAGGTAGATATGAGTATGCTTATCAGATAAAGCAGAATGCAGATAAAGCAGAAATTAGAGAATGTGTGTAGTGTGTTGTGCATCGTGTGCAGTGTACAGCTAATGTAAAGCAGATTGCGTGTGTGCAGTATGTGCGGTGTACAGAGCAGAATTGAAAAGACAGAAAGGGAAGGTGTACCTCCCAGGCTCGCTAGTAGCCTCCAAGCAACTATCCGCTGCGGCGAGAAGATGAGCTCATATATCCGTAGAGAGTGGCCAAGCCTACGCCACCCCAATCATAGCGCTGGATCCGCGTCACGTCCACAAGTGTGCTTAGCAAGTAAAGGGCGACGGTGTTAGCCACGTCGGCAAAGAGTGTGGTCCCCAGCAGGAACATGATGAAGCCGCGAGCATACTGCTCCACCTCCTCCCGAGTGGTGGGCTCCTGAATCTTGAAATGGTCCTCAAACCAAGAGTACCTCACAAATCCTGGACGGGAGAGAGGAGGCTGAGCACCAAGCAAGTAAATCTGTGTGGCGTCCCACTCGTCCATATCAGTATCGAAGGGGATCGGATCACCCTCTACTCCGATACCTGTGAGCATGGAGAAATCAAAGGGAGTCATCGTCATCTCCCCGGTAGTAGAAAGGTGGAAGGAGTCGTTGGTGTCCCACCACCTCTCCACTAGTGCGCCCAGAAGAGGCCTACTCGCAGTAAGGCACGAGAGTCCCCTGCAGAAAATGCCGAAGCCGGCTCGATCAACAATATGACGAACTGCGTCCGGCAACTCCATGTACCAATCTCGGGCGATGGTGTTCCCATACCCCCGGAAGGCATGGGAATTTCCCTGTGTTCAAAGACAAACAGTTGCAAAGCAATGTTAGAAATACAGTGCTTGGATGCGTTCAGAATTGATAAAATGCAGTGTGTGTGCATGCGTTCAATTTTACACAGATATCAGGTGTGGGTGTGCTCACGGTGAACTAAGCATATGATGTGTCAGTGTGTTTGGATTATTCGGTTGAGAATGCAGTGTGTGTGCATGTGTTTGAGTTTAAACAGATATCGAGTGTGGGTGTGCTCACGGTGAACTACACATATGATATATCAGTGTATCTGGGTTAAGCAGTTAAAGAACATTATTGACTATCACAGTTATATGTTCTACATTGCAGAAAATGAGACAGAGGGGAAGAGTGTACCTCAGAAGCGCCGTAGGATAGATGTGACTCTGGCTCGCGCAGCAAAAGCTCCAGTGGCGCACCCTGCGCATAGCTCCTGAAGTGGCGGATGCCGTTAGGAGGCAACATGTGTATCGCTGGCCTGTAGGTCGCCGAATCGAATGGTCGAATGTGAAAAGGTAGGAGCTCGACCTCAGGGTCGACATCCATCTTTGGGGGAGCCCCACCTCGTGGAATGTTGTCTGCCATCTCAAGAAGAGTGCAAAAATGGCCGAAAGTGTGAAAAATAGGTGAGAATACAAAAAGTCAACCAAAAGTCAACCCCGAGGGGTGAAAAATGGGAGAAAAGGTCAGAGTGTGGAAAAGGCACGAAGATCGAGGTATAACTTGGAGGAAACAAACCCCAAGTAGTGGAAACCAAGAAAGGGACACCGAAAATGAATTTCGATCGGTTCAAAGTGTGCGAAACGGGAAGGGTTTCGCGAATCGAACGATGGAAAAGGCTCGAAAACAAGAGAAAAACACAGATCAAAGCGAAGAAAATCACCTAGAGAGAAAGAGGGAGGATTTTTGAGCTTGGAGAAGTGAGGATATAAGGTTTGGAACCCTATATTTAAAAGACCCGAGGCAAAAAGAGAAAACTGTCCTGAAACAGCCATTTTTGGCCGATCGGCCAAATTGTTAGCCGATTGGCTAAATATTTGGCCGATGAGCTTATTTTGTGGCCGATGTATAGCCGATGGACTTTCCTTGTGGTTGATGCACCTCCAACACCCTTGTTTGGGTCAGTAATGTTCTTTGGGACCTTCATTTCTCAAGACAGTGCAAGAAAGTAGACTTTTGAAGCTCAACCGACCTTCGTGTTGACCTCGATTCGTGCCTTCCGAGTGCGGCACTTGATACATACGAGGTGTATCATTTTTCATATCCTTTTGTCTCTTGTGAGATTCAGAAATTGTTTTAAATACGTTGCATTACAACGTTTTGTCGTGTTTATAATGAGCGCGCATTGGTTATACGTCATTTCGCTCTTGCATTGTTATGCACGTACTATATGCGTTGTAGCGCATACCATCCTTGCATTGTTATGCACGTACTATATGCATTATAGCACACACCATGCTTGCATTGTTATGCACATCTCTTATATGTTGTCGCGCACGCCATGCTTGCATTGTCATGCACATCCCTTAGGTCGCATTGTCTTGCGCCCCTCCATCCGCGTTGTTTCGCATATCTCATTTGCATCATCATACATCTTATTATGTTACATGCATTATCATGCATTTCAGTACATGCATTGTCATGCACATGTCATTTGTATTGTCACGCATTTCCTCATCTGCATTGTCATGCACACGTCATTTGTATTGTCATGCATTTCCTCATCTGCATTGTCATGCACATCTCATTTGCATTGTCATGCATTTCCTCATTTGCATTGGCATGCACATCTCATTTGCATTGTCGTGCATGCGTTATCTCGCACGTCATTTGCATTGTCATGTATTTCCTTACCTCGCATTGTCATGCACGCCTCTTTCGCATTGTCTTGCATTTTCATATAACTGGCATTGTCTTGCTCGTTATTTGCATTGTTTTGCATGCTCTTATAACTTGCATTGTCTTGATCGATATGTGCATTGTTTTGCACCTCCTATAACTTGCATTGTCTTACTCGTTATGTGCATTGTCTTGCACCCCACTAACTTGTGCATTGTCTTGCACCCCCTACTAACTTGTGCATTGTTTTGCACCCCACTAACTTGTGCATTGTCTTGCACCCCCTACTAACTGGTGCATTGTCTTGCACCCCCTACTAACTGGTGCATTATCTTGCACCCCCTACTAACTTGTGCATTGTCTTGCACCCCCTACTAACTTGTGCATTGTTTTACACCCCCTACTAACTGGTGCATTGTCTTGCACTTCCCCTACTAACTGGTGCATTGTCTTGCACACCTATCTAACTTGTGCATTGTCTTGCACTCCTTATCTAACTTGTGCATTGTCTTGCACACCTATCTAACTTGTGCATTGTCTTGCACTCCTTATCTAACTTGTGCATTATCTTGCACACCTATCTAACTTGTGTATTGTTTTGCACCCCTATCTAACTTGCATTGTTTTGCAACCTATCTAACTTGTATTGTTTTGTAACTTATCTAACTTGCATTGTTTTGCAACCTATCTAACATGCGTTGTTTTGCACATATCTATAACATGCGTTGTTTCACACATATCTATAACATGCATTGTTTCGCACATTCTACTTGCATTGTTATGCACTCTTCACTCGCGTTGTTACGCACTTTTCACTTGCATTGCTATGCATGTTTCTAACGATATTGTACCTGTTAAGTTTCTTTCTTTTGCAGGCACGATATTGTATGTACGGTTCATTTGAAGCTGGCGAGACCAGACGAACCGGACGGTATTGTATTCTCCGTGTGAGATGTAGCAAGAATTGTATAATTCTCTTACATCCTTCTTGCATGTAATGTAGTTGGATTTGTATTCGCTTGCTTAAAACTGCTGCATGTTATGCTGTTGCATGTTTTGCTTCGTTACAGCTTTCTTTGCATAATCATAAGTTATGCTCGGCATCGTGCACGTCACTTACATCTTGCCCCCTGCCTATGAGCACATATCTTCGTTGTCTTGTATGCTTGTCTAAGTCTTCGGCCTCGTCAAAAATGGGTCGTTTCTGGGCTTTGACATTCACCCCCGTCATCTTATGACTTTCGAGTTTTGTCAAAGACGGGCAACTGTAGATAGCCCATTTTTGACCGTCCTCAAGACTTGGACGTCATCGTTTGAACACTCGATGATCATCCATGCTCATGTTCGTTTTGAGTTCTCGGAGGTCTCGGCAGCGCGCCTTGCCTTAAGATCTCTCAACTTGACTGTTTTGTGCTTGGACTAAACACTTGTGTTTTTGCTTCTGAGGGAAGAGGGTGGCTTGTTGGCCATTCCCTCAACCCACCGGCCAAGGCATGAAGCCATCGGCCTTGTTTTCTTACCATCGGCCAAAAGTTTTGGCCGATCGACACTCTTTTTGGTTGATCGGCACTTATGTTGGTCGATCGGCCATATTTTTTGGCTGAGCCCCGTTCATCTGCTTTATGCAGATATTTTATGCCAGCTGTCATAGCTGGCATCCACAATTCCCCCCCTCTATACACGTGTGTGGAGGGATTTGCCCCTTGATTAGCTTACTTAGGAAGCTTTAGATTTGGAATTCTATAAGAAGGGAGCTCCTCCTCCCTTCTCGGAGGTTCTGAAAAATAGGGTAGAAAAGTTGTATCTATCTATCTCTATATCTCCCTCTCTCTTGATTTGTGTGTGTATTTGTGCCTTAAAGTGTGATTTTGTCTTACTTTTGCTGTCATAGCTGGCATCCACAATTCCCCCCCTCTATACACGTGTGTGGAGGGATTTGCCCCTTGATTAGCTTACTTAGGAAGCTTTAGAATTTGGAATTCTATAAGAAGGGAGCTCCTCCTCCCTTCTCGGAGGTTCTGAAAAATAGGGTAGAAAAGTTGTATCTATCTATCTCTATATCTCCCTCTCTCTTGATTTGTGTGTGTATTTGTGCCTTAAAGTGTGATTTTGTCTTACTTTTGCACTAGAGCACCTAGCAATACACCATCCTCTTGTTACTGAGGCACTAGAGAGTTAGTTTCAGAGTTCTTGGAGTGGTTTAAGCTTGGAAAAGTCGCTGGAGCTTTGTTCTTGAAGAGGTTCTACAAGGGTGAGCAAACTTGCTTTTAATACCCCATTCTTGCTTAAGCTTTTAGACCTTCTTACTTATTGTTTTAAGCTTAACTCTAAACTACAATAAGTTCTGATTTTTGATGCTTTAGATCTTTGTTTAAGATCACTTTTTGGTTTGGGGTTGTTTCCCCCCTCTTAGGCCTTGTTAGGCCTTGTTTTAGGCCATCCCTTTTGGCCCTTGTTCTTGGCTTTGCATGACCTTCCTACCACTGAAATCCAGAGGATTTTCAGTGGTGGGAAGGTGGTTTTGGAGTCCTAAATAGGAGAGGGTCATCCCCTCTCCTTATTGTCTTGAATACTAGTATAAATGGCTTATATTGGTAGCATGTTTGCTTGGCTTGTTTTAGCTTCATTTCAGTATGTATTAGGCTTTGTTTTGCTATGATATAACACTGTTTTGACTTGGTTTGGACATACCATATATGCTTCATGTACTTGCCTTGCAATCCTTTCATTTGCCTTAACATGCATCATGCTTTAAGCCATGTTTCTAGCATGATTTTGGCTCGACTCCATGAAGCTTTTAGCCTTGTTGTAACATGCTTAAGCTTTGATTTGAGTTGTTTTGACCATATATGCCATGCTTTGTATAGCCATAAGGCATTCTAGCTTGTTAGCCTTAAATGTCCAAGTCACTAGCATGCTTTACTTGGACTATTTCAATGATTTGGCATCATTTGTTATCCTATTTCAGTCCATGTTTCATGCTCAAACACTTGCACTTATCACTCCTTTAATGCTTTAAAGAGTTGATGTTTTATGCCTCATGAATGGGTCATTGCGTATGCCATCATGTTTAGGTCTTTGGGATGCCATCTAAGTGGGTTTTTGGGCTTACTTTGACATGCCATAACTCTGATTTTATTGGTTTAAGTCATGCCATGTTTAGTTTTGATAGGTATAGTGTAACACCCCTTTTATAGCCTTGTGTGCCTCATGCTTTTGGCCCTTTATTCTAGCTTACTTTGGCTTTGGTCCTTGCATGTTTTAGGCTCATTTTGACATGATCTAGGACTGTTTTAGATTATGCTTGCCATTTGCTTCATGTTTTGCATAGCCATGGTTTGAGCTCCTTGGCTAGCCTTAAGTTTTAGGCTTTCTTGTATGCCTTGCTTGGCTTGTTTGTGCGATTTGGCATCATGCCTAGCATCATTTCAGAGCTTGTAGCATTGTCATACTTGCATGCTTTGTCCCCTTTTAAGTGTTCTTGAAAGTTGCTCTCCTATGCTTAGGTGATAGGCAATTGGCATGCATGTTTGTATGTACCTTTGTCTTCATTTCCATAGCATTTTGGCCACTGATTTTGGGCATGGCTGAGGTCTATCCATCTTTAGTTTAAATCCATTTTACCATGTTGTCGCATGCTTGTCTCATTTTGTATGTTGTTGCATACTTGTCCACCTTTACATGCCTTGCATGTTTGCATGTTCATGTTACATCTTACTATGTTGTTCAAAGTTGTTACTTTACATCATGCTTATATGTTTGTCGCGTACTTGGTCCATTACATGTTATTACATGCTTATTAATTGACATGTTGTTGCATGCTCAACCACCTTGCATACTTGTTAGATTACATGTCATTGCATGCTTGTTGTTGGTATTGTTGTTGCATACCTATTACATTGTATGCATGCATGTTTGTATGCTTGGATTTCATGTTGTTGCATGTTTACTAGTTTGCATGTTGTCACATGCTTGCTAGGGTTACATTGCATTGTGTGTGCATTCCCTTGCCTCTTGATCGAGCATGATAGAGGTTGAGGCCCCTTATGTGTTTTGTGCATTTCATTTGATATTGAATTGCACACTTGGCCTCTTTGGCCATTATGCATTGAAATGCGTGATTGATGTTCCGAGGGTCAAGAACTACACTCCTTTGAGTCTCAAACATGATAAAGGGGTGTAGTGGTGTAAACATTGTCTTGTAAATGCATTGCCATGCTCTGTTTGTCCTCTGCTGCAGCAAAAGGAGCTTTTCATAGGAAGAGATGGCCGATCGGCTATCTTCAGTGCCGGTCGGCTACAAATGTTTGGCTGAGAGCCTTATTAGTGGTTGATGACACCATTCTTTTGGCCGATGGCCTTATTTTTTGGCCGAAGGCCTCTCAGCATGCCCACAAGGTGGTTCAGAAGTGTTACAGAAGTTGGCACAGTTTCCAGAGGTACAGAGCAGTGCAAACAGAGGCAACATGAAACATGGCAACGGATTTCCAAGCGAAGCCGACCGAGCATGCATTCGTCTCTCTTCCCGGGGCTGCTTTACTGTCTTCATAGCTTAATTAATTTGTTAATTATTTAAGTGTTGTAATAATTAGTTGTAGCTAGTTATTCATTTGGTTTTGTAATAATTAATTAGCTTGTTAGTTAGTTAATTAGATGAGTTGTATTATTCTTTCGGTCCCTCCATCGAAAGGGGGCAATTGTGTAATAAGCGTGCGTGTGTGTGATGCATGTTTTCCAACCCCACTTCTTTCTCCCTTTTCTTTACCTGCTTTCAGTGGTTAGTTCTAGGACATATTTCAATTAGCATCTTTATGCTATGCATGTTTGCACCATTCATCTGTATTGCATGCACCGGGCTCGGCGCATCATACTAACTGCATTGTATTTCAATTCCAAGTTAAATACATGTATCGAATTGTCGCATCTCATATGCCATTTTAGATTAGCCGAGCCTATTCTAGTTGCACTTTGCATGCGATGCATTAGCCATTTTAACATGAACTAGGATCATGCATGATTTCTAACTGGTTTATTGTTTTGGCTCGGAGTACACTGTGAGTGTTTATACTTTAGTATCTTGCATGAGTGTGAGTTTTGCCATGACAACATGCTTGCCATGAGGCTAATCGCTTATATGATATAATTGCCTGAATGCCTGTGGGTGAAGGTTGAATTACTTGAATTGGGACAATTCATTGAAATCCACATTTTAGCTTACTCGCGAGTAGCAAACTTCAAATCATTTTCAAACAAATGAAAATGCAATGCTTTGTTCCAAATTAGGCGATCTAGTCTATACTTGTGTGTTGTGCGCATCACATAGTAAATTCTAGCTAATAACCAGAATAAGAATGCATATGTTTTCAAAAACAAGATATCGTGCTTAGTACAAGCCGATCTCTGATCGGGCAGGCGGGGGTGCTCATTGCATGACCTTCCCCAATCATACCCAAGTTCCCGAGCCGAGGCAACTTTGGTAAGGACGGACACGTGGCCTTAGGCACGAGTCAGGGTTTCCTAAATTTCCCCAAAATAAAATATTTAGGTGGTGACTCTGTATCTGGCAAAGCAGTCCATGTTTGGTACTTCTTTCTTAAAAATCAGTTTTCCAAAACGATTTGTCGGATTTGGACTCTTTGGCGATTTATCAGTCTTGCATTACACTTTGCGAGATCAGATTAAGAACCGTGACATTGAGTCCGAACTGTAGCATGAAGCCCAAGGGTGCGTCTACACTTTGCCGCACGTGCGTTGACTTTTCTGGGAAAATGTGCCCGATGTTTTAAACCTATTTGGAAAAGAGTAGAAGTATAAATAGAGAAGAAAAAGGCTGGATCAGGGTTCTAAACTTATGTTTGAAAAAGAGATAGGCTAGGGTTTGGGAAAGAAAGGAACTTGAAGCTTCAAGCATGTCTCCCATGGTGGCTTCTTCTCCATCTACCTCTTTCCACTCCTCCATGAGTGGCTAATTAGTTTTTCTTTTTAGATTTTCAATTATGTAAAGGTTTGAACAATTGTATAGTGTTTTAGAAGTTTCTTATATATAATTTTCATTATTTCTTCAAGTATTCGGCTTTCTGTGATTGTTGAATGTCTTCCATACAAGAGTTTTCTATTCTTTCACATTCAAGGTATGAGACGAACCATACTACGAGGGACGAGTTATGTCACTACCTTAGTTTAGAGTGAATGATTCATACTACTTGAGATGGTTCGTGCTCGTACATTGAATGTGATGATTTTCTTGTTAAATGCTTTGACCTTGTAGTTGCAAAGCATTAATCTGTTCAAACCATGGCATAATTGATTTCAATTGGAAACCCTTTTTACGTGACTAGTGGTGGGCTCTTTACCCTAGGTTTTTCTCCAAATCGGTAAATCCAATTTCATTTATTATTGATAATTTAATTACTTAGTTTAATTTATTTGTTATTAAATTAGGTTATGAACAATCAATCTTTTCATCAAAATTAATTTAGGAATGTAACAATTAAATTAGTTTAGTTTCATAATTGTCCCTGTAGATCGATACTTGGACTTGCCATTATTCCAAAAGAATTTGGTATAGTTTTGTGTTTAATTTTGGTGTGCTCAACAACCCATCAAATTTTGGCGCCATTGCCGGGGACTTCTGGCGAAATTAGTTAATTTAAAGTTAATTCTTATTTTAATTTTTAGTTTAGGATTTTATGCTTTCGTGTTGCTAAGTGTGTAGAGTGTTTGAAAGTGGAACTATCACCGAAGTGCAAGCAGAGCGCAACCGAGCTTTAAAAAATAAAAAAAAAACCGCAGCACTAAAGTGCGTAAATAGAAGCAAACACTCGCAAGCAAAGCACAAAAGTGCTAAAAAGAAAGATAAAGCTCAATTAGAGATTGGAGACAACGTCTACACCTGTAAGACGAGTAAAGCGTTTTCGTTAAACCACTGTGAGTATTTCTCCCTTTGGCATTTTGCTTTCGTAACTTAGTGCACAGAGTCGGAACTTTTTGTGTGTGTGTGGGTAGTGTATGCACGGGCGCTGTTCTTGTCGCCCTGAATTGTGGAGTTTGGACCTTGAACTAGAAAGGACTCTTAGGAGACTTTGAGCCTCTGCCCGTGTTCCTAGGCTTGAATATTCATATTCATACATTGAGCCATTCGAGATAGAAAATGCAAATGTCCCAAATGTGCCTAACTGGATCCTTAAGGATTACTTCACACCCACTGCATATACATCACCATCATGCATCCAATTACCCAACACCACTGCTGCTCATTATGAGATTAAGTCCAGCACCATACAAATGCTCCCATCATTCTATGGACTAGCTCATGATGATCCTTACAAACATTTGAATGAATTTCTAGAAATTTGCTCAACAGTAAAGATCCAGAATTTCACAAATGAGGCCTTAATGTTGCGATTGTTTCCATTCTCATTAAAGGATAAAGCCAAACATTGGTTGAATTCCTTACCTGCTAATTCAATCACAACTTGGGACAAATTACAGCAACGGTTCTTGGAGACGTACTTTCCCATAGGTAAAACCAACCAACTTAGGCGAGCCATCACCAATTTTGCTCAAATGGATGGCGAGCAATTCCATGAGACGTGGGAAAGACTTCGACACCTTCTCTAACAGTGTCCCCACCACCACGTGCCTGATTGGCAACTTGTTCAAACATTCTATTATGGCTTAACTGAGCCGCACCGCCAAATGGTGGATTCATCCTGTGGCGGGACATTCATGTCTAAAAATGATGCCGAGGCATGGCAATTGTTTGAAAACCTAAGTGATAATTCCCTTCACCATGCCTCCGCAGCCCGGCAAGTCCGGCAACCAATAGTTGGAGCCCCGAAAAGAGGGGGTATTTATGAGGTCGGGCAAAACCTAGAGTTAGCCCAACAAATAAAGGCACTATCCCACAAAATGAACCAATTATTAGCCGCAGGACATGCCCCTACCCAGCAAGATCAGCCTCAATTTCACGAGGCATGTGTTATTTGTGCGAGCCCTGCTCATGACTTGAGTGAGTGCCCTTCGGCATCACAATTTCCGGAGTTAGTCCAAGAGCATGTGAATGCGGCTCAAGGATTCTCCGACCCGGGTAATGGCCCATACTTCGATACATATAATCCGGGATGGAGAAATCATCCCAATTTTTCATGGAGATCTCCTTCACAAGGCACTTCTTACAATCCTCCACCACCAAGGCAAAATTTTAATAATTTTGCCAACCAATCATCCTACCGACCACCGCAACCTTATCGACCCCCACAACCGTACTGGCAACGACAACCCCCGCCTGTTCCTCAAGGCAACTCAGCCTTTGAGACTAAGGTTTTAGAAGTTCTCTCAGAACTTAAGGGGTTAGCACCAGTAGTTCACTCCCATACTCACTCCATTGCCAAGCGAGAGAACCAATTGGGTTAAATGGCTAACAACATGAATAGAAGAGAGGAGGGAAAATTACCAAGTCAGACTGTGGCCAACCCTAAGGGACAATACGGGGCAGAGAGTTCGGGTGGGAATGGAAAGTGCCATGAGCAGGTGCAAGCGGTGACTACTTTGAGAAGTGGAAGGGAGTTAAAACCTCAGTTAGTTGTGTCTGATGCAACTAGAGACAAGAAGGGTGACCACAGTGGTTCACCTAATGAGAGCAAGGGTGAGGGGTGTAGACACGCCCGCCGGGGGGGGGGGGGGCACTACAGTTCGGACTCCCTTTTTTTTGTATTGCGGTTCTTAATCTGAACCAAAGAGTCCAACTCTGGCAAATCGTTTTGAGAAAAACAGATTTTGAAAAGAAGTGCCAAACATGGACTGCTTTGCCAGATACAGAGTCGCCACCTAAATATTTTTAAAATGGGAAATTTAGGAAACCCTGACTCGGTGCCAAAGGCCACGTGTCCGTCATCACCAAAGTTGCCTCGGCTCGGGAACTTGGGTACGATCGGGGAAGGTCAGCTATGAGCACTCCCTTTCGCCCGGTCCGAAGACCGGCCTCTACTAACCATGATATCCATTTTTGAAAACTTTATGTGTTCTTATTCCGATTAATTAGCTAGAATTACTATGTTATGCGCGCAACAAACAAGTATAGACTAGATCGCCTAATTTGGAACAAAACATTGCATATCCGCTTGTTTGGAAAACGCTTTGGGATTTGCTACTCACAAGTAGGCTAAAACACGGATTTCAATGAGTCGTTCCAACTTAAACAATCCAACCTTCACCCACAGGCATTCAAACAGTTTATCACATAAACATCTAGCCACATGGTAAGCATGCTGTCATGTTAGCATTCACACGCATGCGGCATGCTAAAGCATAAAAGCTTACCTAGTACTCCGTGCCAAAATAGAAACTAGTTAGTAATCAATGCATGATCCTAGTTCATGTTAAGTGGCTAATGCATCACAGGCAAAATGCAGCTATAGTAGGCTCGGCTATCCTAAACATGGCATGTGACATGCGACAGATAACACGTATTCAATTTGGAATTGAAATACAATGCAGTTAGCATGATGTACCGAGCCCGGTGCATGCGATACTGATGAATGAAGCACGCATGCATAATATGAGGTATGCCAATTTAAACATGCCCTAGTCTACCATCATAAGCAAGTAAATAAAAGGGAAGAAAGAAGTGAGGGTTGGAAGACACGCACACATGCACCCACACTTATTACAAATTCGCCCTCGCTCGGAGGGACCAAAAGAATGTACAGTCCCGAAATAATACAGTCCAAATACATAATAAATTATTACAAAATATTCTAATTTAAATTAAATTCGATGTAAAAAGAAAGGGGCCTCAGCCCTGCCTCGGGATGCGCGAATGATGCATGCTCGATCCATCTTGCCTGGAAAACCCGTGTCATGCCACTGTTGCTTCTGTTTTTACTGCCCTGTCTCTCCAAAAATTGCCAAAGTCCCAGAATACCTTCCTTGCATGCTACTGAACACCACCGGCTGGAGGACGTGCCGACCGGCCATCTAGAATTTCCATCGGCTGCTGAGAAGATTATCGGCCATCCATATAGTGCCGGTCGGCACTCTAAACTGCCGGTCGGCATAAAATTCCTGCAGAGAACAGTTTTGACAGCAGCAGCAGACAGACAGCGCATGACATGGAGTTTTGAGTATATGTAAGTATGGTTCCTATCATGCATGGGACTCAAGGAAGCATGGCTTTTGGTTCTTGGGCCATCAATTATGCATCTTGGTGCATGATAGCCTAAGAGGCCAAGTTTTCATTTTAATGGAAATGCATGCAACACACAAATGAAGACCAAGGCTCTATCATGTATTGGTCAAGGGCCTCGATGACCGAGAGTTGGGACAAGTTGCATCACTTGTGGTATGAACTCCTCTCAACCCTCACACTTGGTTTGACACCCCAAACCAAGTAATGCAATGCATGTTATGCAAGCATGGCTCCACAATGCAACTTAATACTAAAATGCAAACATGCCAAATGTAATACAACATGCAAGGTGCAAATGCAATGCAAACATGGACAATTTAGGCAATAGGATTAGTATGTGGCAAGACCATATTAATCAAACATGCAACAAGCATTAGACAAATGTGCAATGGTGGACTTAAACCATGATGGGGCAGACCTCAATCCACCCCAAAACAGTGGCCAAAAGTGCCCAAAAGGTGAGCAAATGCTCAAACAAACATGCAAGCTAATGGGCCTAAAACTAAGGCATAAAGGAGAGCACTCCACTACCACCAACAAGACCACACATGGTATGAATTAGACAAGCAAAAACAGAACTTCTATTTACCAAAACACACCCCAAAATCCGATGATATGGCAGCCCAAATGCCTAGAACATACAAGCATGCACAATGCCCATTTTAAAGCATAAGAGATCAACATTTCAAAACATGAAAGAGATGATAAATGGAGACATATAAGCATGGCATAAGGACTGAAATAGCATGTTAATTGATTCCAAATCACTAAAATAGCTTGACCAAATGCATGTTTAGGACTCACATCTCAAGACTTACAAGCTTCAATGCAAAGCAACTATGTCAAACATGCTAAACATGATAAACCCAGTGGCCAACAGACCTTAAACATGGCAAAATGACGCTAATGTCTTCATGGAATCATGCTAATACATGCAAGGATCATGGCCTAAACACAAGATGCATTTCTATGCCAAATAGAGGAATGCAAAGCAAGTATAACATGCATGAAAGAGGCCAACAAACCACTATTAGACAGAGGTAAAACATGCTCCAAAACATCCAGATAAGCTCTGAAATGAGGCCAAAACAAACCAAGTAGGCATGCTCCCTTATGAGCCAAAACAAAAGGCAAAAGAGGGACAAAGGGGAGAGGGGTGTCCCTCCTCTATACAAGACTTCAAACCACCTTTTTTGCCACTAAAAACCCACTGGTTTTCAGTGGTGAAAGGACCCAAAACAACAAGGCAACTAAGGCTCAAAGTAAAGACACCAAATAAGCCAAAATAAGGCCTAAAAGGGTGAGTTTGCACTCAAACCACAAAATGGCCTTAATGAAAGTTCAAAAGCAAGAAAAAATAAGACTTTTTTCAGTTATGCACAAGGCTCAAAACACAAAGCAAGATAGGTAAAAACTTGTTGCAAAAATGGGGAATCTAAAGTAAAGAGCTCACCTTTGAAGAACACTTGAAGAACAGGTGGTGCAGCCCTCCTCTATTGATCAAAACCAGTCCAAAAACTCAACAAACAACCCTCCAAGCCTCCCAATCTCGAGCTAAGGTGTAATGGTGTGTGTATTGGTGCAAAAGTAAGGTAAAACCACACTTTTAGGCCTAAAAACACACACACAAGAGGAGAGAGAGGGAAAATATATATAGAGAGAGATATATGACAGATATATAAATATAGAAGCTCTGGTTTTTGATCAAAAATGGCCAACCTCCCTCAAAGGGAGAGAGATGGTGTTTATATAGGCAAACAACAAGGCTCAAGGCTTCTCCAAGAAGCTAACTAAAAGGGCCAAAGGGGGCAAAAGGGTCTAGGCTTCTTGGGGAAGCTAAGACAGCTAGCCAAGCTTCCAAGCTTCTAGAAGCTTTAGGGGTTCAAAGGTGCAAAGGGGGCACTCCCATGCACGGGGATGAGTGATGGTGCATTCCAGCTGGCACAGCTGGCATGCACCATGCCTCAGGGGTTCAAAGGGTGCACACCGGCCAGCCAAAGAAATCATCGACACAAAAATGTGCCGGTCGGCAATATATAGTGCCGACCGGCCAAACATTTTAACAAAACAGTGCCGGCGGTGCACATATGCGGCCGGTGCTGATGGGAGAGGGCCGGTGGGGTGTGGGGATGGCTGATTGGCCATTCCCTACCCTTCCAAGGCAAAACGCAAGTATTTGGTGCAAAACCAGACACAAAACAGTCAAGTTCGGAGATCCTGAGGCAAGGCGCATAGCCGAGAACTCCGGGAACTCCAAACAAACACAAACATGGATAATCACCGAGTGTTCAAGCGGTGACGTCCAAACCTTGAGGACGGTCAAAAATGGGGTGTCTACAGTTGCCCCTCTTTGACAGAACTCGAAAGTCATAACAATGACGGGAGTGAATGTCAAAGCCCAGAGACGACCCATTTTTGACAAGGCCGAAGACTTGGACAAACATGCAAGACAAACAAGGTATGCGCCCGAAGGCAGGGGCAAAATGCAAGACAATGCAAGAAGCCGAGCATAACTTATGATCATGCAAAGAAAGCTGTAACGAAGCACACATGCAACAGTTATAAGCTAGCATACACCAGACTACACTACAATGCAGAAAGGATGTAAGAGAATTATGCAATTCTCAATACGTCTCACTCGGAGGATACAATACCTGTGCGGCCCGTTCGGTTGCACCGGCCTCAAATGAACCGTACATACAATATCGTGCCTGAAAAGAAAACAAACTTAACAGGTACAATGTTGTTAGCAACATGCTAGTAACATGCATGACAATGCAATCGAAAGTGCGTGATAACGCGTGCCATGCGTGTGGCAAGATGGTAGGGTTGAACACATGTGAGTAAAGCAATGCACGCATGCACGCAATGTGCATAAAAAGGAACTCGAACACATATCAGTAAAGCAATGCACACGTGCACGCAATGTGTATAAAAAGGAACTTGAACACATATGAGTAAAGCAATGCACACGTGCACGCAATGTGTATAAAAAGGAACTTGAACACATATGAGTAAAGCAATGCACACGTGCACGCAATGTGTATAAAAAGGAACTTGAACACATATGAGTAAAGCAATGCACACGTGCATGCAATGTGTATAAAAAGGAACTTGAACACATATCAGTAAAGCAATGCACACGTGCACGCAATGTGTATAAAAAGGAACTTGAAATTTGAACATGGTAAAAGCATATTTTCTATGATGCTGGAATGTAACGTACTGCAACACAGTATAATTGAAATGATTTATGGAATTCACAAGATATAAAAGGATACGGGAAGGAGCGTCCTTCGTCTGTACCGAGCATCGCCCGCAAAGGTCATGGCCTGAGGTCAACTCGAAGGTCCACTTGCATTCTGACAGTGCATTTTCTTGTATGGCCTTGAATGACGAAGGTGCCAAACCTTACAATTGACCCGAACAAGGGCGCGAAAGGTATAATGACCATAAGGGGAGGTTACTGGTATCAATCCCGGTACTCTGCTACCCTGTTATTTTCCTGCTTTACTTTCCTTTTTATTAGGAGTTTAAGCACATTGCATTGCCTCAGGCAGGTCTATTTTTTTTGAAATCGCATATTTTCTCTCTTTTTTTTTTAGAAATACATGACGGAAATGAAACAGCTATTTGTTGAAAAGGTGTTGCATTTGTACGTTCTATGCATCGCATCGCAAGGCATCACATAACAATGTGAATCAAATTGACACTGTATTTTGAAAACGGAGCATCGCATCGTAATAATCAGGTAGCGAACCAATTACAACTCGATAGGCAAAGCAAAGGGGCTTGTTTCAACTAGGTGCAAGTACAACTCGATAAACAGTACAAAGACTCAAAGAGAGTGAAATACAACTCAATAAGCAAATACACAACAACTCGATAAGCAAATGGGCGTGCCCTCGTGAGAATTGATCAATGGAGGGTATTGGAAATGGTGGGATTCTCCAACTTCTTAGCATAAACAGCTCAGAGGACAAGGGGGAGAACCACCGGCCCATATAAAAGTCCACCGGCCGTGAGAAAAGGCCATCGGCCGACGAAATGATCCATCGGCCAAAACAGATGGCCGGTTGGCAATATATTTGGCCGGTCGGCCAAGAATGGGAGGAACCAGCAGAATGCTGACACCTGTCCTCCATTCAACCTTATCTCCTACAAAAGACCCCAGCTTCGTAGTTTTCTTCATTTCCACTCTGATTTAATCCAAATGGAAGAATTCCTTGCCCAAAATCTCGCAACTTGGATCAACAACTTGGATGGCTCGGAAAAGTTGAATTTCCGGGCTTTCGGCATAAACGCACTATTCACTTTGCGTCGTACCCCGCTGCATTTTCCATTTCTTCATGCCGCGGCAAGGTTTTGGAATCCGGTGACACACGTCTTCAGCTTTAGCGGGCAAGAGGTGTGTCCTACCTTCGAAGATTTCCAAGCTCTAATGGAAAGTGAGCGTGATGAAGAAATTTTGCCCCAACTTCGTTTTGGCCATGCCCAAGTCTTAGGGAAAATGTGTGGGCTCTCAATACCCGATGCTCGTTCTCTGATTTGTGATGGGACGCTGGATGTTCCGAGCTTGGTTTGCCGTTTTTCCGAGACTGGTGATCGCGGCGACCGTCACTGGCAAGGCTTCCGGCGACACGCCCTCTGTTTATGCATGCTATCTCATTTTCTGTTTGTCTCGGGTTCCGGAGGGTCTAGTGTCCGGTTGATTGAAGTTGCCCAAGGCTTGAAAGAGGGCAAAAGCTGTATCGCCATGATTCTGGCTGAGACGTTGCTGGGCTTAGACGCCTTTTATCATCGAGAGACGACCAGATTAGCAGGGAGTCCACTATTACTGCAGGTAATGTTTCCCACCCAATCTCACATATATGTCTGCTCACATCACTCGGCCCTCAGGCTCAGTTTTTCTCACAAAACCCTTTTCTTACTTTTTCTCTTATCGTACGTCTCTCTATTCTTTATTCTCTCATTTTTCATCCCTCCCCAGGTATGGTTGATGGATAAACTGCAGGTTGTGGACTCTTGCCCAGCTTACTCAGCTCGTGGTTACTTCTTCCGACGACGCCTGGTTGATGCCCTTGATGAGGATTGGTGGTTTGACTGGATGTGCAGCTTGTCCGCAGACCGTATTGCTTGGCGGTGCCCTTGGCTCGATCTCCCGGCAATGAGCTACAGCATGACCCGTCAACCCGGGAACCAGTTGATTGGCTTGACTCACTGTGTCTTCTACTTTCCATTCCGTATCCTGCGTCAGTTTGGTCATGATCAGACTTGCCCGCCGGAAGGGATAGAGTATCCGGCTACATTCCCGATTCGAGGTGCACAGCTGGCCCGATATGCCACAGCATGGAGGACGAGAGAACTCCTGGCCCCCGCTCCCACTTTCAGTTGCACTTTGTCTGATGAGTGCTTGGATTGGCTTAATGAAGAGGCACATGAAGGGCCCACTTTAGCATCAGGGGCTTCGACCAGCTCTAAGAGGGGGCGTAGGGACATTTGACTTGACCATGCCTCGGATTTATTGCTTTATTAGTACTTTCAAGTGTTCTTTGTGAGTGTAATAAAAAGCAACTTCAATTGTATGCAAGAGCAAGAGAACTCTGTATTGAAATCAATGAAATTGAAGGTTGTGGTACTGAAAATTTTCCGTTTTGGTCCAGAAATGGTTTTAGTTGTAAAAAAGATTTATTTGAACGGAATCACCTTTATTAGAACTTTTCAAAACTATTTTTGGTACGGATCAGAACTGGACACGCCTGAGATCTATCACTGAGATGCACAACCCCGGATCCTAGCAACTGGAAAGTTGCCCCTTGTTTGAATGGTGCCACGGCACTGTACAGCAACAGAAAGTTGCCCCTAGTCTGAAAGGCACTGTACCGGAGATTGCGATAGACGCTGATGGGCGAAGATGACCGAGATGATCAAATCGACAAAGTTGATTGGGGAAAAGTTTTATGGCTGAACTTCGGGATGAAGCTGCCTACGTATCCCAAATATGGGAATCAAGCCTTACGTAGTTCAGGCTTGGGTTCACTCGAGTATTTTCTCTCTCCTTTTGCGCTCTAACTTTTGCCAAGGCCGCCCTTTGCGGGTTTTCAACCTTGCGAGCTCAGTTTTTATATTTTCTAATTTTTTTTGTGCTCTGAATTTTGCCTAGGTCGCCCTTTCGGGTTTTCGGCCTAGCGAGCCTCTCAGGGGTAATATTTCTTCAACTTGTCCATGTTGATCGGTTGGGAGAACTCTAGGCCATCTAGGTCCATCAGAACCACAGCTCCACCTGACCAGATAGACTTGATGATATAGGGACCAGTCCAATTGGGTCTGAACTTGCCCCTTGGGTCGTGGATGGGAGCTCGGTTGTCCTTGAGTACTAAATCTCCTTCCTTCAAATTCTTGGACTTAACCTTCTTGTTGAAAGCCCGGGCAATTCTGCGTTGATATCCTTGGACATGGTATAGTGCTTTTAATCTCCTCTCATCAAAGAGCATGAGTTCCTCGAATCTACTCTGCTGCCAATCTGCCTCGGCTATTTGACACTCAGCCAATACTCGTAAAGACGGAACCTCAATCTCTATAGGTAGAACGGCCTCCATCCCATAAACCAAGGAATACGGAGTCGCCCCGGTAGAAGTTCTAATTGAAGTTCGGTAGCCCCACAGAGCAAACGACAACTTATCTGGCCAATCCCGGTAGGTTTCCACCATTTTCTACAATATGTGTTTGATGTTCTTGTTGGCGGCCTCAACTGCTCCGTTGGTCTGTGGCCGATATGTGGACGACTTATGAAAAGCCACATTGTATTTCTCCAACAAATCAATCACCTCTTTCTTGAAGTGGGAACCATTGTCTGAAATGATCTCGTTCGGGACCCCATAACGGCATATAATGTTGTTTCTGATAAACTTTGCGACGTGCGAAGCCTTTAGCACCGCATAAGATTGGGCCTTGACCCACTTCGTAAAGTAATCTATTGCTACCAGGATAAACTCATGCCCATTCGACCCCTTCGGGGTAACATCCCCAATCACATCGATTCCCTAAACTGAAAATGGCCATGGCGACGTCATGTTGTACAGCTTTGATGGCGGGATGTTCATGCGGTTCGCATGGATCTGGCATTTGTGGCATCGCCGAATAAAGCCGATACAATCCTCCTCCATGGTGGACCAGTAGTAGCCCTGTCTAAGAATCTTCCGTGCCAGCATTACCCCATTCATATGTGCCCCACATTCTCCTCCATGGATGGCCTCCATCAGGCGCTTCGACTCTTCAGCTTCTACACACAGCTTGTGCATTCCCAAATGACCTCTCTTGTACAATTTACCCCCGCAGATGATAAACTGAACAGCCATCCTTCTGATCGCCCTTTTGTCCTTGGCATTTGCCCCTAGTGGATACGCCTCCTTCTCCAAGAAGTTCCATATGTCATAATACCTGGGGTTGTTGTCCTGCACTTCATCTATGGCAGAGATTGACTTGTAGGCAGGTGCAAATTTCTGGTCAATAATGACTGGACGCATCCGGACTCCAGATGAGATGTCTATCATAGAAGATAGAGTTGCTAATGAATCTGCGAACCTGTTGTTCTCTCTTACTAGGTGGGTGAAATTTAGCTTCTCAAACCGAGGAATTAACAAATCCAAGGTCTGGTGGTAAATTATCATCTTCTCCTCCTTGACTTTCCAGTCTCCTTTTGCCCGAGACACAAAAAGGTTCGAATCCCCAATGACGTCCAACCGTCTTGCCCCTAGTTCCAGGGCTACTTCTAGACCGGCAATACATGCCTCATACTCTGCCTCATTATTCGAGACTTTGAACCGAAGCTTGAATGCTAAAGGGATACGGGAATCGTCAAGCGCTATCAGCAACACCCCTATCCCATACCCGTACTGATTTGATGCTCCGTCAAAGTACATCGTCCAAGTTTCATCTTCGATGTGCAGAATAGTTTCATCTGGGAATAGGTACTCAACCGCTTCATCCCCCTCAACCGGGTGGTCGGCAAGGAACTCTGCTACCGCTCTTCCTTTTATGGACTTGCGTATCACATACTTGAGATCAAATTCGGAGAGCAAAAGTAGCCAACGAGCTAGCCTACCCGTAAGTGCTGGTTTCTCGAAAAGATATTTGACGGGATCGAGTCGTGAAACCAACATTACAGAGTGAGCTAACAGGTAGTGCCGCAGCTTCCTGGTAGCCCATACCAAGGCCAAACAAGCCTTCTCCAGCGGAGTGTAGCGGGTCTCGTAATCCAGCATCTTCTTGCTCAGATAGTAGATGGCCCTTTCCACTTTGTCTTCCGACTCTTGTGCGAGCATGCAGCCCATTGTAGTCTCGGTTACTGACAGATACAGTATCAACGGTTTCCCCGGCTTTGGTGGTGACAACACGGGTGGATTCTGTAGATATTCTTTAATCTGTTCAAATGCAGCTTGGCATCGGCCGTCCCATTGGAACTTCTTTCCTTTCTTCAGAAGGCCAAAAAGTGGTTCACAAGTTAAGGTTAGTTTTGAGATGAACCGCCTTATGAATTGCACTTTACCCAGAAAGCCTCGCACCTCCTTTTCAGTCATTGGTGGTGGCATTTCTAAGATGGCCTTGATTTTGGACGGGTCGACTTCGATGCCCCTTTGTGTAATCAGAAATCCCAGCATTTTTCCCGCTGTAACACCAAACGTGCACTTCTGAGGATTCAACCGCAGCCGAAATTCTCTGATCCTTTGGAAAAACTTTTGCAAGGCGGTGTAGTGGCCCTCCCTTTCTTTGGACTTGACAATCATATCGTCCACGTACACCTCGACCTCTTTATGGATCATGTCGTGTAATATTGTGGTTGCAGCCCGTTGATATGTAGCCCCAGCATTCTTCAACCCAAATGGCATCACTCTGTAGCAATATGTACCCCACGGGGTGGTAAAAGCAGTCTTTTCCCGGTCTTCGGGTGCCATTACTATCTGATTGTAACCTGAGAACCCATCCATAAACGAAAGCAAAGCATGCCCCGCTGTGAAATCTACCAACTCGTCGATATGCGGTAAGGGAAAGTCATCCTTCGGACTGGCTCTGTTCAAATCCCTGAAATCCACACATACCTGGATTCTGCCATCTTTTTTCGGCACTGGAACAATGTTGGCCAACCAAGTCGGGTATTCGGATACCAGCAGGAAGCCCGCGTCAATCTGCTTGGTGACCTCTTCCTTGATCTTAATGGCCCAATCAGGGCGAATCCTTCTGAGTTTCTGTTTGACAGGTCGGGCTTCGGGATCAAGAGGGATCCGGTGCTGTACAATCTCAAGATCGATTCCAGGCATGTCTTCGTAGGACCACGCGAAAACATCTTTGAAATCTTTTAATAAAGCGACTAAGCGCTCGCGTTCCTCCGAAGACAACGTGGACCCGATCTGGACCAGCCGTGGGTCCTTCTCAGTACCAATGTTCACGGTAGTGATTTCATCAATTAAGGGTTTAACAAACCTCTCCTGCTCTTGTTCAATTAGTCGTTGCAAAACCGGAGGAATTTCGTCCTCGTTGTTTTCATCAAAATTTTGAAAGTCCTGATTTAAGCAATAAATCAAAGGCACAGAAAAGTACTCGGAAACCACATTGACCTCATTCTCATTATGTACTTCCAAACCGTCCAATTCTTCTGTTACAACAGACTCAAAAGAGAACGAAAAAGACGACCTGGACAGGACTGTGGCATCTGGGTTATCACCCCCAGGAATACCGGACTCAGACTCAGACGAGCTGGAACCCGATTCTGACTCACAAGACTCGGTGGAATCAGATTCTGGCTCACTACCTGACCCGGTGCTGCTCGACAAAAATCCCTCCTCGTACTGCCAAGTGAGGGAAGGTGCGATGGATGCATCCAAAATAGCTGCTGGTAGGCCCGCAGCCGTTTCATCTCCGATCATGGACACCGAGGAGTCATCCCTCAAGCACAACTGGTCGATCGAAGGATCTGAAAGTAGACATGCCAGTGCAACCCCCATTTCAAATTCTGTGTTTGCAGACTCCAATTCTTTGCTATGCTCATCCTCAACTGTTGGGTCTGTCTGCTCTTCAGCAACATCATCCCCAAGTAACTACAGGTCAAAGAAAATTTCGAACCCCGGCACGCGCTTCTTCTTTGCGTTCCACCACGGCTCTGGAAAACCACAGAATGGAGAGTCTTCCCCCTCCCGGATGAAACGTCCGTTTAGGATACCCCGAATGGGCTGATGCATCAATTCAAAGGGCTTCCCCATTTGTTTTGCTTTGGCTCTTCCAGCCATTTCTTTTCCTTTTCTTACCCAATCCTCTTTGGTGGGCAGATAACCCAAGCCAAAGGTATGGGGGTTGTGTGGCACTTCGGCCAATGCTGCGATGCCTTTGCAGCCGCTCTTCCCTAATCCCATCCCGGGGATATGTTGGAGCTTATTCATGAGATACACTGCTTGGGCACTGACATAGATCCCTTCGTTAGCAGCCATGATGTTCTGTACAACCTGAGCCTCGGCCAAGGTAAAACCTTATATGAACATATCCTCCATACCATGCTCGATTTCTAGAACAGGCGTAGATACTTCCGGTGGTGGGTGGATTGATGAATTTCCAAAGACAATGGCTACTCCCTTCCCATAGGGGTATTTCACCATTTGATGCAAAGTAGATGACACTGCCTTCACTTGATGCAGCCACGGCCGCTCTAGAAGCAAATTGAAGGTTGCGGGAACTTCTAGGACATGGAAATCTATCTCGTGCTGCCCCGGCCCAACCTTTGTCTAAACTTTTACGGTTCCCATCACTTCCCTACTTGTATTGTCATATGCCCGGATGACTTGGGCTGTTGGTACAAAATTCGCGACTTTCAAGCCGATGGCATACGCTGTCCTTGCCGGGCAGACGTTGATGGCAGACCCGGTATCAACAAGAACCACCGGTATCCATTTATCCCTACACTCCACGGAGATGTAGAGTGGCTTATTATGCTCTGCCCCCTCGGGTGGCAACTCCTTGTCGGAAAAAGTTAGCGTCGGAGCAGCTCCTCCCGGAAAGACTAATCCCACCAGCTGCTCTGGCGTGGTGTCTATCGAAAGCTTCGCTTTGTCCATGGCTGTCAAGACAGCCTGTCTATGCACCTGTGACGCCATGAGCAGTCCCCATATAGAGATGTCTGCTTGTATCTTTTTAAGCTGTTTGAGTACAGCCTCCTCTTCAAGTTGCTTCTCTTTTTGCTTCTCAGCCTCTCTATCCTTCCCCGAGGCCTCTGGTTGATCTAAGTGTGGGGGTTTGAAGTACCGCCCACTCCGTGTCATATGATCGACCTCTCTAAGGTACCAGGTGTCATCAGGTTGGTTGTCTCCCCAATCTTCGTCTGTGTGGGCAAGGCATAAATCCTCCTCCTCCCACCACATTCCATCAGCAGCTGACAAACATCTGTCCGGCTCTGGTATAACTGTTCTCGTACTCACGGCACCTTCTATTCGTATGTTCGCAGTATTCTCAGTCCTTGTGCACACAGCAATTTCAACTCCCACATGGGCCTTCGCCTTCCTGATTCTCTCGGAATCTTCAAAACTTGCTTGTTCCGACATGACTGACTGTTCGATAACCCCTGTACTCAAAATATTCCAGTCTCGAACAAAATTCTTGACACCGGCGCCCTCCGGCGATGTACTCTGCTCTTCGACCCTTCCGGCCGTCGCTGATATTCTCAACCCTGCTGAGCCCTGTTCTGACTAAAACTCTCCTATCACATCAGGTTGATCGTCCAACCATCCGGTAACTTCTGCTGAATTCTCATAATCGAACCATGCGACTGCCGCATCCTCTGGGTCTTGGTCACTGTAAAACTAGAGATCGGCAAGGTCCTCCCCCACAGCTGTTACACCATCTGTTCCCTGTTCCGAACTATCCCCGTGAATCACACACAACTCTCCCCCTGTTGGCAATTCTACTCCGGGCCCATCTTGGCCTATTGAGGAAATGTAGTCACCCGGACTATATGTCTTTTCAACATAATTCCCCGATTCCGCGGACTCTGGCTCAATCACTTATTTTTTCTTTGGGATCTCCTCTTTCCTGTTCTTGGTGGTCACCACCGCTGGCTCAGGTTGGATCTTGGAGATGTCCATCATGCACAAGTTGGTGCAATCGGGAAGAAACACCTCCGGTTTAGGCAGGTGGGTAGGTGTGATATAGATACTAGGGTTGTAGGACACGGCCCCAGTATGGATGAAATTGAGTCTTTTGGGCGGTGGAACTTGGTTATGTGTGGGGAGGGGATTTGTAGTAACGTTGGGCTTCTCGGGAGGCAAAATCACCCCGTTATCGATGAGATCTTGAATCTCATGACGCAACCGGAAGCACAGATCGGTATCATGACCGTGCTGTTGGTGAAATGCGCAATACTTGGCTGGGTTATGGGTAGGGGGAAGTTTTTCTGGTAGGGGCCGCGGCTCCAGGGGCTTCAGATGCCCTTTTTTGATCAAAACCCCCAGAGCTTTGGATAGGGGCATATAAAGTGGGGCGAAAGTTCTGGTGTTTCTGGGTGGGTATTTAGCTGTTGATGGGTTACTTCCGGACGCACCGGAGAATGGTGCAGCTGCCGCATTTCTTGGAGGGGGGGTAGTGGTGACCATACTCACTTCGGAGGCTCTCGTAGTTGTAGCGCCGCTCGGGCCTGCGTTGCTACCACGATTGAAAGTTCGTCGGGGTTGCTCTCGGTCATTATCAATCAAGCCTTGCTTCAAGGCATCTCCAATCTGCACCCCCATTTCATGTAGGTCAAAAAAAGTAGGAAATGGGAGTACTATCATCTTTTGCATCAACTTCGGCTGAAGATTGCGCACAATCATCCGAATTTGGTCTTTGTCCGTAGGCCTCAAGGTCATCATCGCAGCCTTGGCCCTCCATCGGGTCACGAACTCTGAAAAACTCTCCTTAAGCTCTTGCCTAGTTGTCTCGAGATCACGGGTCGTAATCTCAATCTGTGTATTGTATGAGTACTGCGCGATGAAGGCCTCAGCCATTTCGTCCCAATTCCTCTTGACGTCATCTTCTAGCTTGGCATACCATATGGCTGCCACACCCGACAGGGTCCGGCCAAATAGAGACAACTTCTGAAGCCTACTGAGGCCCATTGGCCTTAGGATATCTGAAAATAGTCTCAAGTGCACCATGGGGTCCCCAAACCCGTCAAATCGATCAATATGAGGCATTTCGAATCTGTCGGGCAGCGTCACAGCTGCATCGGTGTATCCATCTTCAATATCGGGGATAGTTTTGACCCCTTGGGATCTCTTGAATAGCTTTTCAAGCTTGCTCAACTTCAATGCGGTGGGATCAGTCTCGAACTCAAAGGGAGGGTCCAGTAGGTTGGTGGGTGTTTTTGATAGCTGAGGTTGGATTTGAGGTAGGATTGGAGGTGGGGGTGGTCCTGTGGGAAGTTCTGTATCATTCTGAGCATTGGCTGTCTCCCCGAGGTGTGGAATTCCTGGTGGGGGAGGAACTTGATGCGAAGCGGATGCTCCGGTTTGCTGCTCTAGCCTGGCAATTGTCTCTGCCTGTTCCTTCACCAGTGTGGCCTGTTGCCTGGCGAATTCTGCCTGACGGACGGCATCCTGCTGCATTGTTTTCATGCTCTCTTGGAGGTGGCGCACCATCTCCTCCAAACTAGCCATACTATTCTGCTCTGGTTGAGTTACCGGTATATATTCTCTTTCTGTTGGTGACACGGAATCTTGATCCCTACTGAACACAGGCGGGGTAGATAAGGCCCTCTGAACTGGCTGCTGTACTGATGTCCTCTGCCTAACTGATCTCCGTCTAGTAACCGGGGGTAGTGAGCAGTACACTGGTTGTCCGTCTACCAGATCCTCAGATCGATGGAGTCGACGACCTCTAGTCCAGAGTGCTTGGGGAGTATCTACTGGGTCAGAAGCAATCGTGCTCAACTACCTTGTAAAAAGATAAATAAAGCGTATAAATAAACAGACAATTGGACAGCACAACGGCATAAAGTAAACATACAACACGCGGTTTGGATATCATAACACACACTGCTTGTGAACTGGATACACTGTTCCTCAAATACTGATCACTGTTTCTGAATCATTGCCCCTATGTCTGAATCTGGTACCCACGGATAACTGATTCCCCGAAATACTGTTACTGGTGCCCTCAGGCTGGATACCAAAACTCGCAAACTGATATGCGCATTCCCTGTAGAGATACACTCTAAAAGCACATAACATGTAAAAGAGAGCCAATACACCCCTATGTTGGGGTAGGGTTTCCCTGTCCTATTTTGTCAGGAGCTAGGGTTTCACTACGCACGCGGCGGTTTCAAACAACCTATATCGGGTAAGCAACCTGTCCTAGTTTGGAATGGTCACTATGGATTCCGAATATGCACTAGGTCGAATGGTCAAAAAGAGTGCCCCGGTAAAACCGGGGTTTGTGTTCCCATACTGGCAGAGCCCGTAACCGGTCAGCCTTATGGTCATGCCTTGACAAGACAAGCCTCCAGCAAACCGCTCAGGAATAGCAGATGGCCAACACGGTGTCCTAGGCACACCAATGCACATGCAATGCAAAGAAACACATAAATGAAATCAAAATAGGATATCACGAGTTCGAGTCAAGCTCTCTAAACTCCCCAGCAGAGTCGCCAGAAACTGTAGACACGCCCGCGGGGGGGGGCCCACTACAGTTCGGACTCCCTTTTTTTTGTGTTGCGGTTCTTAATCTGAACCAAAGAGTCCAACTCTGGCAAATCGTTTTGAGAAAAACAGATTTTGAAAAGAAGTGCCAAACATGGACTGCTTTGCCAGATACAGAGTCGCCACCTAAATATTTTTAAAATGAGAAATTTAGGAAACCCTGACTCGGTGCCAAAGGCCACGTGTCCGTCATCACCAAAGTTGCCTCGGCTCGGGAACTTGGGTACGATCGGGGAAGGTCAGCTATGAGCACTCCCTTTCGCCCGGTCCGAAGACCGGCCTCTACTAACCATGATATCCATTTTTGAAAACTTTATGTGTTCTTATTCCGATTAATTAGCTAGAATTACTATGTTATGCGCGCAACAAACAAGTATAGACTAAATCGCCTAATTTGGAACAAAACATTGCATATCCGCTTGTTTGGAAAACGCTTTGGGATTTGCTACTCACAAGTAGGCTAAAACACGGATTTCAATGAGTCGTTCCAACTTAAACAATCCAACCTTCACCCACAGGCATTCAAACAGTTTATCACATAAGCATCTAGCCACATGGTAAGCATGCTGTCATGTTAGCATTCACACGCATGCGGCATGCTAAAGCATAAAAGCTTACCTAGTACTCCGTGCCAAAACAGAAACTAGTTAGTAATCAATGCGTGATCCTAGTTCATGTTAAGTGGCCAATGCATCACAGGCAAAATGCAGCTATAGTAGGCTCGGCTATCCTAAACATGGCATGTGAAATGCGACAGATAACACGTATTCAATTTGGAATTGAAATACAATGCAGTTAGCATGATGTACCGAGCCCGGTGCATGCGATACTAATGAATGATGCACGCATGCATAATATGAGGTATGCCAATTTAAACATGCCCTAGTCTACCATCATAAGCAAGTAAATAAAAGGAAAGAAAGAAGTGGGGGTTGGAAGACACGCACACACGCACCCACACTTATTACAAATTCGCCCTTGCTCGGAGGGACCAAAAGAATGTACAGTCCTGAAATAATACAGTTCAAATACATAATAAATTATTACAAAATATTCTAATTTAAATTAAATTCGATGTAAAAAGAAAGGGGCCTCAGCCCTGCCTCGGGATGCGCGAATGATGCATGCTCGATCCATCTTGCCTGGAAAACCCGTGTCATGCCACTGTTGCTTCTGTTTTTACTGCCCTGTCTCTCCAAAAATTGCCAAAGTCCCAAAATACCTTCCTTGCATGCTACTGAACACCACTGGCTGGAGGACGTGTCGACCGGCCATCTAGAATTTCCATCGGCTGCTGAGAAGATTATCGGCCATCCATATAGTGCCGGTCGGCAATCTAAACTGCCGGTCGGCATAAAATTCCTACAGAGAACAGTTTTGACAGCAGCAGCAGACAGACAGCGCATGACATGGAGTTTTGAGCATATGTAAGCATAGCCAATGCTTCCTATCATGCATGTGACTCAAGGAAGCATGGCTTTTGGTTCTTGGGCCATCAATTATGCATCTTGGTGCATGATAGCCTAAGAGGCCAAGTTTGCATTTTAATGGAAATGCATGCAACACACAAATGAAGACCAAGGCTCTATCATGTATTGGTCAAGGGCCTCGATGACCGAGAGTTGGGACAAGTTGCATCACTTGTGGTATGAACTCCTCTCAACCCTCACACTTGGTTTGACACCCCAAACCAAGTAATGCAATGCATGTTATGCAAGCATGGCTCTACAATGCAACTTAATACTAAAATGCAAACATGCCAAATGTAATGCAACATGCAAGGTGCAAATGCAATGCAAACATGGACAATTTAGGCAATAGGATTAGCATGTGGCAAGACCATATTAATCAAACATGCAACAAGCATTAGACAAATGTGCAATGGTGGACTTAAACCATGATGGGGCAGACCTCAATCCACCCCAAAACAGTGGCCAAAAGTGCCCCAAAAGGTGAGCAAATGCTCAAACAAACATGCAAGCTAATGGGCCTAAAACTAAGGCATAAAGGAGAGCACTCCACTACCACCAACAAGACCACACATGGTATGAATTAGACAAGCAAAAACAGAACTTCTATTCACCAAAACACACCCCAAAATCCGATGATATGGCAGCCCAAATGCCTAGAACATACAAGCATGCACAATGCCCATTTTAAAGCATAAGAGATCAACATTTCAAAACATGAAAGAGATGATAAATGGAGACATATAAGCATGGCATAAGGACTGAAATAGCATGTTAATTGATTCCAAATCACTAAAATAGCTTGACCAAATGCATGTTTAGGACTCACATCTCAAGACTTACAAGCCTTAATGCAAAGCAACTATGTCAAACATGCTAAACATGATAAACCCAGTGGCCAACAGACCTTAAACATGGCAAAATGACGCTAATGTCTTCATGGAATCATGCTAATACATGCAAGGATCATGGCCTAAACACAAGATGCATTTCTATGCCAAATAGAGGAATGCAAAGCAAGTATAACATGCATGAAAGAGGCCAACAAACCACTATTAGACAGAGGTAAAACATGCTCCAAAACATCCAGATAAGCTCTGAAATGAGGCCAAAACAAACCAAGTAGGCATGCTCCCTTATGAGCCAAAACAAAAGGCAAAAGAGGGACAAAGGGGAGAGGGGTGTCCCTCCCCTATACAAGACTTCAAACCACCTTTTTTGCCACTAAAAACCCACTGGTTTTCAGTGGTGAAAGGACCCAAAACAACAAGGCAACTAAGGCTCAAAGTAAAGACACCAAATAAGCCAAAATAAGGCCTAAAAGGGTGAGTTTGCACTCAAACCACAAAATGGCCTTAATGAAAGTTCAAAAGCAAGAAAAAATAAGACTTTTTTCAGTTATGCACAAAGCTCAAAACACAAAGCAAGATAGGTAAAAACTTGTTGCAAAAATGGGGAATCTAAAGTAAAGAGCTCACCTTTGAAGAACACTTGAAGAACAGGTGGTGCAGCCCTCCTCTATTGATCAAAACCAGTCCAAAAACTCAACAAACAACCCTCCAAGCCTCCCAATCTCGAGCTAAGGTGTAATGGTGTGTGTATTGGTGCAAAAGTAAGGTAAAACCACACTTTTAGGCCTAAAAACACACACACAAGAGGAGAGAGAGGGAAAATATATAGAGAGAGATATATGACAGATATATAAATATAGAAGCTCTGGTTTTTGATCAAAAATGGCCAACCTCCCTCAAAGGGAGAGAGATGGTGTTTATATAGGCAAACAACAAGGCTCAAGGCTTCTCCAAGAAGCTAACTAAAAGGGCCAAAGGGGGCAAAAGGGTCTAGGCTTCTTGGGGAAGCTAAGACAGCTAGCCAAGCTTCTCCAAGAAGCTTGGCCAAAGGTTCAAGCTTCTAGAAGCTTTAGGGGTTCAAAGGTGCAAAGGGGGCACTCCCATGCACGGGGATGAGTGATGGTGCATTCCAGCTGGCATAGCTGGCATGCACCATGCCTCAGGGGTTCAAAGGGTGCACACCGGCCAGCCAAAGAAATCATCGGCACAAAAATGTGCCGGTCGGCAATATATAGTGCCGGCCGGCCAAACATTTTAACAAAACAGTGCCGGCGGTGCACATATGCGGCCGGTGATGATGAGAGAGGGCCGGTGGGGTGTGGGGATGGCTGATCGGCCATTCCCTACCCTTCCAAGGCAAAACGCAAGTATTTGGTGCAAAACCAGACACAAAACAGTCAAGTTCGGAGATCCTGAGGCAAGGCGCGTAGCCGAGAACTCCGGGAACTCCAAACAAACACAAACATGGATAATCACCGAGTGTTCAAGCGGTGACGTCCAAACCTTGAGGACGGTCAAAAATGGGGTGTCTACAAGGGGGAAACACTTAAGAAGGATAGCTTAGTCCCTAGCACTTCACATGAGCCCAAGGCACCATATGTGCCTAAGGCACCCTTTCCCCAATGCCTAGATATACTGTCCCCTTTTAATAAGAAAGCAGCATCCATGGAAGCAATGATGGAGGTTTTTAAACAAGTAAAAATCAACCTCCCCTTGTTGGAGGCGATTAAGCAAGTACCCTTCTATGCTAAATTTCTGAAGGACCTTTGTACGCAAAAGCGTAAATCTAGGACACACTTGTCCCGCAAGATCTTACTCACGGAGCAAGTAAGCTCCATCTTGTTGAGTGACACACCTCCTAAGCTTAAAGACCCGGGTGCCCCAACCATTGCATGCATTATAGGGGATCATTTCATTGATAGGGCCTTATTAGATTTAGGGGCTAGTGTCAATTTGTTGCTGTACTCTGTGTATAAGGAATTTGGGCTTGGCGAGTTGAAGCCCACTACTGTTACTCTCCAGTTGGCTGACCAGTCCCTCAAAGTGCCACGTGGCATAATTGAGGATGTGCTAGTAAAAGTTGATAGGTTTCACTTCCCTGTTGATTTTTTGGTGTTAGATATGGAACCGGTAGCCAGTTCTAGGAAACAAATCCTGGTGATCTTAGGTCGACCTTTCTTGGCTACGGCCAATGCATGCATTAATTGTCGTACCGGGGTTATGGAAGTTTCATTTGGTAACATGCAAGTGAAACTTAATATTTTCCAAGCATTCCAACAACCCCATGAGAGAGAGGAGTGTTTATTTGTGGATGTGGTGGATGGGATTATGGAGGAGGCTTTGCCTTCCATTCTTGTAGAGGACCCTCTAGAGGCTTGTCTAGCTCATTTTGGGTTCGAAAATTCTGATATTGACGGGTCGGTTGAGGAGGTGAATGCCGTGCTTAATGCTTCTTCTACACCGGAAAGCCCGGTTTGAGTCACTTCCCCCTCTGTCGAGAGAACCCGCCATACCATCTTTGGTCACACCACCTACACTTGAGTTGAAGCCACTCTCGACCACACTCAAGTATGCATTTTTAGGGCCCCAGGATACTTTACCAGTCATCATTGCATCTGACTTGACTGCAGAGCAGGAGAGTCAATTAATGAGTGTTCTCATGGCACATCGGAGTGCTATAGGGTGGTTAGTGGCTGATTTGAAAGGGATAGTGTAGACACCCCATTTTTGACCGTCCTTAAGACTTGGGCACTACTGATTGCTTACTTAGTTATGCAGGCTATGCTATGCAAAGGGTCGATTTCTTTAGCAAGGAGAGCGTCAAATCCAAACCTCACACCCCTTTTTTTGGACCAAAACTATTTTGAATGGTTTTTAGACCTTAAGGCCCTCTCTTTCAAAATGTTTTTGAAATAAAGTTCCTACGATGTTTCGACGCTCGCATTTCGTTAAATGTTGCAGTTTTCGGTAAATCGAGCAAGGACAAAGTGGAAATGAATGAAAGAGAGATGAAATCTTTGAAAAATCTTTCAAAATACCTTGTTTAGGGGTTTGGAGTTGAACAAAAGAGGAGAAGAGGGAAGAAACCTAATTGAGGAAGAAGATGGGCATGAATCGCTAAGAGAGAGTCGGGTGGCCCTCGCTAAATCAAGCCTATCTGTTTGCACCCTTAGAGTTTAGCTATCAGGCCACCACCATTGGAAAGAAGACTTCTAGAGCTTCATTTGGCACTCAAGAATCTCCTAAAGCCGAGTCCAGATGGGGGAGATATGATTGGTTGAAGTTGGGCATCATTCCGATTGGACCGAAACTGAGCAGACTTTACTAAAAGAGGCATAACGTTTTGCATAGTTGGAATTTTGATGCAAGGTTTCCACCATTGGAAAGATTACTTCTGGGGCTTCATTTTAGGCACAAGAATGACCTGAAACGGAGTCCATATGAAGGAGTTATGCCTGTTTGAAGTTGGACCTGCAGAGCAGAATGTCCTGTTGGCCACAAATGTGCATAGTTGGCCATGAAAGTGGCCGATCGGCCATCACAAGTAGCAGGTCGGCACCAAAGATGGCCGGTCGGCCAAGAGTGACCCAAATTCATTTTTTGTGAAGATATTTCTCCTCCAGTTGTTTCCAGCTTGTGCCAGCTGTTCTAACTCAGATATTTTCAACCAAGCTCTTGCTTTTTGCTATATATGAAGCCATATCTCATGTATTCATGAGGTTAGAACATTTTGAAGGCTTAGAGAAAATTTGAGAGCTTCTCACTCTAGAATCCTCTCTCTCTAGAAGCTTTGTGAGCAAATCCTCCCCTCTCTCTAGAATTCTCCCTCTTTCATCTTGTTTTAGGCTTGAAAGTGAGAATTCCTTACATATTTGCATACACTTCCTTCATCAAAGTTGATCACCATTGGGTTGAGATCCCTTGGAACCTATTTTTGGGCTGTTGGAAGGTTGTTTGGCTCAGAAAATAGGCTGATTTGCTGCTATGCTTCAAAGGTAACCTCTTATCCCTTTTAAACTCTTTGTGCACTATTGTTTTGCCATAGTTTTCAACCACTTTGAGGATGTTTTTTGGGTGGTGTTGAACTACAAAAACCTCTATTTTTCCTCTGTTTTTCAGTCCTAAAAGTATTGGTTTGAGCCTTGTTTGGCTAGGGGGTTGTTCTTCCCTTTTGCTCCTTGGCTTGTACAGCCTTTTGAGCTATCTTTTAAGCTTTTCAAACAACTTCTTTTTGGCCTTAAAACTACTGAATTTCAGAGGAATTTCAGTGGTAGAAAGCTTGTTTTGAGGCTCAAAATAGGAGGGGGTGGTCCCCTCTCCTCTTGTCTTGTTAGTATGTGTTGTTGGCCTATCAAATGAGCATGTATTTCTCCCTTCTCGAGGCTTAGTTTGAGCATGTTTTTGTGACTTTTTAAATGTGTTATAACTCTATTTTTATTTGGTTTGATCACTTGTTGCATGCTCCTTACACTTATAGTGTAAATCCTCTTTGCTAGCCTTGCATGCCTAATGAGTTAGCTTGTTATTCTAGCATGTGTTGGCTTAGTCTCAGCCCATTTTTGGTGTTATTTGTACATGCAATAACTCTGATTTTGGCTGGTTTGGTCACTTCATGCTTGCATTTTGTACTTGTAGTGCAAATCGTGCTTACTAGCTTAACATGCTTGATGTTGTAGCCTATTATTTTAGCATGTATTGGCTCCATTCCAGCACATTTTTGATAATGTTTTGACATGCTTTAGGACTGTTTTGGGTGTCCTTGGCCTTCTAGGGTTTGCTTTGTATGGCTATAGTGTAAATGGCTTCACTAGTCTTGAGTTTTGAGGCCCCTACCATGCTATACTTGTGATGTTTGCATGCCTTGGCATCATTTGGCATGGTATTTCAGAGCTTATATCTTTGTCATACTCTCATGTTTATCACTCTTTAATTGTGTTTAAGAGTTGTGCCTTTATGCCTTGTTTATGAGCCATCATATGAGCATGCATTTCTTTCAGGATGTTTTGGCCTCTATTTTGGCATGGTTTAGGTCTGTCCATAGTTGGTTTAGTCATTTATGCTTGGTATTGCATGCCTCTTGTGAAATGCTCTTTACTAGCTTTGATGTTCTTGGCCTCCGAGCATGTCTTGCATGCATTGTTTTCATGCTTTGATGTCATTTAACATCCTATTTCAATGCTGAAATGTGTGCCATTGCATGCCATCTTTCATTTGTTGTATCACTTTGAAAGAGGTCTTATGCCCTTTGTTGGTTTGAGTATGAAATCGAGGCGTTCATGCCTAATGGTTTTAGCCTTCTTTTGAAGGTTTCTACTAACCAACGGCATGATGCTTCTTTCATGTGCTAGAAGCCTACGACTTGGTCCATCCTTCCAATTAGAGGACTTCTCACTTTTGGACTTAACCAATTAAAGGATGGATTAGTAATCTAAAATGAGTAAACAAAATGAATCAAAGTAAAACATGCCAAGATAACATGTTTGTGTTGCATTGCATGTGTTTGGATCGGACGTTAATCCAAACACAAGAAATGAGAGATGTTTCATACTTGAAGTGATGAAACGTGCCTCATTTCTTAGTCAACGACACCCTTGATCGTGCATGATAGGGTGGAGGTTCATCGAGTCTATTTGTGCATTCATTGACTTGTACACATTTGGCTTCTCGGCCATTGTGCATTGTGATGCTCGGTTGGTGGCCCGAGAGTTGAGTACCATACTCCTTTGAGCTTGAGATATGATAAGGAGTGTGGTGGTACACACATTTCCTTGCAAATACACTGTCATGCCTCTGTTTGTGCTCTATTGTAGCAAAATGAGGAAATTCAGGGAATTAGTGGCCGACCGGCCACCAGAGCAGCCGACCGGCCATCAAAGCCTGCCGACTGGCCATAATTACCGGCCGATGGCCACCATCTCTGGCCGATCATCCCTCAGCATGTTTCTGAGATGGGTTAGAATCAATCTAGAAGTTGGCACAATTTTCAGAGGTCTAAAGGTGTGCAAAAAGAGGCATCATGAGGCAAGGCGGTGGATTTCTGGGAGGACGCGACCGAGCATGCATGCATCCCTCGCCCTCGAGGCCTTTTAACTGCTTTGCTTAGCTAGTTAATTCATTGGTTCTGTACTTAATTAGTTAACGTGCTTAGCTAATAGACCTATGTAGTAATTTGTAATAGTTAGCTTAATTAGCGTAGCTAGTTAGCTTTCATTTCATTCGGACCCTCCGTCGAGAGGGCAAATGTTATAATAAGTGTGCGTGTGTGTGTGAATGTCTTCTAACCCCACGTCTTTCTCCCTTTTATTTACCAATTTTTGATGGTTAGTTTTAGGGCATGTTTCAATTAGCATACTCATGCTTTGCATGCATGCATCATTCATTCGTATTGCATGCACCGGGCTCGGCGCATCATTCAAACTGCATCGTATTTCAATACCTATTTGAATACATGTTATCAAGTGTTGCATTCATATGCCATCTTAGATAGCCGAGCCGACTTAGCCGCATTTTTTGCATGTGTTGCATTAGGCATTTCAAACATAGTTAGGATCATGCATTGATTTCTAACATAGCTTCTGTTTTGGCTCGGAGTACACTGTGAGTGTTTATGCTTTAGCATCCTTGCATGTGTGTAAGTGACTGCCATGATAGCATGCTTGCCATGAGGCTAACTGCTTAAGTGTTTAACTGCATGAATGCCTGTGGATGAAGGCTTCATTGCTTGAATTGGAACAATTCATCAAAATGTACGTTTTAAGCCCACTTGAAGTGGCAAATCATGTTTTCTAAGCCCACTTGAGGGTGGCAAATCCACGTCTTAGCCTACTTGCGAGTAGCAACTTCAAACCACTTTCAAAAATAAACATGAGATGTTTTGTTCCAATTCTTGTGATCTAGTCTATACTTGTGTGCTGTGCGCATCACGTAGTAAGTTAGCTTAATAACCCGAATAAGAACACATGTGTTTATGAAAACAACATATCATGATTAGTAGAGGCCGATCCTTTGATCGGGCAAGCAGGGGTGCTCATGTTATGACCTTCCCCTCTTGTACCCAAGTTCCCGAGCCGAGGCAACTTTGGTGATGACGGACACGTGGCCTTAGGCACGATTTAGGGTTTCCTAAATTTCCCAAAACAAAATATTTAGGTGGCGACTCTGAAATCTGGCAAAGCAGTCCATGTTTGGCACTTCTTGATTAAAATCGATTTTCCAAAACGATTTGCTGGATTTGGACTCTTTGGTGATTTATCAGTCTTACATTACACTTTGTGAGATTAGATTCAGAACCGTGACAGGAGTTCGAATTATAGTAGCTAAGAACCCAATTCATACCCTCGCGTGCGGAGCGGAGTTCGGGCGGTCTACAGATAGATCCCTCCGTGTGCATGCATTATATACACCTAAAGGAGGACACCAAACCTTCTCGTGAAATGCAACGGAGGCTTAATCCTAATATGAAAGATGTGGTGAAAAAGGAAGTTTTGAAACTGTTAGATGCAGGTATTATATATCCCATCTCGGATAGCAAGTGGGTGAGTCCCACACAAGTGGTGCCCAAGAAATCGGGCATCACTGTTGTTGAGAATGAGGGAGGAGAGTTAGTCCCCACACGAATCACTACTGGGTGGCGAGTGTGCATTGATTATAGGAGACTGAATTCCTCGACTAGGAAGGATCATTTTCCCTTACCTTTTATTGACTAGATCCTAGAGCGGTTAGTGAGGCAGGGTTTCTATTGTTTTCTTGATGGCTACTCGGGGTATAATCAAGTCCCGGTGTACCCCGCTGACTAGGAAAAGACCACATTCACATGCCCTTTTGGCACTTTTGCTTACAGGCGCATGCCCTTTGGGCTACGTAATGCACATGCGACTTTTCAATGGTGTATGATGGCCATTTTCTCCGATATGGTGGAGAAATTCTTAGAGGTTTTCATGGATGATTTTTCGGTGTTTGGACCGTTTTTTGAGGAATGCCTTAGGAACTTGACTAGAGTGTTGGAAAGATGTACTGAGGCAAACCTAATCTTGAGTTGGGAAAAGAGCCATTTTATGGTTCGTGAGGGTATAGTGTTAGGACACATTGTGTCCCCTCGAGGTATAGAGGTAGACAAGGCTAAGGTTGACCTTATTGCAGGCCTTCCTCCACCCAATTCCGTGCGTCAAATTAGGCCTTTCCTAGGGCATGCAGGTTTTTACCATAGGTTCATCAAAGACTTTAGTAAAATATCACGTCCTTTGTGTAGTTTACTTGTTAAGGACGCGTCTTTTATCTTTGATGAGGCATGCTTAAAGGCGTTTGAAACATTGAGAATGGCCCTAACCACCGCCCCAATCATGAAATCACCAGATTGGTCGCTTCCCTTTGAAATTATGTGTGATGCCTCCGATTATGCTGTTGGGGCTGTGTTGGGCCAAAGGGTCAATAGGGCACCATATGCTATATACTATGCTAGTCGCACTCTCTCGAATGCACAATTGAATTACACTACCACCAAGAAAGAGTTGCTAGCTGTGATCTTTGCCTTAGATAAATTCCGATCTTATCTCCTAGGTTCCAAGGTCATAGTCTTCACTGATCATGTCGCTTTGCGGTATTTACTATCAAAGAAAGAGACTAAACCTAGGTTAATTAGATGGATTTTGTTGCTTTAGGAATTTAACCTAGAGATCCGAGATAAGAAAGGATCTGAGAATGTGGTGGTGGATCACCTCTCCCGAATCCTTGTCGAGTATACTAGTGACCCTCTTATTTTGCATGATTCGTTTCCGGACGAACAACTCTTTGAGCTGTCATGAGCGAGCCCCCCGTGGTTTGCACATATTGTGAATTACTTGGCCATTGGGCAAATTTTGCAAAATTGGTCTAAGCAAGACCAAGACCGATTCTTTTCGGGTCAAGTATTATTTTTGGGAGGATCCGGAGTTGTTTAAATATTGCTCCGACCAAGTGATCCGAGGTGTGTGCCGGAGAGTGAGGTGCATAGCATTCTTACATTTTGTCATTCTTCTGCATGTGGCGGTCATTTTAGTGGGCATAAAACGGCCGCCAAGATTTTACAGAGCGGGTTTTATTGGCCCACAATTTTTAAAGATGCCCATCAATTTTGTAGAACTTGTTTGCGCTGTCAGCAAATGGGTTTGATGTCTCAGCGTGACATGATGCCGATGTCCCTTATTCTTGTGGTAGAAATATTTGATGTTTGGGGGATTGATTTTATAGGACCTTTCCCGTCGTCGTTCGGGTTTGAGTATATTCTCTTGGCAGTAGATTATGTGTCTAAGTAGGTGGAGGCGATAGCTACCCGAACAAACGATCATAGAGTGGTAATCAAATTTTTGCATGAAAACATCTTTAGTCGTTTTGGATTTCCTAGAGCCATAATCAGTGATTAGGGTACGCATTTTTGTAACTGGTTCTTTGAGTCGGTAGTCAAGAAATACTTTATCACTCATAAAGTTGGCACTCCATACCACCCCCAAACTAGTGGCCAAGTGGAAGTCTCAAATAGGGAGGTAAAGCACATAATAGAGAAAACGGTGAGGCCAAATAGGAAAGATTGGTCACAACGGTTGATTGATGCATTATGGACCTACCGCACTGCTTATAAGACACCCATTGGGATGTCACCATATAGGGTGGTGTTTGGCAAAGCTTGCCATCTCCCGGTTGAACTTGAGCACCGAGCATTGTGGGTCATAAAGAAGTTTAACTCCGATATGGCCGCGACTGGGCTCAATCGGAAATTGCAACCCAATGAGTTGGAGGAAATCCAGAATGATGCATATGAGAGTTTGAGAATTTTTAAAGCTCGAACTAAAGAATTTCATAATAAGCACATTAATAGAAAATCCTTTGAACCCGGTCAAAAGGTGTGGCTTTTTAACTCAAAATTGAGACTCTTTCCGGGTAAGCTAAGATCAAGATGGGATGGTCCCTTTGTGGTTGTTGAGGCGTTTATTCATGGCCCTGTTGAGGTGCAAGATCCAAAGACTGGCCACACTTTCAAAGTGAATGGCCAAAGACTGAAGCCATATATAGAGGGGATTGGGTCCATTGTTTTGATGGACCCTTTTTACTATGATTGATAGAATGGTTTCTTGTTCTATTTCCCTTCCCTTCTATTCTATTCTATTTTTCTTTATTCTTGTTGTGCTTTATTTGCATCTAGGAGACTTTAAATCCTCTAAAGATGTAATTTCTTTGGTGTTGGCCGTGTCCGAACGACATCTGACGGTCTGGTATAGCTATCTAACTGTGTTTGTAGTGAGTTCCTAGGAGACCAACTGAGACGGTGGAAACTAGAGTTTGAATGGCAAAACCTAGAACACAAAGGTTTGGAATTTCTGAGACTAGAGTCTGGTTTAAATACCCAGGGTGTGGAGATTGCTTCAAAACTACCCGGGCTTGAAATCTGTATGGCAGCCTGTAGACACCCCATTTTTGACCGTCCTCAAGACTTGGACGTCACTGATTGAACACTCAGTGATCACCCTTGTTTGTGTTCGTCTTGAGTTCCCGGAAGCCTTGGCAGCGTGCCTCGTCTCAGGACCTCTCGACTCGACTGTTTTGTGGTTGGTTTGGCACCAAACACTTGTGTTTTGCCTTTGAGAGGCAGGGTAGGGCTTGTAGACCATCCCTACCCATCACCAGCCATGGCTTGAGGCCACTGGCCGTGTCTTGTTGCCACCAGCCAAATGTTTGGCTGGCCGAAACTATAGATGGCCGGCCGGCTATCTTTTTCGGTCAATTGCATGTTTGGCTGGCCGGCTACTGTGCATCTGCTTTTGCAGATATTTTTGTGCAGCTGGCACACACTTGGCTCCCCTCCATACACGTGTATGGAGGGATCTCCCTCTTAGGAAGCTTGTCTTGTAAGCTTACAAGACTAAAGCTCTATAAAAGAGAGCTTCTTCTCTCTTGGTAAAGGGGTTAGACATTTTAGACAACATTTTCAGAGCTTGAGTTTTAGGGTTAGGGTTTGCATATCCTCCATCTCTATATCTCTCTCTCTCTTGTGTATTAGTGTGTGTTTTGCCTTACTTTTGCACACAAACACCTACCATTACACCTTGCCTTAGTTGCTGAGGGGCCAAAGGTTTGTTCTTGGAGGTTTTAGACTGATTTTAACCTAAAGAAGCTGCTGGAGCACCATTGGTGAAGAGGGTCTACAAGGGTAAGAAACTTGTCCCTTTATTCCCCATTTTTGCATCGTATTTTTGCCTACCTTGCATCTGTTTTTGAGCTTTGTGTATAACATATAAAAGTTTTGATTTTTAGTGCTCTAAATAGTTGGTTAAGGTTGCTTTAAGCTTTGGGGTTGTTTGACCCCTCTTAAGCCTTGAAAGGCTCCATTTTGTGCCATTTTGGTTAAGCTCCGGGACCATTGTAATTGGGCCCCCTCACCACTGAAATCTTGAGGGATTTTAGTGATGAGGATGGTGACTTGAGGTCCTAGGAAGGAGAGGGCCACCCCCTCTCCTTGTTGTCCTTGAAAAGGGCCTTTTTTTTGCCTCTTAAGGGAGCATCTAGTCTAAGTGTGTGTTGGCCATGCCTTAGTTGATTTTCATGCTTATTATGTCATAATATGGCTCTGTTTTTAGTTGGTTTTGGTACACCATGCTTGTTTAGCATACATGCCTTGTAATGCCATGATTGGCCTCAATACATGCATAGCATTTAGACTACCATGCTTTTGTGTTTTGGCCAAGCTTTGTGAAGCTTATATGCATGTTTTGATATGCTAAGGGACTGTTTTAGGTCATTTGAGTCATTCATGCTTTGCTTTGAATAGCTACCATGTAATCCCTCTTGTATGCCCTAAGCTTTGGCCCCTCTAGCATGCCATCCTTGCTTTGTTTCAGTGGTTTGGAACCACTTGGCATGTTATTTCAGACCTCATGGTGTGCTTGTGTGCTTGCGTTTGATGTCCCTTTAATGCCTTGTAAAGTTGTCATCTCATGCTCCATGTTTATGCCTTCATGCATGCCATCATGTTTAGGCCCCTAGGATACCATGGCATTGTGTTCTTAGCTTTGTTTTAACTTGCTAAACCTCTGATTTTGGTCATTCCTTTCATGCCATGTTTGGTTTTGTTAAGTGTGGTCCAATACCCCTTTAGCTTACCTTGAGTTTTGATCATGCTAGCATGCATTGCTTGTGTTAATTAGTTGGTTTGGCACCTCTAATTCATGCATATTCAGAGCTTATTATGCATGCCATTTGTCCATGTTTGCATCCTCTTAAGTGTGCTTGAGAGTTGCTCTTTAATGCTTAAGTGTTGGTCCTTGTGTGCATGCATGCTCGCATGTCATTTTGCCATCATTCTTGAGCATGTTGGCCACTGTTTTAGGCTTATTTAAGGGCTGCCTAAATTGGTGTAAGACCATCCTTCGCATTGTTGCATGCTTGCTTCTTTGCATTTCCATGTTGCACACTCAGGCTCACATGCTTAGGATTGTATTGCATGAGCATGCATGCTTGACCTCTTGAAGTGAGTATGATAGAGGTTAGGCCTTCTTGTGTGTTTATTTGGTTTGCATTTCATTTGAAATTGAAGTTGCCTACTTGGTTTCTTGGGCCATCATGCATTGAAATGCACGATTGGTGGTCCGAGAATCGAGGCCTATCCTCCTTTGAGTCATGGACATGATAAGGAGTGTGGTTGGTGCATACATTGCTTGAAATGCATTGCCATGCCAAGTATTGTCCTCTGCTGCTGTCAACACAGATTCTGCAGGAAGATTTGGCCGGCCGGCCACCTTCAGTGCCGACCGGCCATCTATGAGTGGCCGGTGGATTCATTTGTGGCCGATGACAATTCTCCATGGCCGGTGACCAATCCCCTCAGCCGGTGGTGTCCCCCAATGTCCAGAGAGTGCACCTTGGGACTTGTGCAATTTTCAGAGGAGCAGAGCAGGGTAAACAGAGGCAACTTGTGCATGGTGACGGATTTCCGAGCAAACCCGAACACGCATGCATTGGACCCTCTTCCCGAGGCCTTTTACTGCTTTCCTTAGCTTAATTGATTTGTTATTTAATTAGGTGGTCTGTAATTATTGAATTAGCTTGTAGGATAATTAATTTGTATTATTTTTTTGGTCCCTCCGAGCGAGGGCGAATTTGTAATAAGTGTGGGTGAGTGTGTGTATGTCTTCCAACCCCCACTTCTTTCTCCCTTTTACTTACCTGCTTTCAATGGTTAGTACTAGGGGCATATTTATTTTAGCATACCTTATGCTACGCATGCGTGCATCCATACATTTGTCTTGCATGCCCCGGGCTCGGCACATCATGCTAACTACACTTGTATTTCAATTCCAAGTTGAGTACTTGTTAGTTGCAGCATTTCACATGCCATCTTTAGGATAGCCGAGCCTATTCTAGTTGCATCCTGTACGTGTTACATTAGCCATCTTAACATGAACTAGGATCATGCATATGATTACTAACTAATTTCTGTTTTGGCTTGGAGTACTAGGTAAGCATTTATGCTTTAGCATCTCGCATGAGTGTGAATGTTAACATGACAGCATGCTTACCATGAGGCTAGTTGCTTATGTGATATAACTGCCTGAATGCCTGTGGGTGAAGGTTGGATTGTTTGAGTTGGAACAACTCATTGAAATCCGTGTTTTAGCCTACTTGCGAGTAGCAAATTCCAAAGCGTTTTCCAAACAAACGGATATGCAATGTTCCATTCCAAATTAGGCAATCTAGTCTATACTTGTTTGCTGTGCGCATAACATAGTAATTCTAGGCTAATAACCGGAATAAGAACACATAACGTTTTCAAAATAAGATATCACGGTTAGTAGAGGCCGATCTTCGGATCAGGCGAGAGGGGGTGCTCATAGCTGACCTTCCCAAATCGTACCCAAGTTCCCGAGTCGAGGCAACTTTGGTGATGACGGACACGTGGCCTTTGGCACCGAGTCAGGGTTTCCTGAATTCCCCATTAAAAAATATTTAGGTGGCGACTCTGTATCTGGCAAAGCAGTCCATGTTTGGCACTTCTTTCAAAAATCTGTTTTTCTCAAAACGATTTGCCGGATTTGGACTCTTTGGTTCAAGATTAAGAACCGTGACAAATTGAGTCCGAACTGTAACCCGTGAGTTCCCTCGTGGACCTGTTACAGTTTCTGGCGACTCTGCTGGGGATCTTAGAGAGCTTGACTCGAACTCGTGATATCCTGTTTTGATTTCATTTATGTGTCTCTTTGCATTGTATGTGCATTATTGCGCCTAGGACACCGTATTTGCCATCTGCCATTGCTGAACGGTTTGCCGGAGGCTTGTCTTGTCAAAGCATGCCATAAGGCTGACCGGTTGTGGGCTCTAACAGTATGAGAACACAAACCCCGGTTTTACCGGGGCACCCTTTTCGACCATTCGACCTAGTGCATATCGAAACCCATAGTGACTATTCCAAACTAGGACAGGTTGCTTACCCGATAGGTTGTTTGAAACCGCTGCGTGCGTAATGAAACCCTAGCTCCTGACAAAATAGGACAGGGAAACCCTACCCCAACATAGGGGTGTTTTGGCTCTCCGTTACTTGCTATGTGCTTTTAGAGTGTATCTCTGCAGGGGAACACACATATCAGTTTGCAAGTTTGAGTATCAGGCCCGAGGGCACCTGTGTCAGTTTGTGGGAGTTAGTTATATCTGTGGGTATCCGATTCAGTATTTTGGGACAATGATGCAGTGATTCTGAGGAACAGTGATCAGTAATAGAAGTACAGTTGTTCAGCTACATCTATGTTTGATCCGTTTGGGCTGAAATGCTGCTTGTTTTTCCTTTCAGTTCAGAGGGTTGATACAGAATAGTTAGTGTTCCCCCTTGCTGAGGCAGGACTTATGATGACGCAGAATTCGGAAGAGATCGTGGTAATGACAGCTGCATTAGATCAAGGAATCACTCTGCAAAGTGAGACCAATGTTGATGTACCGTATCCACCCAGGTCGCCTGTTGCGCACCCGATCTGGACCCCCCAGTTGTATCAAGCTTGCGAGCCCACCACATTCGAGTTGATGGGGATGATAGGTGATCTCCAGAGGTCCGTGGCGGATCTCGCCTATGGAATGTCAGCTTCACCACCAGCCGCACCGTATGCTGGGAATTTTGTACCCCAGGAGCCTCCGCTGTTGGGACGGATTGTGATCGAGCTTAGCCAACCGGAGATGGCCGCCAACTATAATAATGACGTATCAACATCAACCCAAACCCTCAATCAGGCTGAGGCCAGAGGTAAGGACAAAATGAAGGCAGATGCCGATCCCATTGAACAACTGCTGTGGGCAGTCGAGGCTTTGAAAGCCGAGGGGATGAGCAAGCAACAGATATCTGCAGTTGTGACAAAAGCTGTGGAGGATGCTTTCCCCGCTCCACCTGAAGGCAGTACAAGCCAGTCAGAAAATCGGGATAGGCCCCGTCATGCCAGAACAATTCCTTCCGTTCCCAATCCTGCACCTGGGAAAGATCAGAAAGCCAAGGCGGCGCCTGCCGACCCTTTCACTAGTGCATCTAGCAAGAATACTCAACCTTCAAAGTACCTGCCCCGAGGGCGCAGGGTCTTTCACGCTCTCTATATGCCATTGTCAAAGGCACTTCAGATCCTTGCCGAAAGGGGGCATCTTAAACCCTTGGAGCCTCGGCCTCTCCCAAAGAATCTCCCTACTACACATGATGCTGCCTTGTACTGTGCGTACCACCAGCAAACCGGTCATGCTACCGATAATTGTTTTCGCCTCCGTCATGAGGTGCAAGACTTGATCGACAACGAGGTTATCCTCCCGCCCACCTCAGCCAAGTCCGTTACTACCCAGTTATTGGATTTTGAGGATGCTGATACTGCGAGTATGTAATCAGGAAGTGAACCATCTGCGGGCGGCGCTCGGCGTATTTTGGATGTGGCGTCTGGCATGCATTTTTGAGCATCTACGAATGCTAGTTTTGTAAATTCTGGCTTGGGTGTCGAGTCAGTCTTTTGTTTTGTTTTGAGTCTGTCTCATTGTCTTGAGTCAGTCCTTTTGCTTATGGGTCTGTCTTGTTGTAGCGAGTCAGTCCCCTTTGTATAGAATGCCAGGTGATCCCGGGGTTGTTGCCTTGAACACTGTTTTGTTTTGTAATTACCCTTTTGTTTCCTTTTGAGTCTGTCTCTGCTGTGGAGCAAGTTGCAAACCAAGAAATCCGAATGAAACAGCTGCGGTTATCTTGTTCCTGTGCTTATTGCTATTGTGAGCTAATTGTGCCAGAGGATTCGAAAGGGACGACAGTACATTCTACTTGCTCTCTTGTGCCCTAAAAATCATTGTAATGACCTAAGTTTTTTTCAAAACCGTTTTGATTACTGTGGTGATGAAAACGAAAAGGAAGGAATTCCTAGGGTTTTGTAAAACTTTGATCAATTTGAGAGAAAGATAGGCGTGCTAAACCATTTTAATGAATGAAATCATGCTTGTCAGCGTGAATATTGAGAAGGACCCTAGCTTGACTCAGACTGGTTCCACACTATCTTCAGCACGAGTGATGTGTCGCTTTCGTAAAAACTTTCAAAAACAAAATATTTTGCGCAGTCCTGCAAAGACCTGTGTGGAATTGTTCTTGAGATTGCGCAGCCTAGGATCTCTTTCAGCCTCGAAATTCAATCCGTTTGTTTTCGAACCTTGAACCCATTCAGAATGTTCAACAGTCGACCGCCATGTGAGACCTGTGTGGCCAGATCAGAAGCACCCCTCGAGCTAGGGGCAGAAAGATGTCAGATATGCTCGAAGAGCCAAATACAACAGCCATTCTCCTGGATACAGGTAGACTTCAACCTCAAAACCATTTGGCATGGACTTGTTACACTTTTACCCTTTGAGAGGCTCGTTAGGCCGAAAACCCGAAAGGGCGACCCAGGCAAAAGTTAGAGCAAGGAAAAAAAAAAGGAAGAAAAAAAAAGAAAAAAAAAAAGAAAACATACAAAAAAATAATACAAAAAAGAAAGCAAAAAAAAAAAAAGATAAGATAAAAAGAGAAAAAAGAAAAGAAAGAAAAGGAAAAGAAGCTCGCAAGGTCGAAAACCCGCATCGGGTGCCTTGGCAAAAGTTAGAGCCTAAAAAGTGAAAGTTAAAATACCCGAGTGTACCTTAACCGGAACTACGTAAGGCTTGATTCCCATGTTTGGGATACGTAGGCAACTTCATCCCAAAGTCCAGCCCCTAACACCTTCGAAGTGACTGTGTCCATATATTGGTCTGGACCATCTCCGTCTTCTCTGCATCCGAGAGTTCGTTTGCAATTATTACTGATGAAGACTATTTACCAAATGTTGCGGCATCATCCAAACAAGGGGCAACTTTCCGTTGCCATGATTTGCCACGAGTCACCTTTTAAACCAGGGGCAACTTTTCGTTGCCATCCACCCCTTCCAAGCCAGGGGCAATTTTCCATTGCCTCCGATCCGAGGTTGCGCATCTCTAGGGTAAGTTCCGTGCTCGTTTAGCATCGGCCGTTTGCAAAAATAGTTTTTGAAAATTTTTACTGAGGTTAACTATTTTCTCGAAAACTATTTCATTTTCCAAAATCGGACCATTCTCTTGGACCCAAAAAAGGAAAATTTTCAGTGCTTACAGCCTGACTTGCGTGATTTTCGAATCAAAAAGTGAACAAGCATATTAATCCGACTCTCATTTTGGTCAAAACTGTTTTAGGAAGAAAACAAAAAGTGGTCAAAATGATGAACTAGGGGCACAGTTGAGTCAGGTGTTCTGTCTTTCCCCGTCGCCGACATACCCGCCAGAAAGGGCACAATTAAAGCTGTTTGTAAAGGGCTGAAAGCTCTCTCAACAACCTCCAAGCAACGAGGTATCAAGCCAAGTGCGAAGCACAAATCGGAGTAGGTCAAGATACTTCATTCCCCATCCGGAACCTCGACCGGACGTCACCAGAAGGAATAGCCGCGAGCTGATACTGTTGGGCGTGAACCCACAACTTCCTATTCATCTATCAACCACCCTGGGGAGGGATGAAAAATGAGAGAATAAAGAATAGAGAGGTGTAAGTCGAGAGAAAAGTGAGGAAAAGGGTTTTGAAAAGAAAAAAAAACGAGCCTGAGGGCCGAGTGCTGTGAGAATCACAAATCAGAAAAGGTGGTAAACATACCCGGAGGAAATGACCCCTCGAAATCTGAGGCCTTTTGGTTTTTGTAAACACGTCCGTGTGTCGTGTCTTTTCTTTTGATTTGTCTACCTCGACTTTTGTTTTGAGTCTTTTTTTCCGAGTGCGTCTCGTTGTGGTCAGGTTGTGTACCCTTTTGTTGAGCCTCTCTCGTTGTGTTCAGTTGTAGGCTCGGTACCCCCGTTGAGAACCTTTTTTTTTTTTTTTTAATTTCAAAAGTTAAAATTGTTTATGTTCAGAATGCTGTGCCATTCTCCACATTTGTGCGAAGCAAAAGAAGAACAGGGAAAATTTGGGGGCATCTGAGTGCGCTTCAACTTCAACTGGTTTCACCTTCGTAGTCCGTCTTGTCAGATTGGGCTGTTTGTTCAGGGTTTGCCGTGTGCAGAATGAACTGAATGCTGTGTTACGGGCTGTATGTAGTCTAATCCCCAGCAGAGCATGGGCTGTGTGTTCAGAATATAGCAGTGGGTTGTTGGGGTTTGTTTTTGCTAACGGCTGGTTAGTCATCTAATTATTGCAATACAAATGCTCAATTTTTAGACAACAGTTCAATGTCATTTGAGATGTAGTATGATGCAATGCGATGTAATATATGAAATATACAAATGTAACACTTTTTCAGACAAGAAAAGTTTGTTTCATTTCATCATATGTTTCAAGTACATAAGTTTTGAAAACAAAAATCTGCTTGTGGCAGTACAAGATACTCTAACTACCAACAAAAAGAAAAAATACAAAAAAGAAGAAGAACAGCAAAAAATCCGGATCAGGGCCAAATGGTCTCAGGCTTGAGGGTCCGGCCTAGTCCTCTTCCTGGACGAAGGTCCAGGAGCATCATCAGCACTGTCATCTGAATCTGAGCCCGAGCCGTCTCCGGTCTCCTCCTCCGACGACTCTGCCTCCGCCTCAGCCTCGGACTCCTCCTCATCATCTGGAACGGGCACCCGCGCGCTGCTCCCCACGTGAGTGCGCCTCGCCTTGGTGCGGGGGTATACTTTGCCATCCCGGGTGGAAATAGAAGGTCCGGCTGGAGCACCACCCACCGGAGGAATCTGGAAGGGAGGCTGAAAAGTATAAGAGGCAAACGCATCAGTATGCCGTGAGCAGTTTATCAGTGCAGAATGCAGTTACGAGTACAGTGTGCGAATGTCGTGAGCAGTTTATCAATGCAGAATGCAGTGTATGAGTACAGTGTGCGAATGCCGTGAGCAATTTATCAGTGCAGAATGCGGTATATGAGTACAGTGTATCAGATGCCGTGAGCAGTCTATCAGGTGCTGTGTTGTGCATCAGATTATGTGAAGCAGTTTATGTGTATGGTTTGACACCGTGATCAGAAGAACATACCGGAATACTATAGAAGGCCAGGAGGTTGAAAGTCCACTGCAACATCCCCATCATGGAGGCATTCAACTCCAGGGACTGCCGGGTGTACTCGGAGGAAGCCTGCAAAAGTATCAAATGCATCAGTATTTTGCGGAATATCAAATAAACTGAAATGAAATGCCAATGCAAGATGCAAAATGTAGTAGTACATATCGGAGGCAAGTCATGGAAACCGACCAACTCGTGATTAGCCGGGGGAGGAGCAAAGGGGATCTGGTAGGTCGCCCCACCCTGCCCTCTGTATGTCAGCGAAGTGGGCAGCGCAGGCCAACCAGCCCCCCGCCCTCTCTAAGCTCCGCCCCTGCCGCGGGCTCGAGCTCTCCTCGACGCTCCTGCTCCAGCCCCCGTTCCCACTCTAGCCGCTGGCGCCGCAGGCCTCTCTCGCTCAGCTCGGCAGCCACGGCTCAAAGGTCGCATAATGAAGGTCCGAACTACTCCGAGTAGTCACCCTCACCTCTGAAACCATCTGCCTCCCAGCCGATCGTATAATCAACCATCTGCTCGGCAGTGAACCTCTCGGTCTCCCTCATATGCTTGGGAGGGTGAACCGGGACTATCTGCTTTGGTAACCCAAGGGTCTGGCGCAGGAAATGCTCGCCCAAGTACCAAGCCTGACAGACCGGGCCCTTTAGCAAAATCTAGAAACGTGAGGTCTCCTCAGCACCGGTGAACCTCTCCCGCATCACGGCTGGCAAAGGAGCCCAAGGCTGCCAAATGATCTGAAAATGAAATGCAGTTTGTTATCTACTATTATTGAAAATACAGTGTAAAGCGAAGCTTAAATGAACTGCAAGTAAAACATACCTCTGCGGGAGTGATGGTGTCAAAATAGCAGCGGAAGAAGCTAAACGTCTCCCGAGGCCTCCGCACGCATCTCCCGTCGAAACGGCGCGAGAATGGAACGACGAGAGGGGTCTCCGCGTCTGGCATGGGAGCGAGTCTCGGAAAGTAGGCGTAGACCCACAACTGCAAAGTAAATACCAGTATGCTTATCAGAATAAAGCAGAATACAGAATAAAACAAAGATAGCAAAGCCGTGTGCAGTGTATTGAGCAGAGTGTGTGCCGTGTGTACAGTATACAGTCAGTGTAAAGCAGAGTATGTGTGTGCCGCGTGTACAGTATACAGTCAGTGTAAAGCAGACCACGGTGTGTGCAGTGTACAGAGTACAGAAAGTGTAAAAGCAGAAATGTAAAGCGGAGAAAGAAAATGTACCTCCCAAGCGCGCCAATAACCCCCGAGCAACTGTCCGCTGCCACGGGAAGCCGAGCTCATGCATTCGTAAAGTGTAGTCAGAGCGGCGCCACCCCAGTCATAGCGAAAGATCTGTGTGACATCCACTAAGGCGCTAAGCAAACAGAGGGGCACGGTGTTCGCCCGGTCGGCGAAAATAGTCGTCCCCAGCAGAAACATTAGAAAGCCGCGCGCATATCGCTCCACAGCCCCCTGAGTCATCGGAGCCTCCTCGGTCAAAGCTGGCTGGACCTTGAACTGGACCTCGAACCAGGAATACCGGACGAAGCCTGGATGGGCGAGAGGTGGCACCTCGCCAAGCAGGTATATCTGAGCGGCCTCCCACTCGTCCATGTCAGTGTTGAAGGGGATCGGATCACCCCCTACCCCGATGCCTGTGAGCATCGAGAAATGATAGGGAGTCATCGTCATGTCTCCCGTCGCAGAGAGGTGGAATGAGTCAGTGGTGTCCCACCACCTCTTCGCTAGAGCGGCAAAGAGAGGCCTACTCATAGTAAGTCTGGACAGTCCTCTGCAGAATGCACCAAATCCGGCCTGATCCACGATGTGGCGAACCGCATCGGGTAGCTCTGCGTACCAATCTCGAGCAGCGATGTTCCCATACCCCCGAACGGTATGGGAATCTCCCTGTTTTCAAGCAAACAATTGCGAAGCAATGCTAAATATACCAGTTTTGAAAGGCATTCAGAATCAAGATAAATATAGCATGTGTGCATGTTTTCAGATTCAAACAGATACCGGGTGCCGATGTGCTTACAGTGAACTACAACGTGTGACGTGTCAGCGTGTTTGAGTGGTTCAGTGCAAATATAGCATGTGTGCATGTTTTCAGATTCAAACAGATACCGGGTGTCGGTGTGCTTACAGTGAACTACAACGTGTGATGTGTCAGCGTGTTTGTGTGGTTCAGTGCAAATATAGCATGTGTGCATGTTTTCAGATTCAAACAGATACCGGGTGCCGGTATGCTTACAGTGAACTACAACGTGTGATGTGTCAGCATGTTTGCGTGGTTCAGTGCAAATACAGCATGTGTGCATATTTTCAGATTCAAACAGACATCGGGTGCCGGGGTGCTCGCAGTGAAATACAGTGTGTACTGTGTCAGTGTGTTTGAGTGGTTCAAGGCCAGTGCAGTGTGTGTGCACGCGTCAGTTTCGAACAGATCTCAGTCGCAAGTGTGTTCACAGTCAACTATAGTATGAAGTGCATCAGTGTATCTGAGCTAAGCAATTAAAGAACAGAATCAACTATGGCAGTTCTACATTCTACATTGCGGAAAATAAAACAGAGGAAGGAATGTTACCTCGGAAGCGCCGAAAGACAAATGAGATGTAGGCTCACGCAGGAGAAGCTCTGGAGGCATCGCCCTGTCAAAACTCCGAAACTGACGAAGACCGTCAGGAGGTAGCACGTGAATCGCCGAACGGTAGGTCGCCAGGTCGAATGGACGGACGCTCAGGGGGAGAAGCTCAACCCTGGGATCCATCTCACGATCTGGGGGAGTCCCACCCCATGGAATATCGTCGGCCATGTTGAAGTGATGAGAAAATAGCCGGAAGAGGGAAAATCGAGCTAGAATACAAAAGGTCAACGAAAAGTCAACCCTCGAGAGGGTGGAAAATGGCCCGAGAAGCCGGGAAGTGAAAAAGGTATAGAAATCGAGAAGAACACGAGGGGAACAAACCCCAAAAAGTGGAAATGGCAAAAGGAACACCGAAATGAAGAAATGTTCGGTTCAAAGTGTTCGAAACGCGAAGGAGATCGCGAATCGAACGATGAAAAGGGCGCGAACACCATAGAAAACGGGAGAACGAAGAGGGGAAAATACTCTAGAGAGAGAGAGAAGCAAATTTCGGCCAAGGAGAATGAGTAAAATAGGGTTTGAAACCCTATTTTCAAAGACCCAAGGCGAAAAGTCAAAACTGCCCCGATTCAGGCACTTTTGGTCGGTCGGCTATATTTTTTGTCGGCCGGCTAAACATTTGGCCGATGATGTCTTTTGTTGGCCCGTGGATGGCCGGTGGCTTCCCCTCCCGGCCGGTGAGCCTCTTACAGCCTTGTTTGGGGCAGATATGTAGTTTGGGGCCTTTATTGCTCAAGATAGTACAAGAACAGTGCATTTCCGAAGCTCAACCAGCCTCCGTTTTGACCTCGGACTGTGTCTTCTGTGCGTGGCACTCGGATTCGTGCAAGGTGTATCCTTTCTGTATCCTTTTGTCTTTTACAAAACTCGAAAGTTACCCCATGTGCATTCCAAATCAATCGCACTACATTTTGCATGCATTCAATCGCGCTATTTTGCGCACCTCATTGCATTTTGCATGCATTCAATCGCGCTATTTCGCGCACCTCATTGTCTTATGCACCCATGGTCCGGCGGGACCAAAAACACGCCCGGTCTGATGAGACCTTAAAAACGCACGGTCTGGCGAGACCTTAAACATGCTCGGTTGGTGTTTGCATGTCAGCATGCACTGTAGCACACATCATCCCTTGCATCTTTATGCACACGCACACGCGTTATAACGCACACAATTTGCATTGTTATGCACCCACGGTCTGGCGAGACCCTAAACACGCACGGTCTGGCGAGACCTTAAATACGCACGATCTAGGAATGGAAGGTGCAAGACCTTTGGTGCATTGATGTGCACGGTTCATTTGCATTGTCATACATTTCAAAAGCCGCGCATTGCCGCGCATTTAAAATCCATGCATTGTCTTGCATTTCAAAGCGACCTGTGTTGTCGCGCATTCCATGCAACATGCATTTCATGCATCATTTGCATTTCAAAAAAAAACACAAAAACAAAATCATGCATCATTTGCATTTTCAAAAACATAAAAAACAAACATGCATATGTAATGCATTCATTGTAAATAGTGCATTGTCATGCATACATGGTATATATTGCATTGTCATGCATCGTAGAAAATAGTGCATTTGTCATGCATTTCCACTGTAAATATTGCATTTCCATCCCATTGCATATTGTATATATTGCATTGTAGCTGGCATGCATTCACTGCATCACCTCCGCCTATGGCTTGCGCCTTTCCATGTTGAGCTTGGTCTGGTATGTGCCCATACTTCTCGTGTTGAAGCATAGTTTTGTAGACCGTTCTATGTTAGATGTGGCTTGTATGCGTACATGCCTTTCCTAGGCAAGATTTGGTTTGGCCCGCGCGCCATATCCATTGTATCCATTTCCATCCCATTGCATATTGTATATATTGCATTGTAGCTGGCATGCATTCATTGCATCACTTCCATCTATGGCTTGCGCCTTTCCTTGTTGAGCTTGGTCTGGTATGTGCCCATACGTTTCACGTCGAAGCATAGTTCTGTAGACCGTTCTATGTTAGACGTGGCTTGTATGCGTACATGCCTTTCCTAGGCAAGATTTGTTTTGGCCGCAGGCCTTATCCACTGCGTCCATTGCCATTCTCCCCAGTAGATCGCATGGCCATATATTACATTGTAGTGTAATTTTTGCATCCAGCATTAGGATCATTGTTCTTTCATTAGCGGGTTGTTTCCCCACTTATGTCATTCCCCCCCAATATTCGTTCTTGTGTCCGTCTACATTACTCATAGTTCTGTTGATCGTTCTATGGTAGACGGACTTGTTACTTCCATCCATCTATTTGACATACGTGTGGTTTCGAACCGCTCATGATTGGATCATGATTCAATTGCCTTGCATATAGTTTGCATTGTTTCAATTGCATTGCATTTCTTTTGCATTGTTTATACATAGTTTTGTATATATTGCATATTATTTTGCATTTATTTTTGCATTGCCATGCATGTTGCTAATAACATCGTACCTGTTAAGTTGCTTTCTTTGCAGGCACGATATTGTATGTATGGTTCATTTGCGGCTGGTGCAACCAGACGAACTGGACAGGTATCGTACCCTCCGAGTGAGACGTATCGAGAATTGCATAATTCTCTTACATCCTTTCTGCATTGTAGTGTAGTTTGGTGTATGCTAGCTTAAAACTGTTGCATTGTATATGCTTCGTTACAGCTTTCTTTGCATGATCATAAGTTATGTTCAGCTTTGTGCATTGCCTTGCATTTTGCCCCTGCCTTCGGGCGCATATCTTGTTTGTCTTGCATGCTTTGTCTAAGTCTTCGACCTTGTCAAAAATGGGTCGTCTCTAGGCTTTGACATTCACTCCCGTCATTGTTATGACTTTCGAGTTCTGTCAAAGAGGGGCAACTGTAGACACCCCATTTTTGACCGTCCTCAAGACTTGGACGTCACTGATTGAACACTCAGTGATCACCCTTGTTTGTGTTCATCTTGAGTTCTCGGAAGCCTTGGCAGCGCGCCTCGTCTCAGGACCTCTCGACTCGACTGTTTTGTGGTTGGTTTGACACCAAACACTTGTGTTTTGCCTTTGAGAGGCAAGGTAGGGCTTGTAGACCATCCCTACCCATCACCGGCCATGGCTTGAGGCCACCGGCCCTGTCTTGTTGCCACCGGCCAAATGTTTGGCCGGCCGGCACTATAGATGGCCGGCCAGCTATCTTTTTTGGTCAATTGCATGTTTGGCCGGCTGGCTACTGTGCATCTTCTTTTGCAGATATTTTTATGCAGCTGGCACACACTTGGCTCCCCTCCATACACGTGTATGGAGGGATCTCCCTCTTAGGAAGCTTGTCTTGTAAGCTTACAAGACTAAAGCTCTATAAAAGAGAGCTTCTTCTCTCTTGGTAAAGGGGTTAGACATTTTAGACAACATTTTCAGAGCTTGAGTTTTAGGGTTAGGGTTTGCATATCCTCCATCTCTATATCTCTCTCTCTTGTGTATTAGTGTGTGTTTTGCCTTACTTTTGCACACAAACACCTACCATTACACCTTGCCTTAGTTGTTGAGGGGCCAAAGGTTTGTTCTTGGAGGTTTTAGACTGATTTTAACCTAAAGAAGCTGCTGGAGCACCATTGGTGAAGAGGGTCTACAAGGGTAAGAAACTTGTCCCTTTATTCCCCATTTTTGCATCGCATTTTTACCTACCTTGCATCTATTTTTGAGCTTTGTGTATAACATATAAAAGTTCTGATTTTTAGTGCTCTAAATAGTTGGTTAAGGTTGCTTTCAGCTTTGGGGTTGTTTGACCCCTCTTAAGCCTTGAAAGGCTCCATTTTGTGCCATTTTGGTTGAGCTCCGGGACCATTGTGATTGGGCCCCCTCACCACTGAAATCTTGAGGGATTTCAGTGATGAGGATGGTGCCTTGAGGTCCTAGGAAGGAGAGGGCCACCCCCTCTCCTTGTTGTCCTTGAAAAGGGCCTTTTTTTTGCCTCTTAAGGGAGCATCTAGTCTAAGTGTGTGTTGGCCATGCTTTAGTTGATTTTCATGCTTATTATGTCATAATATGCCTCTATTTTTAGTTGGTTTTTGTACACCATGCTTGTTTAGCATACATGCCTTGTAATGCCATGATTGGCCTCAATACATGCATAGCATTTAGACTACCATGCTTTTGTGTTTTGGCCAAGCTTTGTGAAGCTTATATGCATGTTTTGATATGCTAAGGGACTGTTTTAGGTCATTTGAGTCATTCATGCTTTGCTTTGAATAGCTACCATGTAATCCCTCTTGTATGCCCTAAGCTTTGGCCCCTCTAGCATGCCATCCTTGCTTTGTTTCAGTGGTTTGGAACCACTTGGCATGTTATTTCAGACCTCATGGTGTGCTTGTATGCTTGCGTTTGATGTCCCTTTAATGCCTTGTAAAGTTGTCATCTCATGCTCCATGTTTATGCCTTCATGCATGCCATCATGTTTAGGCCCCTAGGATACCATGGCATTGTGTTCTTAGCTTTGTTTTAACTTGCTAAACCTCTGATTTTGGTCATTCCTTTCATGCCATGTTTGGTTTTGTTAAGTGTGGTCCAATACCCCTTTAGCTTGCCTTGAGTTTTGATCATGCTAGCATGCATTGCTTGTGTTAATTAGTTGGTTTGGCACCTCTAATTCATGCATATTCAGAGCTTATTATGCATGCCATTTGTCCATGTTTGCATCCTCTTAAGTGTGCTTGAGAGTTGCTCTTTAATGCTTAAGTGTTGATCCTTGTGTGCATGCATGCTCGCATGTCATTTTGCCTTCATTCTTGAGCATGTTGGCCACTGTTTTAGGCTTATTTGAGGGCTACCTAAATTGGTGTAAGACCATCCTTCGCATTGTTGCATGCTTGCTTCTTTGCATTTCCATGTTGCACACTCAGGCTCACATGCTTAGGATTGCATTGCATGAGCATGCATGCTTGACCTCTTGAAGTGAGTATGATAGAGGTTAGGCCTTCTTGTGTGTTTATTTGGTTTGCATTTCATTTGAAATTGAAGTTGCCTACTTGGTTTCTTGGGCCATCATGCATTGAAATGCACGATTGGTGGTCCGAGAATCGAGGCCCATCCTCCTTTGAGTCATGGACATGATAAGGAGTGTGGTTGGTGCATACATTGCTTGAAATGCATTGCCATGCCAAGTATTGTCCTCTGCTGCTATCAACACAGATTCTGCAGGAAGATTTGGCCGGCCGGCCATCTTCAGTGCCAACCGGCCATCTATGAGTGGCCGGTGGATTCATTTGTGGCCGGTAACAATTCTCCATGGCCGGTGACCAATCCCCTCAGCCGGTGGTGTCCCCCAATGTCCAGAGAGTGCACCTTGGGACTTGTGCAATTTTTAGAGGAGCAGAGCAGGGTAAACAGAGGCAACTTGTGCATGGTGACGGATTTCCGAGCAAACCCGAACACGCATGCATTGGACCCTCTTCCCGAGGCCTTTTACTGCTTTCCTTAGCTTAATTGATTTGTTAATTAATTAGGTGGTCTGTAATTATTTAATTAGCTTGTAGGATAATTAATATGTATTATTCTTTTGGTCCCTCCGAGCGAGGGCGAATTTGTAATAAGTGTGGGTGAGTGTGTGTATGTCTTCCAACCCCCACTTCTTTCTCCCTTTTACTTACCTGCTTTCAATGGTTAGTACTAGGGGCATATTTATTTTAGCATACCTTATGCTACGCATGCGTGCATCCATACATTTGTCTTGCATGCCCCGGGCTCGGCACATCATGCTAACTACACTTGTATTTCAATTCCAAGTTGAGTACTTGTTAGTTGCAGCATTTCACATGCCATCTTTAGGATAGCCGAGCCTATTCTAGTTGCATCCTGTACGTGTTACATTAGCCATCTTAACATGAACTAGGATCATGCATATGATGACTAACTAATTTCTGTTTTGGCTTGGAGTACTAGGTAAGCATTTATGCTTTAGCATCTCGCATGAGTGTGAATGTTAACATGACAGCATGCTTACCATGAGGCTAGTTGCTTATGTGATATAACTGCCTGAATGCCTGTGGGTGAAGGTTGGATTGTTTGAGTTGGAACAACTCATTGAAATCCGTGTTTTAGCCTACTTGCGAGTAGCAAATTCCAAAGCGTTTTCCAAACAAACAGATATGCAATGTTCCATTCCAAATTAGGCAATCTAGTCTATACTTGTTTGCTGTGCGCATAACATAGTAATTCTAGGCTAATAACCGGAATAAGAACACATAACGTTTTCAAAATAAGATATCACGGTTAGTAGAGGCCGATCTTCGGATCGGGCGAGAGGGGGTGCTCATAGCTGACCTTCCCCAATCATACCCAAGTTCTCGAGCCGGGGCAACTTTGGTGATGACGGACACATGGCCTTTGGCACCGAGTCAGGGTTTCCTAAATTCCCCATTAAAAAATATTTAGGTGGCGACTCTGTATCTGGCAAAGCAGTCCATGTTTGGCACTTCTTTCAAAAATCTGCTTTTCTCAAAACTATTTGCCGGATTTGGACTCTTTGGTTCAAGATTAAGAACTGTGACAAATTGAGTCCAAACTGTAACCCGTGAGTTCCCTCGCGAACCTGTTACACAGCCCCATAGGTTGAGGTAGTTTTATGCGCCTCGATTCTGGATACCGAATCAATCTAGTCTGTCACCCTGTTGGAGAATATGGAAAGTTACAAACACAGTTAGGGAGAAAAGTAGTACCCATGGTTTTCGCATGAAGATTATACCTTTAGTGAGCATTTAGTTATTTCTGTAATGCTTTATTTATTTCGGATGCGAGACTAAGGTAGAAATCGTTTAGCATGCTTTGGGTTGTACTCGTTTTATTTATTTATTTATTGTCTTTAATCTTTTAAAAATATATTTATACATATAGTTATTTTCGTTAAAAAAAAAAAAGAAAAAATTTGCAGTGAAGGAAGACGATTGCCGCACGTGCGGCCATCTCTGGCGCACGTGCGGTCCAAAAAAAAAAAAAAAAAAAACCCTCAGAAATAAAGGTACTAATAATAATAATAATAATAATTTAGCTTATTTTTATTTACTATATTTGTTTAGTTTAAATTATTTAGCAGTGATTCTCTTAGTTTCATTAGTTAGTGGATTGTTGTTTTTATTTTTATTTTACTTGTTTAGTTAGTGATTTTATTTTTATTTTTATTTTTATTTTATGATGTAATTATTCATTTAATTGATAAGTAGTTTAGTTTTTATTCTTATTTTATTTTATTTTCTAAATTTTTATTTTATTTTATTTTATTTTTATTTTATAAAAAAAATTTAGTTTCGTTTGTTTTATTCTATACTTTAGTTTATTTTGTACTATAGTTTACTTCTTTTATAGTTGAGTTTAGTTTATTTAATGTCATTTTTATTCATTTATTTAATTCTTTTCGTTTTTATATAAAAAAAATAAAATAATTGGTGCGAATTGCATGTGGTACATCAGTGGGCAAACTTATGCTTTAATATTTTATTTGATTCTCATGCTGGTTTCACGGGTATATGTGTTTATTGTTGGTGTGTGCAGGATATGAGTCGACGTATTTCTGCTCGGGCCTCCAAAAAGGCTAGAGGTTTATCCTCCTCGGCGCCACCGCTGCCACTGTCACCGCCATCTTTACCACCACCATCGGGTGACTTGCCACGACCGGAGTGGGCTTCACGGCTGCTTCACAAGCTCACACAATTCAACATTGCATATTTTCAGCATGACCCAGCCACTTCTTGGGCTGTTGAGCAACTCCAACTCCGGCAGCAGTTAGGCCTTTGCACGGTTACAGCACCTACTTATCCTCGTTTGGTACGACTATTCTACCAGAATCTGTATGAATCACTCACTAAGGAAGGGCTGCTGTCTGTTATTGATGGTCATCTCGTTTGCGTCACCGAATCCATGATTGCTACCGTGTTAGGGTTCTTGTCCAAGCCAGAATACCAGCCCTTCCCGGAAGTTGAGGACCAACAACCCATCCACAGCCTCATCCGAGAATACTTCCCAGGGGCCCATGGTGACGCGAGTTATACATGCTTGTGTCGGAGCAAGTTGCCTGGTCGCTTGCTATTCATTGATTCCGTGGTCCATAAGAATGCCCTCCCACTGGGGCATAAGGCTGAGCGCCGTTTGGGGTTTGTTCGGGTCTTACATGGGTATCAGCATGGCTATCAAGTCCCGCTTGCGCACCTCATCTGGATGTATATGCGCAAATTTCTACGAGAGGCAGTTCGACCTCAACCTATGCAGAACCTGACTTGGCCCCTGCCATTTGCCAACATGCTCACACTTGTCTTCGAGCTAAACGGCCTCCCCTTTGCTTCGACTGAGGAGGTTGATCGAGCTTATCCGACTTTCGGGCAGCGAGAATGGAAGCATAGCATATCTCGCTTTCCGCAGTAGGTTGGTGCCCAGATGATGAGGTCCAGGACCCCGTCCCCGACAACCCGCCTCATCCTGCCCCCCATGTGCCTCCCCAAGGGGACCCATTCTACATGACTCACGAGGAGTACCTACAGCTTCAGCACTCTATGGATTAGGTCCACAGCACTCTTCGTGATCAACACCAGAGTCTCATGAGGTTGCGCACGGATTTTCAGGTGCATCGAGACTATTCTCAGGTGGCCTTCGACCAGCTACACGCCTGCCAGCTCGACATTCAGCAGTTAGTTCCTCACTACAAACTGACTTTTATACTTATCGAGAGTTGAGCCAGCAGCGTTTCGATCAGCTCGGCCAGCGGGTTCAGGATAAGGCCTTTGAGATGCGATCTTTGATGAATGCCTTGTTTGCCCAGAATTTCCTGCCACCACCACCACTGGATTCTCCATAGTACCCGCCTGTATATTGCTTTGTCTCTTTTATTTTTATTTTTATTTTTCTTTTAGTTCTTTCTTCTTTTCAAAAAAAAAAAAAAAATGTGTGAAGTGTGTATCTGTTACTCTCTGCCTACCTGGATGTGCACCTACAATTTCTGGAAATATTCTCTCATTTCTCTTTACTTTTCCATTGAGGACAATGTCATATTCAAGTTGGGGGATGAGGGTTATATTTTCTTTTGTGCATTTCTATTTCATTCATAAATCATGCTTATACCTGTTTCACTTGATTGCATTACTTCACTTGATGTGACTTTTTGCTAGTAGGGTGATGATATTTGCATATGTTAATTGGAGAGCATAGTAGACTTGTATGAAAAGGGTTTATTGGGTAGATACTTGCATGCGATGTTTGCACGAGGAGAGTTGTCTGTGTTTGTGGTATTAGTACACTTGTCATGAGTATGCCTTAATTCACATGAACACACTATCATAGCGGTGATCTTTTTATTATAATCCCTGGTGTACGTCATTGATAATAGCTAGAGTTACAGAAAAGAATAAATGAGGAGCCAAGATTCTTTTAAAAAAAAAAAACCTTGACTTGTTTGGGTTCGTAGCCTTTTTAACTCAAGTTATTAAGCCCGTAGGGGTGTCTCTACACCTAGTGCCCTAAAACCGTCTGGTTTGGGAGTCATTGGCCCAATACTTGCTACATGGGTTAATTAGAAAGCTTAAGGGACTTGGACATTGCACAGTTAAGGAAAAATAAGAAGAATGACTTGTTCGGATTCGTAGCCTTTTCAATTCGAGTTATTAAGCCCGTAGGGGTGTCTTTACACCTGGTGCCCTAAAACCATATGGTTTGGGAGTCATTGGCCCAAGGCTTATTACATGGGTTGATTAGAAAGCTTAATGGATCAGGACATTGCACAGTCATATAAAAAATAAAAAAAAATAAAAAATTTGAGAATCTTGGCTGCAACAGTTAGTTTTTTTGTATATTTTGGGTGTTATCATGAGATACACTGGGCTATTATAGTGGACAGTTAACTAATATGGAGATTGCACTTTACACCGAGGGTACTCATGATTTGTCTACTAGCATGCAAGAGTACATGGGACTTTACTTTTGTATTAACTGAATTGTGATTTTGACTGAATAGGTTCCTTCATGCTTGTCCACTGTACTTTTAATGACTCATTATGTCTCAATATCACACTGTAGTGGCACATAAGTTGATTGTTAGGTGGAGTAGTGTGGTCAATTGTTGTTGAGTATATATGAATATGTTAATGTTTGTGAGTATCATTTCTGGAAACCCTCACGAGACTTTACTCGTCCACTTAGGGTAACCTTCTGGTTTAAAGGCTTGTTGCATATGCTAAATGCAACCATTTTCCCATGAAAGAGGAAATAGCTAGATTTTGTTTAATTTAATTTTATTTTTATTACTTGCTTGAGGACTAGCAAGTTGTAAGTTGGGGGATGTGATTAAGGCCGAATTGTACATCATTGAGGCCGTTAATTAGGATCTCTTAACTTCACTTGCTTGTCAAACTGTATACTTTATGTGTGTTGAATGTCAATCAGGTTGTACCTAGTCGGAGCATAAAATGGGCAAAAAGACAGAATTTGGAGAGAGTTGACTTTCTCACACGTGCGTTGACTTTGCCGCACGTGCGTTGACTTTTCTGGAAAAATGTGCCCGACGTTTTAAACTTGTTTGGAAAAGAGCAGAAGTATAAATAGAGAAGAAAAAGGCTCGATTAGGGTTCTGAACTTATTTTTGGAAAAGAGAGAGGCTAGGGTTTGGGAAAGAAAGGAACTTGAAGCTTCAAGCATGTTTCTCATGGTGGCTTCTTCTCCATCTACCTCCTTCCACTCCTCCATGAGTGGCTAGTCTCCTTTTCTAGGATTTTGATAAAACCCTAGCCATGTAATTAGTTTTTCTTTTTGGATTTTCAATTATGTAATGGGTTGAACAATTGTATGGTGTTTTAGAAGTTTCTTATATATAATTTTCATTATTTCTTCAAGTATTCGGCTTTCTGTGATTGTTGAATGTCTTCCATATAAGAGTTTTCTATTCTTTCACATTCAAGGTATGAGACGAACCATACTACGAGGGAAGAATCGTGTCACTACCTTAGTTTAGAGTGAACGATTCGTACTACTTGAGATGGTTCGTGCTCGTACATTGAATGTGATGATTTTCTTGTTAAATGCTTTGAACTTGTAGTGACGAAGCATTAATCTGTTCAAACCATAACATAATTGATTTCAATTGGAAACCCTTTTTACGTGACTAGTGGTGGACTCTTTACCCTAGGTTTTTTCCCAAATCGGTAAATCCAATTTCATTTATTATTGATAATTTAATTACTTAGTTTAATTTATTTGTTATTAAATTAGGTTATGAACAATCAATCTTTTCATCAAAATTAATTTAGGAATTTAACAATTAAATTAGTTTAGTTTCACAATTATCCCTATGGATCGATACCTGGACTTGCCATTATTCCAAAAGAATTTGGTATAGTTTTGTGTTTAATTTTGGTGTGTTCAATGACCCATCAGTGGCGGCAACCAACAGTAGTAGAGTAGTGGTTATCACACTACTGGAAATGTTTGTTTTAACGGCGTTTATTTAATAGCATTTTTTTCAATGCCACCTTTTGTAATATTTAACAGAGTTTTATAAACGTCGCCTTTTGTGCTAATTAAAACAGTACCGTTTAGCTAATAGAAGTCGTTTATAAACGCCTCCAAATGTGTTACAATCTCTCACACGCTCTCCCTCCCTCTTGAAACCCTCATTCTCTCTAAACCCTTCTGTCTCAGTAAAGAAGATGCCTCAAATCTCTAGCTCACTCTCTCGCTTCTGTTCGGTGATCCCTCAAATCTCCAAATGATTTCAGAATAGGAATCGATTGGAATCAGCTCCCATTTACATAGAAATCATTGAGAGGTAAACCTATCTGCATCAAGCTTCAAAATCGATTTCATTTACTAAAACTGCATCAAGCTTCCGAATCGATTTCAATTTCGATTTCGGAGTTCTCTCTCTCAATTTCGAAGCTCCACTGCCACTATCATTTGCATCGTCTACTAAGGTGAGCACCATCTACTTCAATTTCAATTCAATCTCAAGCTCTTTATCTCTTTTTCAAGCTCTTCATTCCATCAATTCTTCTCCTCCTAGGGTTTTTAATCTTGAATCTCCTCTTAGGGTTTGCTCTTTACAATTTCAAGTAGTAAATTCTCTCTTTGATCTTGAAGTTCATATTTAATTAAAAAGAGATTTGAATTTGAATCAGAACTATAAACAATACAAGCACCCAAAAACCCCTAGCACCATTCATTGACCTTGATAATTTGTTTACACGCCTAAACATTGCTGAAAAATTATAAAAGTATATATATTATATTTCTTCCCAAATCATTTTCCATTAAGCTAATAAAAGTTACAAATTCCATCAAGAAAACCATGAACACAAAAGCATTTGATTAGAGTTGAATTTATCCACCATTTGATTACTCAATCCAGTTAAGTGATCAAAGAAAATCATCCCATTATCATTATCAACTACACAAGGAAAAAAGTATATATACATTTATATAGATGTGTGTGCATAAATATAGATGAATGATTGTATCTCTGTGTATACATATTGGTTAGGAATCCAGAGAAAATACCTGAGAAAATTGATCAAAAAGAGATAGTTGCGAAAACCCTAGATCCAGATCAGATAGTAGTTCAATCTGTGTTGCTATGATGTTGAACTTGAGTGATAGCTTCCTCATGCCAAACCACCCACATTTGGAATTTAGCTGCTTTAGTTCAGTTTCCAATTTTCTTTTGTTAATTGCGTATGCATATTATGCATCTTTGAGTTTTTGTTTCTATGAATTGAACTTTTTATTTTCCCAAATATAGAATGCCCTAGCTAGTCAATGGCCCTTTTTAAGAATGAGGCATGCTTTGCAAGGTGAGCGAAAATGAAGGGGGAAAATGAGGGAAGGCAATCCTTATCAGAGGCGAATTTCAACTGAATAGAGTGCAAAGACAATGGCAAACTAGTTCAACAGGGTATAAAGATGGCCCATAAAAGGATTATAAGGTGTTCACCAACCTTGTGGTAAGGAATCATCTCTTTCTTAGCCAAATTGTGCACCCTACTCTTATCTCCTTTTCAAGAAGTTGATTGACAGAGATATAAAAACTTTACCTCTGAATTGCCATAAAGGCAAGGATGTAGAGAATTGGATTTCAACCATTCTATGATAATGAAACATTTAACCTCAACAAGGTTGAATCCCAATCCAAGTGACTTCTTGGTAGCTCTGTGACCTGGAATACATCTTGGTAGCTTTGTAAATTTGACTTTCTTTGTGCTTGCTTTCATTTGAAGGCATAATAGTTTGGTCTTTATTGATTGATTTAAGATAGCAATGTATTTCTTGAATCTATCATAATCTATCAAGAGCATTGAAAGAACTTGTGGTTTCTTTATTAATATGCTTCATACCAGAGATGCTTCTAGTATGCTTGATAGTACCGATTTAGATTACACCACCAGGATGCAATCATTAATGGTGCATGCATGCATAAATAGCCTTAGACCCGTCCAAGAATCTTCATTAGAGATACCTAGTCATCTTTGATGAAGCTTTTCTTGGATTGTCCAGTTTGGACAGTTCAGGAGCAAAAGTCTATATCATAATTAGAGTTCCACCGCTTATAGTCCATCTCGTAGAGATTTCGTGTAGCAGTTTCTCATGTTCTCTAGGTGCATTCTGGACAAGGTGTAGCAGTACACCTAGTCTATGTTGTGTACTTAGAGAACCATAGGGAAATTACTGCCGAAATTTCGTTAGAGATGAATAGAGTGGTATGAGTTATTTTTTACAATATAGATTGTGCATTCCTAAATGGGAAAGTAGGATGAACCAACATATTAGAGACCAGTTAGAGGTGAATGATGTCATGTCGCATGCATTATAAGGTACTTAATTGAGGTTAAGATTAATTAAAATGAAATGGTTATTTTGAACTTTGTTGATTTGGCAGTGACATTTGTAGTGTAAGACGGAGTTAAATGAATAAAAGTTAGACAAATCAGCATAGGTTGCACTCAGAATACATACAAGGGTTTAAGGAATTTATTAAATTTGCATACGAAAATAAGCCGTTGTTGAATGAAGTCACATGCCCATGTAAACGGTGTCGTAATGTCAAATTAGTGGAGAAAGGCCTATTATGGGAATATTTAATGATGAACGAGTTTCGTCCAAGTTACACCAATTGGATTTTTCATGGGAAGAATTTGTCATTGCCTGTGCCACACAATGTGAATGTCGGGAAAACTGATTCGAATGATGATGATGAAACTTATGAAATGCTATATGAGGGATTTGGACTTCCTCCACCAAGCTTTATTCATGAGGCAGCAAGTTCTGGTATTAAACAAGGTCTAGATGAAAAAAACTGAAAAATTCTTCAATTTATTGAAGAAGGCTGAAAGAGAGTTATATCATAAGTGTCAGCAGTTTTCAATGCTCTAATTTGTTGTTCGATTATTGCACATCAAGTGCCTTAGTGGATGGAGTGACAAGTCTTTCATGATGTTGCTTGAGCTTTTGAAGGATGCGTTCCCAAAGGGTGAAACTTTGTCAAAGTCATTTTATGTAACTAGGAAATTCCTTGGGGACTTGGGCTTCGATTATCATAAGGTGCATGCATGCCCAAGAGATTGCTCACTATATTGGAAGGAAATAGCTAGTATAGATAATTGCATAGTATATCATATGCCTAGATACAAACAGTTTGAGGAGGAGGATAACGATGTTAAAAAGAAGCAACAAAGAATTCCACAAAAATTGTCAGATACTTTCATTTGATTCCAAGGCTTCAAAGATTGTTTATGTCATCCAAAACATCTTTTTTAATGAGATGGCATGTAGAGGACCAAATTGATGACGACAAAATGAGACATCCCGGGGACTCTCCTATTTGGAAATTTTTTGATAATTTGTATCCCAAGTTTGTAAGTAAGCCTTGCAATGTCAGACTAGGTTTAGCAGAGGATGGATTCAATCCATTCAAGGCAATGAATGTCTCTCATAACAGTTGGCCAGTTATTATGATGCCATATAATTTGCCACCATGGTTGTGCATGAAGCAATCTCATATGATGATGACATTGCTCATCGATGGTCCTTCTTCACCTGGAAATAACATTGACGTCTACTTATGCCTTATAGTGGATGAATTTGGAAGATATGGGAATTTGGAAGGCACTACATCCTCAGAAAAGGATTGTGAACAAGTATTATTTGCCTCCTGCATGTTTTGCCAAGAACAATAGAGAGAAAAGTCTATTTTGTACACTTCTGAAAAATATTAAAGTTCCAGATGGGTACGCATCCAATATCTCTCGTCGGGTTAACCTCAAACAGTGTAGCATATTTGGACTGAAAAGTCATGATAACCATATACTCATGCAACAAATACTTCCAATAGCAGTGAGAAGTTTGTTACCGAAGAAAGTGGTTGAACCATTAATTGAGTTAAGCAATTTCTTCAGGTAGTTGTGCTCCAAAACCCTAGAGGTGGATGGTCTAGACCATCTGCAATCCCAAATTGCGCTTACACTTTGCCATCTTGAAAGAATTTTTCCTCCATCATTTTTCGATATAATGGAGCACTTACCCATTCACCTAGCAGAGGAAGCAAAGATTGCCAGTCCAGTGCAATATCGATGGATATACTTTGTAGAAAGGTGTGTTATTCTTCTCCAATGTCCATTTTGAATATATTTGCTTGTTTATACTTGGAAGTCATGTATGTATTATGATACTTAAATCATACATGCATAATCGAAGTCATCCTGAAGGTTCAATTGCACAAGGATACTTAGTCGAAGAATATATGACATTTTGCTCAAGGTACTTGCATGATGTTGAGTCGAAATTGCGTCGACCATTAATAAATTGTAATGTTAGCGTCAATCCTGAGATATTAATTAAAATACTTGTTCTTATTAAATGTAGGTTCACCTTTCAAAAAAGAAGAAAAAGAAGAAGAAGAACTAACAAGGTAAAAGTTTGATGTCCCTTTCTTTGAATAATAGGTTGGAATTGTTTGTTTGAATAGGTTTACTGTCAATAAGTTGCATTGACTGAGAAGTGAAACGAGAGAGAGAGAGAGAGAGAGAGAGAGAGAGAGAGGGAATCCTAAGAGTTTATTTTGTTTCCTTGTATTTCACTATTTCTTTGCCATAATTAGCATATCGATTTCTCTTTTGATTTTGAATTTTTTATTATTCCTGGAATTAGCACATAGATTCCTCCTAGAAAAATTTTAATTGATTTTGTATTTTCCTAGAAAATTTGTCATAATTCTCAAGAGAGTACCTTTTTTTTCAAACTGAAATTGGTTTTATCTCATCATCTGTGATGATCATATCACAAGTCTTTTCTCTCTGACGTATTCAATTCGTCAAATTTTTTTTTTGATTTCTAGGTATTGGTGAAAACTTAATTTGCCGATTTAGGTTCATCCAGATTTGATTCAAAGATTGATTTCTCAACCATGGCCATTAAATCTAGAACCCTGGACAACTAGAGGGACTATTTTCGAACCTCCAATTCTGATATATTCGATATAATCGAGAACGCAATCATTGTTGTTGCTTCGGATTGTCCACAAGAGTTCAGACTGCGGAGAGATCGAATTACAGTGACCTTGTTTTCATGTAAATTGATTCGGTGTCTCGGGTGTGAACGCATGGAGTTAAAAGTTCCTGTAGAGGATGAGGACTAAGGTTTGAAAAATGGATGTGAATTTGAGACTGGCGGTGGTAAAGAGAGCAAGGTGAATAGTAGTAGAGATGATTAGTTTGAAATGAATATCAACCAAGTGAGCAATTATAGCTATGGAGAAGCTGAGGCATTTACTGATGATATTGAAAAAGAGTCACATATGTTGGGAGATCTTGAGGATCAAAAGATTGTTGATAATTGTCAAGATGAGGTTTATCTTCATAACTTCTACTGAATCTTTCTCTTTTATGTGAATTCAATTTTCATTTCTGTATTCTGTTGCTTTTAATTTTTTTTTTTTTTTTTTTTTTTTTTTTTTTTTTTTGTTTAAGAACTTTGACTGATAAATGGAAGATTGGTTTGTTATTGCCAAGTAGCATATGATTGAATCTTTGATTTTTGCAATTTGTTTTTTTCTTTTATTTATTTAATTTATTTATTTATCTTTTGTGAGATTGGATTTGAATTTGTTTGAATATTGTTTTATGGTATTTGGGAAATTGCTTGGTTATTATTACACTTCTCTGGTTATTGGGAATTTGTTTAAATAAATAAAGAATATTTCTTTATTTTGTACCTGATTATGCGTATGCTTATGCTTATACATTTTGCAGTAGGTTGGAAGATCAAGGATTTTGAAGAAGAAAAATGTCAGGGTATGTCAATTTCACTTCTAAAAGATGTTTTTTCTTTTGTAAATAAGAATGTGATAATAATATTTTCATGGCGAACTTTGTAGAGCTTTGTTCTTCTTTTTTTTGTTCCTTATGAGTTGCACCCTTTAGTAATTAGAACCATATTTTGGATGATGACTAAGGCCTAAGAAGAACCATACTTTTTTTGTTACTTTTTTGTTTGTTCTCATTTCCCCCCCCCCCCCCCCTCCCCTAAAAAAAAAAATATGCTCTCTGTTGTGGTTAAGAAATTAAGCAGAAATTAATGGCATACTCTATGTTGTTGGTGGATATGATGGAAGAAATTACTTGAAGTAAGATTCCATTTCTTTTTATTTCTCATCTATTATTTTATTGCGTAGCATTGTCATTTATGGCCAGATTTACCATAATTACTTAAGTAGTTCTGTTTTGAGCTTGCTTAAGATTGTATTATTATTATTATTATTGTTATTATTATTATTATTATTATTTTTGTGCGTGTTATGTTACTAATGCATGCCCTAGTTCAGAAAGATTGCCTTATGCTATTACATAAGACTATTAAGTTGTGTTATTGCGAGGTTCCATTGCCGTTATGGACAATTAATAGGTTGGAATGAAATTAACAACTGTATTGCCTGTTGCAGTATGTTAACTTACGGTAATGATTGATTTATTATTCCTTGCAGGTGCGTATGGGCATCATTTGTATGGATGTTTTGTGGAGCTCTAAGGTTCGGTCTTTATGGAAAAATTGGTTTTTTGTTTTTTTTGTTATGGCTATTGTTTCCAGAGCTTTTCACTTGATTTTATAAATGTTCAAAGTAAAAGATGCTTAAAGTCTCTATCCATAACTAAGTTAATGTTGGGTAGTCTAGAAATTTTTATTTGCTTATTACTGTGCTAACCAAGATTGTAGAAAATTGATGTGGACGTTATGTTGAAATCATATTTTTCTACTTGTCTTGTTGAATTTTTTATTTGACAGGTTTGCAATACATGTGTGTGATAAAATATTTTTTCCTTTTATTTTTTGGTTGTGTTTGTTGCTTGATTTTGGTTTAGAATAATCTTCCAATGTTTGCCTAAATTTAGTCAATATATTGAAATTGCAGCAAAGCTTTATCCATATTATTGTTATTTTCCAGCTTTATTACATGTATTTTTTTTAGTTAAATTTAACAGAATAAGCACAGTTTCAAAAAAAAAAAAAAAAAAACAAACAAACAAAGAAGCTATAACGGCGTTTTTTCAAATGCCACTATAGTACCATCAGTCATATTTTTAAAATAGGAAAACAATATGATGACATTTTTAAAACGTCGCTAAATACTAGCATGACATCACTGTACCATTACCTATCAGATTTAGCGAGGTTTTTAAAAACGCCACCTATACTAATTCAACAACATTTTTAAAGCGCCATAACGCTACAGCGACCGCCATGTCTTCGGCGTTTGGTACTAAACGTCACAAAAAGAATTAGAGGCATTTTTTACACCTATAGGGGCGTTTTTAAAACGCACTAAATGCAGAATTTCCAGCAGTGTCACGATGGTGATGGTAATTGTGACAACTCTACTCTGTGTTATGTTAATTAATCTTAATTATGCTTATAATTATGAGCTTGATATGATTTTGAGTGCTAATTATATGATTATAAGTGTTTGTGAATTTGTATCTGTTCACCGCAGTGAAATCAATTTAATTTTCTGTTATGAAAATTTAATTGAAGGCCGTAGAGGCGACATAAACCAAAATTGGCCGTATTATTGTGATTAGCATAATTTATAGTCTATGGTGAAATTTAATTAAAATTTTATTCATATCAAAATAATTAGATTAATTTGACTTAATTAAGTCCATTTGATTAGGTCTAAGCCTTGATTAGCCAATGTAATTAGCGAGATGTGTATATATGTGCTAATTACAGACTTAGCTCCTACTTTGAACTCATTCTCACCATTTGGCTAAGTCGTACACTTCAAGAAAGCAAACTCTACACTTAGAGAGAGAGAGAGAGAGAGAGAGAGAGAGAAGAGAGTTGAGAAGAAATTGAAGGAGATTGGAGGAATTGAGCTAGATTACACTTGAATTCTAACCTTAGGTATGATTTCTTACCTTAATCCTTGTAAATAAAACATGTAGAGGCTAAATTCATCTTGTTCTTGAACTCATTTGCGTGGAATTGTACATCGAAAGCATGAATTACTTAGGAATAGAGGAATTGAATTGAATTGTGTACATGCATATATAAATCACCAAATTGAGTTTGAATTTCATGGAATTTTGCACATGCATGAAGCTACACTTGACATTTTTGGTGATGTTCCATGATTTTACCACTTTTCACCTCATACATGGGAGTATTGGAGAGATGTGAAAAGAAGAGAATACAAATCATATCATATATGGTTTCTACTTCACGTTTTGAGTTTGAATTCAGAACAATAGTTCATGGTTTTGAGTAATTAGTCTAAAATTACCTATGTTTTCATGTTATATAATGTTTTCCACGTTTTTGTACTAAAAATGTAAGTTTTGAACCTTTGGAATTAAGATTTGAAGCTCAAACAGAGTTCTGGAAAACCCTGAATTTGACCTGTTTGCTCAAGTGAGGAAAGTGTCGCTCAAGCGTGGAAATCGAGCTCTCAGAAGTTTTACAAAATCTTACTGATCGCTCGAGCGACCAAAATGGCGCTCGAGCGAGGACCCTTTTTACTTAGTCTTCCGTTCGAGCGACTGTCGAGCGAGAAATTCACACAACCAGTACTTTTGCAGACCGCTCGAGCGACGGAAGTTACGCTCGAGAGACCACCCTTATTTTTGAATCCCTGCTCTAGCGAAGGAAGCTACGCTTGAGCGGAGGGCCCTGTTTCAGAAATTTCGAAAAGACGTTTTATGCTTCATTTTCTGTTTTTTTTTTTCAATTCTAAGCACTCTTAGGTATGCATTAAGTACACTAAATGAATTAAAGAGCATGGAAGAAGCCTAAGAACATTAAGAAAATTAAGGAATAGAATGAATTGTATTATGACCCAATGTGTTATGAACTATGTAGGGTCAAGCGCAAGGACGAATCAAGCACCGGAACACTGTGAGTAATATCTTAGTAAAGATATCTTTATGTATGCATTGTTTTCTAAATGTTACCTACGTGGTAAATTTCCGACTCTATGAATTTGTACTATGAATGAGTATTCTATTCGCTTGATTCGTAATAAAGTATGTGAAGTGATCGATATATAAGTATGAAATGGGCCTACGGCTATTTGGCATGTTTGACGAAGATACAGATTGGGCCTAAGGCTGTTCGGTATATTTGATGAAGACACGAATTGGGCCCAAGGTCATTTAGAATGCTTAACAAGAAAGACTGAAAGTCTTCTTATATACAAATTGGACCAAAGGTCGTTTTGAATAAAGAATTGATTGGACCAAAGGTCATTTTGAATATGAGTATGGATGTGATCACGATCATATGCGCATAATTATGAATATAAAAATGGTGGACCTAAGATCATTTAGTAATATGATATGGAGGATCGGTGATCCTTGGTACATGGATCCATTAGACCTAAAGTTGGTCTATGGATGAGTATTGGACCCAAGGTCGTTTTGTTTTATATTGAGTTGGACCTGAGGTCGTTGTGTATGTGGCTATGATGTATTGGACCCAAGGTCATTTTGCTTTGTTGTGATCTACAAATTTGTGTGTGAATGGGAATAGTAGTTCAGATGTTTAATTTATGAGTATGACTCTTTGTGAACGAAACTCATTCATTAAGCTCTTTACTCTGGTATTATTCATTGGGCATTAGCTCACTCTTTATTTATGTGTATGTAGGTGAGCAACGGGACGTCCAACCCCAGCCCCAGTGAGCATTGAGAAACCAAGTTTTGTGAGGTCAACCAAGGTCGCCTCATGCAGAGGCCTTACTTTTATTTTACTTTTGTTTTTGCCCTCTTATGGTCAGGTATGACCAACGTTGTGTATAATCTTGGAACTTGGTGCTGAAACCATAAAATGATCTTGGATATACGTAGTACATACATAACGTAAATATTACATGGTGTGAGTTATTTCATGTATGTGAGAATTTTTTTGATTAAACCATGTATGCACAACTCGTTGGACAATTCTTGTATGCGATGCTTCTGCAGTTTGGCCCCCTATTATTAAATATGGTTTGATTTTTGATTGAGGCCGTAGATAATCTCATGATTACTGTCCGGTTATAACTCTAATCCATTGGGGCGTGTTTAGGTCATGATAGAGTGATATCAAAGCACGAGTAATAAATCACACACTTGTCCAAATGAGTGATAGAGTGTCTAGAAAAGACATAAGTTGCATTCATATGATACATATATGTGTGAAATGCATTGAGGAATTGCTAAGTGACTCACCATATGTAACTATATGATAATGTATATAATTGTTGCCTAATTGTATGAATGTGCTCTTTTGTTCTTTGGTATATGAATATTGTACATATCTTCTATGTGAAATATAATGGAAGTCTCATTAGATAATGGTGAGAACAAGAGCCGATGAACTAGAAGAGTCCTCCACTAACTGGCTAGACCGAATGGAGAGAATGATACAAGACATGGCAAAAACACTAAGGCAACAATAGCAATGGCAACAACAGTGGCAACACCCACAACCCCCCGCCTCCAGTGCAACCCATACCAGATTTGCAAAATGATGATTGAACAATAGCCCTGACTAAAGAGTTTACGAAATAAAGCCACCAATGTTCCACAGGGGTGTAGACCTATTGAAGGCTGAAGCCTGGGTCCTAGGCATTGAGAAGTTATTTGAGGTGTTCCCATGTCTGGAGACACAGAAAGTACAGTTGGCCACCTTTACAATGGAAGATGAAGCAAGGAGGTGGTGGATGCTGGTCTATGATGATAATAAGGGCATTGACTGGGCGTAGTTTCTTGCACTCTTTTATGAGAAATACTTTCCACAATGTGTCCACGATAGAAAGGTGTCAGAATTTGAAGGACCAAAACAAGGCAATTTGATTGTGGTCGAGTACGAAGCCAAGTTCACCGAATTGGCTAGATTCGCCCCACATATGGTTGACACTGACTATAAAAAGACGAGGAAGTTTGAAAATGGTCTTCGCAACGACATTCTGGAGAGGGTAAATGTGTTGAAATTGCCTACATATGTTGATGTGTTAGACTGAGCCTTGATGTCAGAAACTAACATGGCCAACCAAGGCAAGCAACCAACTGACTGGAAGGTTAAAAGGCAGGGCTTCTTCTCAAGAAAGAAGCCTTCAAAGAAACAAAACACAGGGTCTTCAAGCACTTCGGGCTCCACCAGGAATACGGCACCAACATGTACTCAATGTGGTAAGAAGCATCGTGGAGTTTGTTACCATATTTCTGGGGCATGCTACAGATGTGGGGAAATGGGACATATGGCAATGGATTGCACCCAAACTAAATAGCAAAAAGGTGAAAAACCAGTTGTTAGCTCAACCAGATCCATCCCGAAACTGGGCAATACTGTGAAGCCTGTTGCTACCAGAGACACAATAAGACAGGAGAGAGTCTTTGCACTTGTCCCAGGTGACACACAGAATACTGAAGTTGTTGTCTCAGGTACTATTTCTATATGCAATCAAGATGCTTTTATGTTAATTGAGTCCGGCTCAACATATTCCTTTGTGTCTACTATATTTGTATCTAGATTGACTAGACCCCTAGAATCATTGCTATATTTGCTATGTGTATCTGCTCCATTTGGGGAATCTGTATTGTGTACATCTGTGTATCATGCTTGTGACATGCGAATTGGTAATACTACCTTATATGTGGACTTGTTACCCTTGGACATTCGGCACTTTGATATAATTTTGGATATAGATTGGCTATCGAAATATTGTGCCACTACCAATTGTGTGACAAAACGGGTTGTGTTTAAACTGCCGGGCCATGTTGAATTTGAATTTGTGGGTAATGAGGTAGTGCCTCCACCTTATTTGATATCTGCAATGAAAGCATGTAAATTGATCAGGAAATGGTGCTAGGGTTATTTGTGTAGTGTTTTATCTAAACAATCTGTAAGTGTTGAATTGAATAATATTTTTGTGGTCCGAGAATTTCCGGATGTATTTCCCGACAAACTACTAGGGGGACTGGTGGATAGAGAGATAGAATTTACCATTGATGTTGTCCTGGGCACTCAGCCTATCTTGAAAACTCCATATAGAATGTCCACTGCTGAAATGAAAGAACTGAAGGAACAGTTGCAAGACTTACTAGATAAGGGGTTTATACGGCTAAGTACTTCGCCATAGGGCGCTCCCGTGTTGTTTGTAAAGAAGAAAGACAAAACCTTACGTTTATGCATTGACTATCAGGAATTAAACAAGGTAACAGTGAAAAATAAATATCCATTACCCCGAATTGACAATTTATTTGATCAGTTACAGGGTTCATAAGTCTTTTCGAAGATTGATTTGAGATCCGACTACCACCAGTTGAAAGTAAAGGCAGAAGACGTTGAGAAAATTGCATTTAGAACAAGGTACGGTCACTACGAATTTCTTGTTATGTCGTATGGAGTGACTAACGCACCCGCAGCATTTATGAACCTTATGAACTGGATTTTCAAGACTTATCTTGATAAATTTGTTGTGGTTTTTATTGATGATATTTTGATATATTCAAAGAATAGATTTGAACATGAACAACATTTGAGGATTGTCTTGCAAACACTTAGAGAAAAGAAGTTATTTGCTAAACTTACAAAGTGTGAATTTTGGTTGGATGAAGTTGTTTTCTTAGGGCACATCATCAACAGAGATGGGATTTCAGTAGACCCACAGAAAATTGAGGCAATTGTAAACTGGCCTATACCAACGAATGTGACAGAAGTCCATAGTTTTATGGGCTTAGCCGGGTACTACAGAAGGTATGTCAAGAATTTCTCAAAAATAGTTGTACCTCTTACCCAACTTACATGCAAGGGACAACCAATTGAATGGAATGACGAAAAAGAATCTGCTTTTCATGAATTGAAAATGAGACTAACCACTACACCAGTGTTGACATTGCCTATAGGTAAGGAAAACTTTGTGATTTTCAGTGATGCGTCTTATGTCTCACGACAATTGAGACCACATGAGAAGAACTACCCGACACATGACCTAGAATTAGCCGCAGTTGTATTTGCCTTAAAAATTTGGCGGCATTACTTGTATGGAGCAAAGTGCGGAGTTTATACAGATCACAAAAGTTTGAAGTATTTCTTTACTCAGAAAGAGTTGAATATACGGCAAAGAAGACGGCTCAAACTGATAAAAGATTATGATATTCAAATTCAGTATCACCCCGGGAAAGCCAATACAGTTGTTAATGCCTTGAGCAGAAAATCGATGGGGAGTTTGGCTTGCTTACTTACTGAACAGAAAGAGATCTTGCAAGATTTTGAGAAATTCAGGATTGAAGTGGTATTACATGAGCAGGGCGGATTGATAACCGTCATTTCAGCCGAACCAGCAATCATTGATGAGATTAAACAGAAACAGAATGAGGATGAATTCCTAAAAAAGTTAGTTGATGGATTTGCAATGAATCCGAGACCGGGATTTAGTGTCGTAAATGAAGTGTTGAAATTCTAAGACAGATTGTGTGTTCCGAATATTCCTGATTTAAAAAGGAGAATTCTCGATGAAGCCCACAAATCGATGTTTGCTATGCATTCGGGTAACAACAAGATGTATCAGGACCTAAAGCAGAGTTATTGGTGGCCAAATATGAAACGTGAGATTATAGAATATGTGTCTAAATGTTTCTAGTGTCAGCAAGTTAAGGCTGAACACTAGAAACCGGCAGGTCTATTTCAACCCCTTCCTATTCTAGAATGGAAGTGGGAGCACATAACCATAGATTTCGTTGTTGGCCTACCTCAGACACCTAGAGGTATGGACTCTATTTAGGTTATAGTTGATAGACTAACTAAATCTGCACACTTTTTGTCTGTGAAAACTACATATGATACATATAGATTAGCCACAATTTATGTTGACGAAATTGTTTGTTTGCATGGAGTTCCGATGTCTATTGTGTCGGATAGAGATCCGAAATTTGTATCTAGATTCTAGAAAAGTCTTCAAGCAACAATGGGAACAGAGTTGAGGCTTAGTACAACATTCCATCCACAAACTGATGAACAATCAGAACGGACTATATAGACTCTAGAGGATATGCTTTGACTGTGTGCTTTGGATTTTCAAGGGAGTTGGGAGACTTACCTACCATTGGCCGAATTTGTATATAATAACAGTTTCCACTCCAGAATTGGCATGGCACCATATGAAGCTTTGTATGGTCGAAAATGTAGATCTCCAATATGCTGGACTTGCTTGGGCCCGAGCTTGTGCAAACAACTACTGATAAAATCAGAATCATTCAAGGAAGGCTTAAGACAGCCTAGAGTCGATGAAAGAGTTATGCGGATGTTAGGAGAAGGCCTCTTGAATATGAGGTCCGTGATCATGTGTTCATTCTTGTTAATCTGATGAAAGGCCAACTAAGATTTGGTAGAAAGGGTAAACTATCATCCCGCTTCATTGGGCCGTTTCAAATTCTAGAGAGACTTGGTCCAGTTGCTTATAGAATTGCCTTACCACCGGGAATGGAACAAATGCACAATGCGTTTCACGTGTCAATGTTGAGGGGCTATCTCTGAGATCCATTCCACGTAATTGACTATCACCGAATAGCACTTGATGAAAATATAGAGTACGGGAAATGGCCGGAATGGATTATCAATCGACAAGTAAAGCAGCTGAGGAACAAATCCATTCCAATGGTGAAGGTGGAATGGAAAGAACATTATGGTAAGGATGCCACGTAGGAAAAAGAAGAAGAAATGCAACAGCACTATCCACATTTGTTTCCAACGGAAGGTAACATAAGTTTGGGGGACCAAACTTCCTAAAAGGGGAAAGAATGTGACAACTCTACTCTGTGTTATGTTAATTAATCTTAATTATGCTTATAATTATGAGCTTGATATGATTTTGAGTGCTAATTATGCGTTTATGAGTGTTTGTGAATTTATATCTGTTCACCGCAGGGAAATCTGTTTAATTTTCTATTATGAAAATTTAATTGAAGGCCGTACAGGCGACATAAACCAAAATTGGCCGTATTATTGTGATTAGCATAATTTATAGAGTCTATGGTGAAATTTAATTAAAATTTTATTCAGATCAAAATAATTAGATTAATTTGACTTAATTAAGTCCATTTGATTAGGTCTAAGCCTTGATTAGCCAATGTAATTAGCGAGATGTTTATATATGTGCTAATTAGAGACTTAGCTCCTATTTTGAACTCATTCTCACCATTTAGCTAAGTCATACACTTCAAGAAAGCAAACTCTACACTTAGAGAGAGAGAGAGAGAGAGAGAGAGAGAGAGAAGAGAGTTGAGAAGAAATTGAAGGAGATTGGAGGAATTGAGCTAGATTACACTTGAATTCTAACCTTAGGTATGATTTCTTACCTTAATCCTTGTAAATAAAACATGTAGAGGCTGAATTCATCTTGTTCTTGAACTCATTTGCATGGAATTGTACATTGGAAGCATGAATTACTTAGGAATAGAGGAATTGAATTGAATTGTGTACATGCATGTATAAATCACCAAATTGAGTTTGAATTTCCTGGAATTTTGCACATGCATGAAGCTACACTTGACATTTTTGGTGATGTTCCATGATTTTACCACGTTTCACCTCATGCATGGGAGTATTGGAGAGATGTGAAAAGAAGAGAATACAAATCATATCATATATGGTTTCTACTTCACGTTTTGAGTTTGAATTCAAAATAATAGTTAATGGTTTTGAGTAATTAGTCTCAAATTACCTATGTTTTCATGTTATATAATGTTTTCCATGTTTTTGTACTAAAAATGTAAGTTTTGAACCTTTGGAATTAAGATTTGAAGCTCAAATAGAGTTCTGGAAAACCCAGAATTCGACCTGTCTGCTCGAGTGAGGAAAGTGTCGCTCAAGCGACCAAAGTGGCGCTTGAGCAAGGACCCTTTTTACTTAGTCTTCCGCTCGAGCGACTATCGAGCGAGAAATTCAAATAACCAGTACTTTTGCAGACCGCTCGAGCGACTGAAGTTACGCTCGAGCGACCACCCTTATTTTTGAATCCCCATTCAAGCGAAGGAAGTTACACTCGAGCGGAGGGCCTTATGTCAGAAATTTTGAAAAGACGTTTTATGCTTCGTTTTCTGTTCTTTTTCACTTCTAAGCACTCTTAGGCATGCATTGAGTACACTAAATAAATTAAAGAGCATGGAAGAAGCCTAAGAACATTAAGCAAATTAAGGAACGAAATGAATTATATTATGACCCAATGTGTTATGAACTATGTAGGGTCAAGCGCAAGGACGAATCAAGCACCGGAACACTGTGAGTAATATCTTAGTAAAGATATCTTTATGTATGCATTGTTTTCTAAATGTTAGCTAAGTGGTAAATTTCCGAATCTATGAATTTGTACTATGACTGAGTATTCTATTCACTTGATTCGTAATAAAGTATGTAAAGTGATCAATATATAAGTATGAAATGGGCCTACGGTCATTTGGCATGTTTGACGAAGATACAGATTGGGCCTAAGGCCGTTTGGTATATTTGACGAAGACACAAATTGGGCCCAAGGCCGTTTAGAATGCTTAACAAGAAAGACTAAAAGTCTTCTTATATACAAATTGGACCAAAGGTCATTTTGAATAAAGAATTGATTGGACCAAAGGTCATTTTGAATAAAGAATTGATTGGACCAAAGGTCGTTTTGAATATGAGTATAGATGTGATCACGATCATATGCGTATAATTATGAATATAAAAATGGTAGACCTAAGGTCGTTTGGTAATATGATATGGAGGATCGGTGATTCTTGGTACATGGATCCATTAGACCTAAAGCTGGTCTATGAATGAGTATTGGACCCAAAGTCGTTTTGTATAGATGGACCTGAGGTCGTTTTGTTTTATATTGAGTTGGACCCGAGGTCGTTGTATAAGTGGCTATGATGTATTGGACCGAGGTCGTTTTCTTTGTTGTGATCTACAAATCTGTGTGTGGATGGAAATAGTAGTTCTGATGTTTAATTTATAAGTATGACTCTTTGTGAATGAAACTCATTCATTAACCTCTTTACTCTAGTATTATTCACCGGTATTAGCTCACTCTTTATTTATATGTATGTAGGTGAGCAGCGAGACATCCAACCCCAGCCCCAGTGAGCGTTGAGAAACCAAGTTTTGTGAGGTCAACCAAGGTCGCCTTATGCAGAGGCCTTACTTTTATTTTACTTTTGTTTTTGCCCTCTTATGGTCAAGTATGACCAATGTTGTGTATAACCTTGGAACTTGGTGCTGAAACTGTAAAATGATCCTGGATATACGTAGTACATACATAGCGTAAATATTACATGGTGTGAGTTATTTCATGTATGTGAGAAAATTTTTGATTAAACCATGTATGCATAGCTTGTTGGACAATTCTTGTATGTGATGCTTCCGCAGTTTGGCCCCCTATTATTAAATATGGTTTGATTTCTGACTGAGGCCGTAGGTAATCTCATGATTACTGGCCAGTTATGACTCAAATTCATAAGGGCGGGTTCGGGTCATGATAATGATGGTGGTGGTGTGATGTTTATGAAAGTGGTAGTAGTGGTGGTAAGGTAATGGTTGTGGCAGCAGAGGTAGTGGTGGTAGTGAGAGCAGTGGTAGTAGGGTAATGGTTCTAACGATGGTGACAGTAGTGGTTTTATAGTTATGGATGTGATGGTAGTGGTGGTGGTACTAGTAGCGACATTGGTAGTATGGTGATAGTAGTATGGTGGTGTGGTGGTTGTGGTAACGACCATAGTGGTGGTGGTAGTGGTGTTGTAGTGGCAATAGGGTGGTAGTTGCGATGGTGGTGGCAATGACGGTGGCGATGGTAGGAGAACGGAATGTTGGTAGTAACTTAATAATAATATATTTTTTAAGTGCCAACAAAAAAAATAATAAATTTTTTTATATTAATTCCATAATGGAATAGAATGGTCATTCCTTAAGTTAGAGTAAAGAATAGGCATTCTCACATCCTATTAGAATAATCATTCTAGTGGAATGACTATTCTCACTTAGATAAAGCGTACCAAACAAGGAAAAGAGAATGCAAAGTTAGAATGGGCATTCCATTCCAGCTCATTCCATCATACCAAACGTGCTCTAAATGCTCAAGGTCGAGCTCAAATTGAGCTCAAACCGAGCATGGATAAATCACTCGACTCTACAAGTTTAGTGTTACTAAATCCACTCGAGTTGCATGAGAGATAAAAATCATATAATTAAACTATTAACATTTGAGAGAACTATAATTTATTAGTTTTAATTTTTTTTATTTTTTTTCCAATTTTTTAGCTCACTTATCCAAAGGACTAATTACGTAAATTACAAGATTTTTTTTTTTTTTTTTGGGTCAATTGGTTGAAGATTAATTACAATTTGAGAAATATTATCTTAAATTAGATAATTAAAGTCTAATAATAGCTTACCAGCATTAAACTAGATAATTAAAGTTCAATAATAGCTAAAAAGTCAACAGTCACCAACCTAACAACCACCACGAGAAATGACCAAAATTTGTAAAGAAATAAACACAATAAAGTGTTAGGTATTTTGTAATTGGCAACCGTTTGACAAAATTCTTTTCAAATGTAATTGCATCCGCTCTTTTGTATCTGTGAGTTTATGAGAGTATACATGTGAATCCAAGCAAATTTGTGCTTGAGTAGAAGAGTTTGTACTAAAGGAAAGGTGTACTTGGGCAGAAGAATTTTTGAGCCTGTCAAACTTCTTGGACTGTTCAAGCGGTCAAGTATGCGCTCGAGCGCAAAATTGGATCATCCAATATCTCAGTCTAATTTCTGAGATATTGAAAGTAGTGTTTTACCACTCGAGCGGTAAGCCTTGCGCTCAAGAGAAGTGACATGAGGAAGTTTGTTAGCATCGCCTTACTAATCTCACCGCTTGAGCAGTTATTCCTGTGCTCAAGTGGTCTTTGCGTCCCTATTTGTTAGAGTTCTATATTATAGGGTATTTATATATTCTTAATGAATTGACGGTGATTGATGGATCAATGGACTTCACATTGACAATCATCAAGGGTTTTCTTTTATTTTATTATTCACACAAATAGAGATGTTCATTAATGGATACTGGGGAACTTGAGCCTGAAGTTTTAGTGGATTTTGGAGTGGCTCATCATCATGGATTCGATATCGGTGTTGTAGATTTAACATTTGGAAAAGCAATTCCGAGGTTAAGACGGTGGTATAAGAGACATATTGGGTTCCGTTCAATTTGGGCGTAGATTCACTAGGTAATTGAGGATTCTCTTGTGTAATTCCTTTGTCTTCTTAGTAGATTGTTTTGTGATTTTGGCCCGTAAATTTTTTTTTCACAATTACAGGTGCTCCAATTTTGATTTTTTTCACGTTATATCGTTGTATCGATTTGACATTGTTTTGTTTGTAGATATAATTCAATTATTGTTCAATTTGATCAGATCTATGATTGTTTGATTGTGATTTATTATTCATTGCTAAAATTAATTCCTCACTGCAAATCACTATCTCGGGTTTTAGCAGCCCGGGTTAAGACCCGATCATTTTATACTCCATGGTTTTGAGTTTTGTATATATTGGTGTTGTTGATATCTGTCCTAGTCTTATATTATCATTTGAATTGAGTTTGGGATTTGTGAGGTTATGTTTGGAACAGGTTGGGTTGAGTATTTCTGGGAGTATGTCCTTTTTGGCTCAAGCGATGTTTTGGTCACTCGAGCGGTCTGTTCTACAAGGATAATTTTCTAGGAGTTTGGTTTCTTCGCTTGAGCCTAGTTTTGGTCGCTCAAGCAATATTTTCTAGGTTTTGGTTGCTTAAGCGGTCTGTTTGTACAAAGCTATGGAGAAAATATATTTTTCTCACTTTTTTGATTTCTCTATCTCTCTATAAAGCTATTAAACCCATTTTCTTTTTTCACTCACTAAAATTCTTATATAAATCTCCTGATCTACTTAAATCCATGGATTTCTTCACCTTAGTTCTTTGGAATAAAAGGTAGAGCTCGAGAAGATGAATATTTTAATCTGAACAAGTGCAAGTTTTGTCTCTGTCAGTTTGGGCGTTCTTCTCTTCTTCATCTTGTCTTTCAAGGTAGGGATTTCTTTAATGTTTTTCATGGTATTTAGCTTCATTATGTGTTATTTGATCAGTGTAGCACTTGCGGGGTTTGTGATTGTTTTGGACTTGAACTGGTTCATAAAAATAGGGGTTTTATGGATGTTTCTTTAAAAATGATGTTGGGTTGTTGATGATAAAAGTAATATTGAAACTTGATGGAATTTTTTTTTTTTTTTTTAAATGTTAAATGTTGAAAGAAATATATGTTGCTATTGTGGAATAACCATGTTGATGTTTGAATTGGAACAAAAAGGGAAAATACTGAAATCTTGGAACAAGTGTTGGGATTCTTGTTGCATGGGAGAGAAAGTGGAACATATATTGTTACTTCAAATTTGAAATTATGAAATTATATCTGTCTCGTGGAATTTATTTTGTGAATAGAGATATCTATTTTGACTATCAGTGGATGATAGCATTATTGTTATAGAAATTGCATGAGAACTAGGTTAAATAAAACCATTCACTCATGCATTTCCATTTCAACATTGGTTTTAACTCTTGTGCATTGAAAAGTATCGTTTTGAGAAAAAAAAAATGGTGAATACCTTAGTGAATCTGGTTAGGGGGTGTAGTTGTAGTTATTTATGTTGTCCTTTGTGTCCTTGGTAGAAGTCTAGAAACCTATGCGATTAGGTGCCGATCCTTCTAGTTAGTACCACTAAAATGACTTTTGGTATTGCTTGTATAGCCTACTTGTAGACGCATACCTAGAGATTTCTAGTGTGAGTATTTACTGTCCTATTTTCTATTTTTGAAGCAGCAGTTATTTAAATGTGATATAAACATTTCATTGTTTGAAAAACACATTTTTTGGTAATGGCATTCATGTGCATTCACCATATGGCTTTGTTAAGCATCATACAAAACATTAAACTCATCTTTACTAGGCTTCATCTCACCCTATATGGAAACCAACTTCCAGGTGTTGATGGATTGCCTCTGCCAAGGGGTTAGCTTGGAAGGACTGTGGAATCAAAGGCTCATTTTGTTTTTGGTTTATAAATTTTGTACAAGCCTAGGGCTTTTCCTATATTAGGTTTCGACTCACATTTGTTGTAACCAAGTATCGTCTTGGAAATATGTAACCTTTAAAGCATGAACTTGCATTTATTTATAGTTGTTTCATATATTAGTCACATGCTATAGATTCTTAATCTAGGGTTGTTGAGTGTATAAATCATGTGACGCTTTTTGTAATATTTAAAGGGAGATCAATGAATGAATGAATGATAGTTCTGGAAATGCTTCTTAAATTAAATGATCGAAGCTAATAAGCTTTTGCATATTTGTTGTCCTTACTATTAGGGTGTTACAAACTCAGGGTTTTTAAAGTTTTTCAATTGGTTTCAGAGCAAGTCACTTAATCTTTGTTTTTCAAAGCTATAGAAGTGAGATCTTATTTGATTTGTGATAATGGATTCAATTCGTGAGGGTAATTCTATATTTTGACCACCCCCACTTGATGGATCCAATTACTCTTTTTTGAAAGCTCGGGTGAGAGTGTTTATAAAAGCGATTGATGAAAAAGCTTGGCAATACATCATGTCCAGATGGGCTGAACCTATAATTACCGTTGATGGAATAAATTTTCCTAAACCAATTGACAAATGGGATACAAACAGATTACTAAAATAGTAGTTATAATAGTAAAGCTATCAATTCCTTGTTTTGTGCCATCACACCCGAAGAGTTTAGCCGTATTTGTAATTGTGAAGTCGCAAAAGAGGTGTGGGATATCTTAGAAACTATTCATGAAGGCACTCCTTCAGTTAAACCTTCAAAACTTCAAAGATTCACTTCTAGTTTTGAAATCATTTCTATTAAAAATAGTGAGACCTTTGGTGAATTTTATGCCAAGTTGAGTGACATTGTGAATTCCCACTTCAGTTTATGTGAAACAAATACCAAAATCCAAGATTATTAAAAAAAAAATGAGATCTTTGCCTTATCGGTTCCAACCAATGGCTATTGAGGAGGCTCAAGATGATGACAACCTTAAGCTGGATCATTTGGTTAGAAATCTCCAAACCTATAAAGCACATTTGAATTTCAAAAAGAAAGAAAAAGGCGTTGTTGCTTTTAGTAGTACTCATAGTATTGGAAAGGAATCCAATGAGAATTGTGAGTTTGATTTGGAGATGACAGACGCTTTTATAAAACATTTCAAAAAGTCTTTTATGAAAAAAAAGCCTAATTTTTTGGAATCAACTCATAAATTCAAAGGCAAATATAAGTTCAAAATTAATTATACAACCAAAAAGAAGAAAGGAAAAATTCAAGGAAATCTTCAAAGAATCCAATGATATGAATGCCAAGGTTTTGGTCATTTTGCTCAAGAATATCCTAACCGGTTAAGGAAGAAGAAAGCCTTTTCTATCAATTGGGATAATGAGTCAAATTCTGATCAAGATGCAAGTGATAACGAGGCTCAAGGCAAAGAAGGAAATGGACAATTTGTTGCTTTTATGGCAGTTTCTATAACCGATCGAGGGACAAATGGATTATGCCGAGGGACAAATTGATTATGCGCATGGCCACAATGTGTCTACTCCTCCTTTCCCTGATGGTAATGAATACTTACATTGAAGTGCTCGAATGAGGGTATACTTGTTGGTATTTAATACATGCCTTTAGAGGATCATATAAGAAGAATTCAAGATGCCTTATGAACTTGACTTGCTAACAAAAGTGAGAAATTTGAATCCTCAAGAGCAATGGAGTGAATTTGAGTTGCAACACTTTGGATATAACTCAAGAGCTTTATATGAAATACAAGGTAGTATCTCGGAAGATGTAAGAAACCATATTTCTCATTGTGCGACGGCCAAGGAAGCATGGGATTTATTAAAGTCTATCTACGAGGATATGAATTCTAATGTTGAGTCTTAAGGCACCTCCATTCCTTATACATCGAGTATTGATTCTTTGGATGGAGATTCATCCATTGATAAAAGTGAGAATGAAAGCTCCACTTCTAGATCCTCAAAAAGTGGTTGAAAGTCATATAATATAGAAAAAGAAACAGATGGTGTAACTCTTCATGAAACATATGAGATATTATAGGTGGAGTTGTACCTTGATAAAGATGAACATCAAGTTGTCCACAAAGCTCAAGTTGAGTAGAGAATGGAAAGAGAAAGTAGAGCAAGAGCTCATGGAAACTCAAGCAGAAGTTAGTGTTCTCTCAAATGAAATGAAGTCCTTGAGTGCCAAGTTGTCTACTTGCGAAATGGAGAGAAATATCTTACTTTGTGCAAATGATGAGTTTAACAAGAAAAATGGTACTCTTGAGAGAGAGTTGGAGACTTGTACAAAATCCGGGAAAATGTTTAAGGCGATGATTACCTCATTGGAGTTGGAGCTCAAAAGTGTCAAAGCTATAAGTTTACTGACTGTGGATGTGGATCTTCGTACTCAACCAATGATCAATGCTCAAGGAGGAGTTGGTTTTATCAAAGGACTTGTCTTAACATCCAAAGCTTCAACTTCTAAGGATGAAAGCACTCAAGGTTTCGTGGTTAGGGATAATATCACTTAATCTTCCTCTTTATCTCTTAATTGTGTAGCCAATAGTAAATTCATTACTATACGTAATCATTATGGGCTTAAGGGTCATATTAGACCTCATTTTTTTAAATTGCATGAGATCAAACATGATATGGGGTTGACTATGATTAGACCATGGAATAGGAGCTTTGAAATCATGTTAAGACGGGTTCCTATTGAAGGGGAAGGGAACCACAACGTCAAGACACTACCTAAGAACCGCAATTCGCATAGCATTGTCCATACTAAAGCGGTTTAGGTGAGGAAGCTTGGCTTAGATTGACTTGTTGATTATTCATTTTTCTTGTTTTTTTTTTCATGAGTTTTTTTTTGTTTTCTTTCTTATTTTTTGGTCTTTTGTGTTTAGTTGTTTTTCTTTCTTGCTTTGTTTATCAAAAATCCAAAAAAGATTTTCCAAGTATGGTTTTGTAAGCTTGAAATTTTTTAGAAGTCCTTGGTGCATATTAGAATTGATAAGAAATCTATTGCTTGATAATGTATGTGCTATTTGTGGTTATTTCTTTTTTCAAATTGTGTGCACATTGATTAGTATATCTTGTTGTGTACACACTCTTGGATTAACAAATATCGGATTCTTTCGCATAAGTGATCAAATTTCTCTATGGACTTCTAACAGTGTTTCTTGTGCATTTCTTGATGAATTGAACAATGCTAGCATATCTTGGGTGATGTCAAGTCTCTTACCTCCTACCATGTTTTTGCATCTCCATTGCTTACCCCTCTATACATGTCTTTCAAAGTATGAGAAAAAGACTACCTCAAAGTGACCAACCACGTCTCACTTTCTTTTCCATCATTCTCTGGTTCGGTTTCCATACTCTTGAGCGTGAAAGCCATCAGTGAGTATGGAAGAAAATGTTTTTCTTTGTCTGAGAGGGAGCATTCGCGTTTACTTAACAAATACCCCTTGATCACCAGAGGTTTGACTTTTCTCAGTTATTCGTGGATTCTCTTTGCTGGATGTCTAGCCATCAGATCACTACCATGGATTTGACTCTAGTGTTAGTCGAACTCCAAGACACACACACACACACACACACTTTTCTCATGAGATCTATACTTTTCACATGTTACATCACATTTATTTTTTTTAGGAAATCTACTAAAGATTGTGGACATTGTGTTTTTGAGTAATTGTATTTCTTGGATATTTTTGTGTATATTGAGGTACAAATCTGAAATTCCTTACTTGCTCTGCCATATTGCTTTTGTCTTTTTGTTTTATTCTTGTTTTCTAGTGCTCGTTGTTGCCTTTGTGGGCATGTTATTCATTTGAGGGGGAGTTTGTTAAGCATGGACTTACTTTGATTGTTTTGTGAGAGAGATTGGTGCATTTTAGTTTGTTGATATGTGTTACTTATTTATCGCATGCTATTTGTTTTTACATCATCTTTATCCCTAGTTGATAAATGGTGCATTTTATCCCTTGTTTATGCTTTTACATCATCTTTATCGCATGCTATTGGTGCATTTTAGTTTGCATGTCTCTATTTATGATTGATAATCGTTGGACTTTATGTGATTGATCCCTTTGTCAATTCATGACAAAATGGATGAGATTTTTGAGTTGTTGTTGCATGATGGCATGATGCTCTTTCAAAAAGTTCATTATTGTCATATGTTCCATACTATCATATACTCTTGTGGCACTAATAGTTGTTTTGTATATTTTGAGCTTGAAAAGTTTGCTTTTTGTTATGTATTATGGGTTGGGGTGTTTAGGACTTTCTTGTTAGGTGTGTTTTGTAACGAAATTGCCAAAAGGGGAGATTGTAGGTATTTTGTAATTGACAATCCTATTTAACAAAACTCTTTTCAAATGTAATTGCATTCGCTCTTTTGCATCTATGAGTTTGTGAGAGCGTAGATACAAATCCAACCAAATTTGTGCCTAAATGGAAGAGTTTGTGCGGAAGGAAAGGTGTGGTTGAGCAAAGGAGTTTTTGAGCGTATCAAACTTCATGGACTGCTTGTGCAGTTAAGTATGTGCTCGAGCACTGAATTGGATCATTCAGTTCAATCTAATTTATGAGATACTGAGAGTTGTGTTTTACTACTCGAGCGGTAAGTTTTGTGCTCGAGCAAAGTGACATGTGGAAGTTTGTTAGCACCACCTTACTAGTCTCACTACTCGAGCGATTATTCATGTGCTTGAGCGGTCTTTGCATCCCTATTTGTTATAAAGTGTCTTAGTTGCTCATTTTAGGGTTTAACCCGGTCTAAAATTCTTATAAATGAGAGAAGCTATAATATTCTACATTGGAAGGTGTTTATATATTGGTTTCCTTGATGAATTAAGGGTGATTAACGGATCCACGAACTTCACATTGACAATCATCAAGAGTTTTCTTTTGTTTTATTATTCACACAAAGATAGACGTTCATCGATGGATTCCAAGGAACTTGAGCCTGAAACTTTGGTGGATTTTAGAGTGGCTCAATGTTGTAGATTCGGCATCAACGTTGTGGATTCAACGTTAGGCAAAGCAATTCTGAGGTGAAGACAGTGGTGAAAGAGGCATATCGGGTTCGGTTCAATTTAGGCGTGGATTCGCTAAGTAATTGAGGGTTCTCGTGTTTTGAGTTTTAATTATTCTTGGCTCTTGAGTACTAAATAAGATATAAATTTAATTTTTGAACTTATTTGATTAGCCCATACTTAATCATTTTGGTTCATATTTAATTATGTGAATGGTGGGGACCACCTTAAGTCTGTTAAAATTATTTTACTCTTTAATCTCAGTTGGAGATTTATCCTAAATTATTAAATTTTCCTAGACAAGCGCGGATAAAAAAGCTAGTCAAAGACTATAAGTTTAGGGCAGCCACATGGAATATAAGAACTTTAACTGCTAAGACTATTAAATTGGTAGATATCATGATGAGGAGGAGAGTTAGTATAGTTACAAAAAATTAAGTAGACAGGTGAGAAAGCTAGAGAAATAGAGGATACCGATTTTAAACTGTATTATAGTAGTAAGGATAGACACAGGAATGTGGTATGAATAATAGTTGCCAAGGGTCTTGTAGAAAATGTAATAGCGGTCATTAGGAAAAGTGATAGGATTATGTTAGTTAAACTAGTTATTGGAGAGAATATAGTGAACGTTATTAGTGCATACACCCTACAAGTAGGATTAGATGATCAGACTAAGAGAAATTTTTATGACCAAATGGATGAGGTATTACAGGAGATACCCGTAGGAGAAAACCTAGTTATAGGGGGTGATTTCAACGGTCATATAGGAATAGATAAACTAGGTTATGAGAGCGTGTGTAGACACGCCATTTTTGACCGCCCTTAAGACTTGAGCGCTTTATTCCGAACACCTGATGATGAAAGTTACACTATGCATTCTTTTGAATTCTTAGCGAAGAAATTTGGATTCAAGCTCTAATCCCAAACCTTGCACCCCATTTTGGCCAAATTATTTTAGACCTTAAAACCCTCCTTTCAAAATATTTTTTCCAAATCCTTCTACAATGTTCCGAGGCTCGTATTTCGTTTAAAACATTGCACTTTTCGGTAAACCGAGTAAGGACAAAGTGGAGATACATGAAAGGGAGGTGAACTCTTTGAAAAAATCTGTAAAACATCTTATTTAGAGGTTTGGAGTTGAAGAAAATTAGAGGAGAGAGAAGAAAACTAGTTCGGGAAGAAGTTGGGTATCAAACCATTAAGAGAGAACTGAGCAGCCTTCAGTAAATCAGGCCTATCTCTTTGTACACTTAGAATTTAGTTTTGAGGCCACCACCATTGGAAAGTAGACTTCCAGGGCTTCAATTTAGACTCAAGAATCACCTAAAACCGAGTCTGGATGAAGGAGATATGCCCGTTTGAAGTCAAGCCTGAATGCAGATTTTTAAGGCTCGGCCGGGTGTATTTAGAACCGGCCGGGCCTCATTGAGGCCCAAATGAAAACTTTTCCTAGGTTGCTTTTTAGGCTTGGCCATGGGTTTTGAGGCCCGACTGGGTCTCGATGGCGCCAGGCAGACAGCTGGCGGGAATTGAACAAATATCTTTGTCTGAAGATATTTATGATCTTTTTGGCTCAAACTCTATAAATAAGACCTCCCACTTCAAATTTTAAGGTTAGAAAAACTTTCCAAACGGCTTAGGCATTGATGAGAGCTCTTGAACCTTCAAGCTTCTTTTGTTCTTCAAATCAACTTCCACCCTCCATACACCATTAAAGCTTGGATTTGAAGCTTTCTTGTAGAGAATTCAAGGCATATTTTTAGAACCCAGAGGTTAGAGAATTGTTCTAGGAGATATTTGTAGAAGCTTAGACATAACTTCCTTACAAAAGCTTTCTTGACCTTCAAACCTTCTTTAGCTATACATACACAATACATACACAATACATACACCATTAGAGCTTGTTCTTGAAGCTTTTGTTGAAGTTTCAAACCTAAATTTCAGAAACTTAAGGGTGTTTAGAATCAAGTTTGTTTAACTACAAGTATCCTTTCTTTCAAGGTATAATTTTTGCATCTTCTTCCTTATTTCTCTTTTACTCTTTTCTTCTCTTTTCCCTGCTTTGTACACTGTTTTGGGATTGTTTTGTAGGTTGAAACTTGTGATTTAAGAGCTACCAAAGGTGAAGGGGTTAACCACCCTTCCTTGAATCTTATTCCAAGCTTATATCCTTGGGTTTCCCACTTATTTCTCTAATTTTAGCCACTATTTTGGGGCAGTCTTTGGACTATTTTTGGACTATTTTTAGAGGCTAAAATATGGTTTAGAAGTCCCAAAAGTGGAGGGGTTAGCCACCCCTCCTTAGCTTTGCTTACTCGCTTTGCATCTCTTTGTTTTGCCTATCTTTTTGTGCTATTTTAAGATGGTTTTAGCTACTGTTTTTTACACTTTGGGGGCTGTTTTAGGGCTGTTTTAATTTGTTTAATTAGTTCATGCTTTGATTAGTTTGCTTGTTGTCTCATAAGTTTGCATACATAGCTTGTAATATATTGTTCTAAGCTTTTCTTCAATTCATTTCCATGTTTAAGAACCTCATTTTAATAATCAACTTACCATTCATCTCTTTCATTTGAGAGTTGCTTCAATCGGTTGACGGTTATTCAAAACGTGAATTAGAGATTTATGCTTAATGGCTTAATCTCTACGGAAGTTCATTGCCAACGGTGTAATCTCACTTTCACATTGAGAATCACATCTCGATTGACGTATTTCTCACTTAGTGGACGTAACAATCATCTTGGATTTAATGGATTAAAGGATGGCAAAGACTAATGAATTTGGCTTAAAATGAACCAACTCACATAAAGAAAATGAGTTATCTTGCCTAGGGTTCGGCCGGACATTATACCGAATCCATTGTGTCAAGAGTTGTCTAACATCAATTCATGATGTTTTGATGGATCTTGAAGTGTCTCTACCTCCCTCTTTGAGTTCACTCCATGATAGGAGGGAGGGGTGGTTGTTGTTCATTTCATTTATTGATTTTTTGCCCAAAATTGTGCATCGAAATCATCAAGCAATCAACTTGCTCATTGATGATTTTGGAAGCAATTCTAACCTTCTCTCGAGGCTTTTCCATGACGGAGAAGGAATGAAGGGACAAACAGAGCTTGAACAACTCTGGCTACACTGTTTTCACTTCAAAACACAAAATAAAGTTTTGCACAAAATTGAGGCACGACCGGCCTTCGCTAGGCCTGACCGGGCTTCATTGAGGGCCGGCCGGCCCTCAATGTTTGGTCAGCAGTGTAGTTTTGCAAAAAACAGAGGGTAGTGACTGAGGTGAAACAGAGCAAACTTGGGGCAAACAGAGCAAACTTGGGGCAGACAGAGCTGTTCTTAAACATTGTGCATATGCATGCATGCATGCAATTCTTGCGTATCCTCGTTTACATTATGATCGTTGTTGTAATTAATTAGTTTAATATGGCTTATTGTAATTAGTCTCGTTAATTATTAAGTGTTGTAATAATTATTATTGTTCCTTTGTAATTGTCGTAGTTACTTAGTTTGGAGAGCTAGTTTATTTATCGTAGTTATCCTTATTATAATAGCATAGTTAGCTAGTTAATTAACCTCACTTATTTATTCATTCGGTTTTGTAATAATTAGTTAAATTTAGACTTTTGGACTTTGATTCGCACCTTCTTGCACAAGGGCAATGTTGTGATAATGTGCATGTCTTCCAACCTCACGACTTTCTCCATTTTATTTACTTGCTTATGACGGTTAGTATAGGACATCACGTTTCATTAGCATACTTCATGTTTTGCATCCATTCCTCTTGCATGCATATAAGGTTTGGCTCATCATGTTAACCCGATATCAAATGTTCAAAATTCATTGCGTGAATACATGCTTTATCACATGTCTTAAATGAAATCATATGCATTGCTCATAACCGAGCCTATAAAAATACATCATGTGTGCATTGCATTTAGTCATATTGCATTTAATTAGGAACATGCATATTTTTCTAATTATTTTGCTTTGTTTTGGCTCGGAGTACTAGGTGAGCTTTAATTGCTTTAGCATATTGCATGAATGTGGTTGTTGCCATGTCAAAGCATACCTCCATGAGGCTAATTGCTTAAATGATATTCCTGTTTGAATGTCGGTGGATGAAGGCTAATTGCTTAAATTTGGCCAATTTGATTAATGTACAAACTCACATTTTCAAGTGACGAGTATCAAAAACAATTTTCAAACAAACATGAAATCAAAGCATTTCAATTTTTGCAAATTGATTTATACTTGCGTGTATCACCTAGTAAAGTTAATTTAATAATTGGAACAAGAGCATTTAATGTAGATAAAAATCACATCATGATTAGTAGATGCCGATCTTTGATCGGGCGAATGGGGTGCTCAATTCATGACCTTCCCCTCTCGTACCTAAGTTCCCGAGCAGAGAGACTTTGGTGATGACGGATAAGTTGCCTTTGGCACGAGTCTCGGGTTTTCTAAATTTTTCAAAAATATTTAGATGGCGACTTTGTAATCTGGCAAAGTAGTCCATTTTTGGCATTTGATTCAAACATCGATTTTCCAAAAAGAATTGTCGGATTTGGACTCTTTTGAGTTTTCACTGTTTCACATTGCACTTGTGAAATCAGATTCAGAACCACGAGAGTCCGAACTGTAGGGCTCATCGTATCTAAAAGGAGCATGAAAAGCAAGCTACAGTGTGCATGGTGGGTATGATTTTGGTAATAGAAATGAGGCTGGTAAGAGTATTTTAGATTTTGTGTTGTCTTCTAACCTAGTGGTGGCCAATACTATGTATAAGAAGAAAGATGAGCATTTGGTAATCTTTAAGAGTAGGTTAATTAGGAGCCAAATAGACTACTTTCTAGTAAGAAAAGTGAACCGTCTAAAATGCAGCAACTGTAAGGTGATTCCTGGAGAGAACCTGGCATCTCAACATAGGATTTTGGTGCTAAATTTATGCTTTAAAGGTCAATACCAAGCTAGGAAGGATAGTAGGCGTCGTAGGACGAGATGGTGGGACCTAAAAGGGAAAATCTATAAATATTTAAGAATAGAATGAATAAATAAAGTACTTGAGACTTGGAAGATTATGCTAACACTATGTAAAACTCGATGGCCAATTGTATGAGAAGAATCTCAAGAGAAGTTCTTAGAGAGTAGAAAGGAAAGGAACCCAACTCTAGGGAAACTTTGTGGTGAAGAGAAGAGGTTCAAGTGGTAGTAAAAACGAAAAAATAGTGCTTTAAAAAGTGACAGAATGATATAACTAAGAAAAACCTTAAAACCTACAGATTGACTAATAAAGAGGTTAAAAAAGTAGTGAATGCGACTAAGGCCTTGTTTAGGGACTATATGTTTTAGCCAAAAAACCAAAAAGTCACTATAAGTTGTCACATCACTCTCTTTACTTTTCTGCACATCTTTTCGTAAAAAGCCAAAAAGTTACTAAAATAGCATGTTCCCAAACGAGGCCTAAGTTGAAAGCCTGTGATGACCTATACATTAGATTAGATAGTGAGGGAGAGAAGAGGATACAAAAACTTGCTAAGGTAAGAGAGAGAAGAATAAGAGATTTTAATCAGGTTAAGTGCATGAAGAGATTAAGGAGATGTGGAAGAACTATTTTGAAAAGTTGTTAAATGAGGAACACGGAGGTAGGTCAAAAAGGGAGGAAGTAGGCAGTAATAAGGAAAACCAGCACTACAGGTTCTTGTAGCTCGACTTTTTCGCGCCCTCTTTCGAAAGTTCGAAATATAGCCCTACAATTCGGACTCCCGCGGTTTTGAATCTAATATCACAAGTGCAATGTAATATTGATAAACACCAAATAGTCCAAATTTGACAAATCATTTTGGAAAATTGATTTTGAATAAAAAATGCCAAAATTGGACTACTTTGCCAGATACAGAGTCGCTACCTAAATATTTTGTTTTGGGAAAATTTAGGAAACCCATGACTCGTGCCAAAGGCCACGTGTCCGTCATCACCAAGGTTGTCTCGGCTCGGAAACTTAGATACGAGAGGAGAAGGTCATGAATTGAGTACCCCCGCTCGCCCGATCAAAGATCGGCCTCTACTAATCATGATATGATTTTTATCAACATTATATGCTCTTGTTCTGGTTTATTAGGCTAACATTTACTATGTGATGCGCACATACAAGGTATAGACTAGTTTGCTCGAATTGGAACAATTCAATTTCATGTTTGCTTTTCGAAAAGGGTTTGAGTTTGCCACTTAACAAAGTGGGCTTAAAGTTACATTCATTGAATCATTCCAGTTCAAGCAACAAGCCTTCATCCACAGGCACTCAAACAGTTTAACAAGTAAACACTTAGTCTCATGGCAAGTATGCTAGTCATGGTAGTCACTCACACTCATGCAAGTATGCTAAAGTACTAAAAATCACCTAGTACTCCAAGCTAAGATAAAAATAAAAAGTTAGAAAAATATGCATGATACCTAACTATACAAAATGGCTAATGCAACACATGCAATAATACAACTAAAATAGGCTCGACTACTTAACATGTTATTTGCAACAATTTCATAGCATACGTTTTAAACACGTATTCAACGAGGTAATAAACGACAATGCATGTTTAAATGATTAATCGAGCCTCAAGGTATGCAAGACAAATGAGTGGATGAAAACATGCGATATGCTAATTGAAACATGATGCCCCTAATCTAACCATTAAAAGCGGATAAATAAAAAGGAGAAAGACGTAGGGTTGGAAGACATACACATTATTACAACATTGATTCTCTCGCGCAGGAGGGTTTGAATGAATAAACTAGCTATACTAAACTACTTAACTAATTATTACAAAACTTGAATAAAATTAACTAACTATTCTAAGCTAATTAATTATTACAACAATGAACTAATTTAATTAACTACTTTAAGCTAATTAAATAAGTACAATACAAAGCTAATTAGCTAACTACATTAACTGATTAATTACAAAGCAACTAATTAAACTAGTTAACTAATTAATTACAACATGAATTAACTAATTAATTACGTACAAGAAATTAACTAATTACAACAATGAAATACTACGCTAAACTTGTTATTCCACCTCAGGAAATGGGGAATGCACAAGGATGCAAGGTTTTCCACCCGAAAACAGCCACTGTCTTGCTGTTGTATGCCTTTGTAGCGCAACACTTACACTGTTTTCCTTTTCCAGATCAACTCTACTCTGCTTCAAAAGCACACTGCTGAATTTTTCACTGGTAGCCGGTAGGCCAGAAGTGAGGGGTTACCGGCCAACACTGAGGGGTTGTCGGCCATTAGAGGTGGCCTGCCGGCCACTGAAGCCAAGTTCTTCCTTGCTGCAACAGAGGACAAACAGAGCAAGAATAGGGTATTCTCAAGGGTTGTCTGCACACTTTGCCTCTCCTTATCAGCAAACAGGTCAAATGAGGGACACAATTTGGTTTACAAACCATCAATCAAGCAATTTCATTGCTTGATGGCTTATGGACCAAAGTGCAAGTTTAATCAATGCACAAACAAGACGAAAAACCTTCACCCTATCATGCATGATCAAGGGCAATGGAGACCTAGGAAACTCGGCACATTTCATCACTTTGAGTATGAAATGCCCCAATTTTCCTTGTGTTCAATTAACGTCCGATTGAACACACCGAAACACAATCAAATTCTTATCTTTGCACAATTTTAGTTTCAACTTTTAGTTACTCATTTTAATTACCCTTCCATTCTTTAACCAATTAAGTCCATTGGTGAGTTATCTAAAGAAGAAGGAAGTGTCAAATAAGAGGTAGTCTAAGGCAAGAGAGAGGTGTCATGCCGTTGATAATGAACCCCCAAAAGAGGATTAAACCATTAAGCATGGACCTCAATCTCAAGCTTAAACGATCCTAAGGTTGAAAAAACCTTCAAAGCAAACAAAGAGTCAAGAAATGAGGGAGGTTGCAGAGATTATGCTTGTTGAAATTAAGTGAGAAAAACACTAAAACAATGCAATCAACTCAAACAAGTGGTGTCTAAAGGCCTAAAACACCAAGCTTGTGAGGACACTTACACTAGAAGCATGCAAAACAAGACTCAAATGACTTAAACAATCCAAAACAAAGGCAAGACAGTCCAAAACAGAGGTTAAAACATGTTGGAATTAAGCTATAAAAGGCTAGAAAATTAAGCTAACACATAGAGCTAATTAGGCTAGCAAACAAGGCACAAGGAGGGGAGGCTACCCCCTCCAAATTTGGACTTCAAAACATGATTTTCACCACTGAAATTCCTCCAAAAAATAGTGCTTAAAAGCCTAAAAAAAGATGGTTTGAAAGTGGGAAACAAAGGTAGAAAGGCCTTACAAACAAGGAAGAAAGATGGGTGAACCACCCCTTACCTTTAAATGGCCTACAGCCACCAATTTCAGCGCACAAAAATAGAGTTTTTATAGCCCAAAATCAGTGGGAAAAAGATAGAAAAACAAGTATGCAAAGCAAGTTAAAAAAGGCAAGTATTATACCTCTTGAAGGAAAGACCAACTTTAGACAACAATTCAAGCCAAAACCACCTTCTAGAGCTCCAAGAAGGCCTCAAGGAACCTGAGTTCAAAGATAAACAACTTTGGTTAAGGAGATGTAGGCAAAAGTGTGGTGTATCTAAGCTATTATGCACAAACTTGCAAGAGAGAAAGAGAGAGAAATGTAGAGAGAGAGAGAGAGAGAGAGAGAGATAATTTTTGCTCCAAAAATTCTAACTCTGAAAAATGGGGGAGGAGACCCCATATATATAGAAAAACATGCATTTGGCTGAGATATATCCTTCCATAAATGTGTAGGGAGATGTAGCCAATTGTGGTAACAGCTGGAACAGCTGTGAACAAAATATCTGAAAAAAGACACTAATTGAGGCAAGCCACCAATAATGGCCTGCGGGCCACACTATTGGCCGGCAAGGCACAAGGGTGGCCGGCAGCCCACCAAAGGAGGCCTGTAGGTCCTAGGGTCTTGAGGTTTGAAGCACTAGAGTTTTGGTCCAAAACAAGGCATAGAATGGATAGAGTTTAAAGGCTCAAAGACAGGGCATTCCGCCTAGGACTTCGGGCACTAAAACGAGCACATGCAGTCATAATCATTGAGTGCACAAGTGATGACATCCAAGTCTCGAGGTCGGTCAAAAATAGGGTGTCTACAGTTCTATCATAGGATTAGGAACTTTGAAATGGAGATTACACTTAAGAAAATGAAATCAAATAAGGCTTTAGGACTCGACGATATCCCTATTGAAGTTTGGAAATATTTGGGTAAGAAGGGGTTGTTTGGTTGACTATGTTATTTAGTAAGATTTTGTTGACTAGGAAAATGCTAGAGGAGTGAAGAAAGAGTATTTTAGTGTCAATCTATAAGAATAAAGGAGATGTCCAAAACTGTAACAACTATAGAGGAATCAAGCTAATGTGTCATATAATGAAAGTGTGGAAGAGAGTAATGGAACGTCGATTGCGAAATATAACAAAGATGTCAAAGAATCAATTTGAGTTTATGCCTAGTAGGTCAACAATGATGATATAGTCGTTTGCACACCAAAATATTATATTTATAACCAAGTAATAACTACTATTTCGAAGTATGGCGATTAAGACCATGTGTCAATCCTTAGGAACTAATCGAGTTGTTTTGATACAAAAAATAATAATTAAAATAATTTAAAAGTGTTTGGTTTTGAAAATAATAAAACTAAAATTAATAAAACATAAAATAAATAAAACAAGAAATTTCTTAGGGTTTTGAATCCACCACTAACCTTATAATCAGGGGTTATTGTATAAGTTTTAAGAAAATCATTAATTTGGATAAAATGATGTAAATTGATCAGAAATACATCGTCAAGAAGATTTATATATTAAAACTAGAAAGACATGAATCATTTTCGCTTAGCACGGACTGTCAGCACTAAACTAAACTAAACGTTGATGCATGACCCGTCTTACTAAGGATGACTTGTTTAACAATTTTAACACATAATAGTGAAAATAATTGTATAACATGATTTGAATAAAACGTTTATTGCACAAAAAGATCTAAAAGTTATACAATTTATCCAAATCAAATAAAAACTAAAAATATCAAATACAACTCACCTCAATTACTTGGTTAGAGTTTCATCTCTACCTTAAGAAATGAAAATTAGTTTCACATACTAATATTACAACCATCATAAAATATAAACACTCTAAACTTTCTCATTCTCCCTTTCTTTCCTTCTTTCTCTCTTTCTTCCCTTGGCTTCCTTGGCCAAAACCTTTGCTTCCTCCCTATTTTCTTCCTTCTTCTTGAATGCCTTTTATAGGCAAATTCCACGCCATCACCTGCAAAATGAACAAAATATAACAATATAAATAATTTAATATTATAATAAAATAATATATATGTATATATATAAGAGTGGAGGGTGTCAGGCAGCCAATGGCTGCCGACACCAGTTATATTTTTTTTAATTTTTTAATTTAAATTATAAATAATATAATGTATATAATAATATAATATTTTATTATATATATAATTGAGAAAGAGGGGCATGGGAGGCGTGCTCTCTTTTCTTTTCTTTTTAATTTTTTTATAATATAATATATAAAACATTAAAAAATATTATTTACACTAATTTATGTACAAATACATAAAATATATACAAACACATAAAAGGACACAAAATTATAAATTAATACAAATTAATAAACTAATAAAGTGTATATTAGGAGATTAAATGTGTACATTTAGGCACCAATCAAATGGAAGCGATCTATTTTTTGAAGAGAGTAATAGAGAAGTATCGAGTAAAGAAAAGAGACATTCATATAGTTTTTATCAATCTTGAGAAAGCATATGATAGAATGCCTCGGGATATAATCTGGTGGGTGTTAGAGAAAAAAAAAAAAGAGGGTGACAAAAGGTTACATTGATGTGATTAGGGATATGTATGAAGGTGTGGTGAACACTATTAGATCGTCTGCTTGAGAAACAAGTGAATTTTCAATTACTATAGGGTTACACCAACAATCAACCTTAAGTCCTTATCTTTTTGCTTTAATTATGTATGAGTTGACGAGAAATATTTAGGATAATGTGTCATGGTGTATATTTTTGCAGATGATATCATGGTAGCGAATGAGACTAAAGAAGGAGTTAACACTAAGTTGGAGACTTAGAGAGAATCACTTGAATCTAAAAGCAAAACTAAGACAAAGTACATGAAATGTAATTTTAGTAACAGTGATAATGGAAAATGAGGAGAAGTAAAGATTGAGAACTAAGAACTACCTAAGTAGATGTGGTCTATAGAATTAAGACGGGGTGGCATAAGTGGCGGAGTGCGTCCGGGGTACTATGCGATAAACGAGTACCCACTAGACTAGAAGGGAAATTCAATAGAACGACTATTAGACCAATGATGTTATATAGGTTAGAATGTTAAGCAACTAAAAAATAACATATAGATAAAATGAGTGTTGCTGAGATGATGATGCTAAGGTATATGTGTGGCAATATATTTGAGAATGGATAGGAGTAGTATCGATAGAAGATAAGTTGAGAGAGAAAAGATTGAGATGGTTTGGTCATATACAACGGAGACCAATAGAGGCAGTAGTCAAGAGATACGATACAGTGACAGTAGATGGAAGTATTAGGGGAAATAACAGACCTAGATTGACGTGGACTAGTGTAATAAATAGATATATGAACTCCCTTAATTTGTCTAATGAAATGGCCTTAGATAGAATCGAGTGGAGAAGAAGGATTCATGTACCCGACCCCATTTGATGGGACTTAAGGCGTGGTTTAGTTTGGTTTGGTTTTGATTTTTTATTATTATTATTATTATTATTATTATTATTATTATTATTATTATTATTATTATTATTATTATTATTATTATTATTATTATTTATTTATTTATTTATTTTATTACCATGAAAGAGTTACCAATATTTATAATGTGCACCATCAAACAAAATATATTTTGTGATGAGAAAATATAATATCATTATGTCATTTATATTACAAAATATTATGATGGTGTTAAAAATATATTTTAATTGGTCTGTGTATAATACTTGTATAAAGAAAAAAATTAATTTCAAAGGGAGGACACACCTACGTGGGGGCTGCGCCCCCCTTCCCTATTTCTCTTCCTTTACTCTTTTCTCTTTTCTTTACTAAGAACGCATCTCTCTCCCTCTCAGCTCTCCCTCATCCTCTTTCTACTAAAACCACAAACTCTTGTATTTTCTTTAATCTACACAAATTCATCAACATTTTGAGCCTATTTCTTAAGGCTAAATTGATAAGCATCTCAAGAGGAGCATTTTTTCCGGTGGGGATCAAAATCCAGCAATCGAATTTTGGGATTTTCATTCATTTTCTCTCCTAAGCTTTGAGGTAGGGATTTTCTAAACATTTTGTATATATTTTACCTTTATTATGTGTTATTTTGATAGTGTGATGTTTGAAAAGATTAGTGTTTTATTAATGGTATATTAAATGCATAAAAAAGGGGGGAAGTTCTCAACTTTTTTTGAAAATCTTTTGTTAGTTGAGTGTGATTTTTGTATGATTCATGAATTTTAAGGAATGTATTTTTTTAAATAAGAAATCTCCAAATTTTAGTAAAACCCTATAAATTTAAAATAATAATATTTTGATTTTTGGCTAAGTTTGTGAAAAGCTTATAAGTAAACATATGCTTATTTGAACAAATGAGAATTTGAAAGTGGATGTTCGAAAGGATGAAATTGATGAGAATGTTGTTAGGAATATTGGAAACCACAGAGGTTCCTTTTGAAAATTGTTTAATTTGAAAATAATGATCTCTTGAGAAAAATGAAAAATATTTATCATGTTGAGGTATTGAGAAATGTTGAAAAAAGCATATGTTATTTTTGGCATTATAAAAATTCTTGGTGAATTCTGAAGTTTGAATAAAAAGGGAAGATTGATGAAATTTTTGGAAGAATATTATGATTCTTGATTGAGTTGGGAAAGAGGAGATTGAACATATGATTGCTACTCTTATATTGAAATTATTGAAAATATGAGATTATGAGTTATATTTGTCAATTGAAATTTATATTTTGTATAGAATAATCGTTTTGGCAACCGGTGGAGTATTGATTGTTGTAGAAATTGCATATGAATTAGATAAAATTGAAATATTTGCAAATTCATGTGTAACATTGAACATTGCATAATCTCATGATTTAATCCTCGCAGAGGATTTGAGCAATTGATTCATTGAGAATATTTGAAAATGTGTTGAAAATGGGGTAAATATTTGGTGAAATCCGGTAGGGGTTGTAGTTTGAGAATTAAGTTGGTCTAAGTATCCATGGTGAAAGACCTAAGACACGCGTGGGGCAAGTACCACATGCCTCCCATTTAGATGTTAGTAAAGTGGATTTAGTAGAGCCTCAAGGGACCTACTTGCAGACACCTTACCTAGGGATTTCCAATGCCGTATTTACCGCCCCTTGTCTTATCAAATGGATGATTGAATTGGTTATATTTTCGAACAAGTGCATGGCATGAGAATTTCAAAATGAGAAAACTTATGCTTTTGGCATTGACATCTCATATGCATTGCACCTTATGATATTGTTAAACTGCATACACTTTATTTAGATTATCTCTGTTAGGCTTTATGCTCATTTCTTAGTGGAAACCATTTTTCAGGAGATTGTGGTGTGCCTCCGTTGAAGTGAAGGTGTGGAGGATCTTTTGGAGAGCAAGACTCAGTTGTTTATTTGTTTTGTTTTGTTTTGTTTTGTTTTGCAAGCCAAGAGCTATCTATATATGGGTTTGAAAAACCACTTTATTATAGCCATTAAGGTATTAATTTGTATTTGAATTGGTTTAACTTATTATTATCACATGCTATAGATTCATATCTTAGGATTGATGAAAATATTAACGCATGTGGTCACTCTTTTGTTAAATCTCACATTGAATATTATTAAGGAAATGATAGGGATTTAGTATGAATATTGGTTATTGAAATGTTTATAATACTCAATATTCTTGCATGTTAATAATTGGAAGTAATGCAGTTTGGACCACATATATGAGTTAATCTAGATATACTTCAAGCCAATATTTTGGGGGGCGTTATAGTTTCCTTGATGAATTGAGGGTGATTAACGGATCAACAGACTTCACATTAACAATCATCAAGGGTTTTCTTTTGTTTTATTATTCATACAAACAGAGACGTTCATTGGTGGATTCCAAGGAACTTGAGCCTAAAACTTTGATGGATTCTGGAGTGGCTCATCGTTGTAGATTCGACATCAATGTTGTGGATTCAACGTTGGGCAAAGCAATTTTGAAGTGAAAACGATGGTGGAAGAGGCACGTCGAGTTCGGTTCAATTTGAGCGTGGATTCACTAAGTAATTGAGGGTTCTCATGTCTAATTCATTTGTCTACTTAATGGATTGTTTTGTGACTTTGGCTCATGATTTTTTATCACAATTGGAGGTGCTCCAATTGTGATTTTTTCCACATTATATCGTTGTGTCGATTCGTCATTGTTTTGTTTGTAGATATAATTCAATTCTTGTTTAATTGGATTAAATTTATGATTGTTTAATTGGCATTTGTTATTCACTGCTAAAATTGAATCCTAATTGCAAATCACTATTTTAGGGTTTTTAAGGTTTTTCATAAGAATATCATTTTTTTTTTAATAGTAGTTAAACCCGCAATAAAGTGGTATTACACAAATATCATTTCAAAGGTCATCATATTTATTCCACCCTCTTATTTCTTCTTCTACATATATTCATTAATACAATAAAAATTATATGTATAAGTAGAACTCATTATATTAAAAAAAAAAAAAAAATTGTAGAATTTATCTAGGACAATTGTAGAAAATTATATCAACACAAAATTTAAAGAATTAAAGAAATTATAGTAAGGATAAAAATTGTAAAATAATTGAAAAATAAGTGATTTTTTAATATATAAAATTACCCTTTTTATTCTCTTCTCTGCCTTTATCTTTTCTCTTCGCTAAGATCCCTTTCTTCTCTTTTCTTCCCTCTCTACAAACCACATCCTAGCCATTACCCTCTCTTTGGCGGCAGCAACAACAACATCCCTTCCCTCATCCCTTTTGCCCTCCACTACTCCTTTTACCCTCTTTCGGTTACCCCAACCTCCCAATACTTTTGCAGGACTGCAAAAGTACTGGAAGTTGGCATTCTTCGCTCAAGCAAAGCTTCTTGTGCTCCAGTGATGGTTTTCTATCTGTAAAACTTCTAGGAGTTGGTATTCTTTGCTCGAGTGAAACTTCTTGCGCTCGAGCGATGCAATTTGTTGTGTTTGGTCGCTTGAGCGACACTTCTTGTGCTTGAGCAATCTGCACGTATATCAGTTCGTAAAGTCACTTTTCTGAGTCACCTTTTCACTTCTCTCTCTCTCTCTAAACATTTCAAAACCCTATTTTCTCTCACTCTCTCTAAAACTCACATATTTCCCTCGAATACACCTAGATCCGTCGATCCTTCCACCCATATCCCTTTGGTAAAAAAATAGAGCTCAACGAGGGCTTTGTTCTAATCGTAGCAAAGTTGATTTTTGGAATTCTTGAGTTTCTTACACACTTCCTCTCATCTTCTAAGTTTGAGGTAGGGATTCTTCATACTTTCTATGAGTTTTAATTTAGCTATGTGTGTTTTGAAACAATATTGTGATTTGGGAAAATTTTTGAACAAATCTAGGGTTTTTGGTCAAAACTCAAAAAAGGGGTATTCTAATAGTTTCATAGAAATGGTTGTGGGGCTAGAAGTGAGATTGAGTTGTGATAAAATAGTTGGTTTCGATATGTAGAATTGATTTTAGAAGAAAATGAGGTTTTGCCCCTAATTGTGTCAAATGTTGATTTTATATAAATTATGGAATTGGTGTTGGGAATATGAAATTGGATTGGTTTTGACGAGGATGGTGAAGTTGGATATGTATTATCACTCACATCTTGAAATTTTGAGAGTTTATCCTTATTGATAATTACTTATCTATTTAGAAATATTTGTTTTGGCCTATCGGTGGAGGATAGCCGTGATTGTTGTAGAAATTGCATGAAAATTAGGAAAATTGAAACTATTTTCTCATTCAATTGCATTGAGCATTATCATACACTTTTACATTGGAGATGTTTATCGTTTTGAGAAAAATGGGTGAATCTAGAAAGTATGTATTGTCTCGTTGAAATAAGTTGGCCTGAGTGTCCATGGTGAAAGTTCTAAAAACTGAGAGTATACATGGGTGCTGATCCCGCGGATGAAATTTTCATAAAATGGCAATAGTAGTGCTTGTATGGCCTACGTTTACATGGGTACCGGTTTACGGTTTCTCATGGATGAAATTTTCATGAAAGGTTGTATTGTTTTGGGGTTCCCAGAGTATAATTCACTGTCCTGTTTTATATTGTAATGGAAAGGATTCATGAATTTTGATATTAACCTGGCATTGTATGGTTTTGGAAAGAGATATAAAATGTATTGGCACAAGCATTGCATATGCATTTACCTTATAACTTTGTTAAGATTCATATACTGTGTTGGATTATTTCTACTGGGCTTTGGCTCACCCTACGTAGGAAAAACATTTCAAGTGCAGATGACATGCCTCTGCCAAGACTATAGCTTGGGAGGACTTGGAGTAAGAGCTTCATTTTATTGATTTTTTGTATATGTTTTGTACAGGCCAAGGGCCTTTAACTGTAATGGACTTAAATTCCACTTGTTGTAACCAAGCACCGTCTTGGAAAGTTGTAAGCCTTTAAGGCATTTCTTATTTGTTTTAACTTTCATCCTATTTCCTTATTATGTAACATATGCTATAGATTCAGGATTAAGCTTGTGAATGTATATCAACATATGTTATTCTTTTGTAAAACTTAATTGGAAACTAATGAAATATGATTACTTTATCATTGTTGTCACTTATTGATGTTGTGGATGGGTTATTGCATTTATTTTAGGGTGTGACAAATCAATATCTTGGGTTTTTTAGATTTTTCATAGGCCAACATAATAAAAACCATAACCACACCCCCTAACCAAATTCACCGTGGTATTCACCCTGTTTTTCTCAAAAATCAATACATTTGCAATGTTCAATGTATAATGATGCACAATGCACAATGGATGAGAAATTAGTTTCAATTTAACCTAATCCTCATGCAATGTCTACAACAATCAAGACTATCCTCCACTGATAGCCTAAAACAGATATTTCTATGCAATTGATAATTTCCAATCAAAAGATACATTTTCATCAACTACAATAGGAGTGATATTACATATCCGACTCCACCATCATCATCAACATAAACCTTGTTCCAATTTTATAATATCCAACAACATTATCTAGTTTCCTTCACAATACCCAAATATTCAAAATTACAGCAAAACTCCATTTTCTCACAAAATCAATTTTAAGAAAAGATTCCCATCATCTCAACCCCAATCATTCATAACCATATTCCCACAACCATTTTCAAGTGTCAATTTGGAAAACCCCTCTTTTGATTTCAAACCAAACCCTAGGTTTTACCGAAAATCCCCAATCAACTAACCCCTTTTCAAAGAGCAAATAACTAAGCTAGAAACCATATAGAAGAGTCAAAGAAATCCCTACTTTAAAGTAAAAGACACAAGGAAAAGATGGATAGAACTTGACGGAGTCAAAGACACCAAATGCTTCGATCAAAATGAAGCCCTCAACGTGCTCAACGTTTTTCTCCAAAGGACTATGGTAAGGAAACTCACGAATTGAGAGTATTAGGGTCTAAATATCAAGAACTAGAGAGAGGGAGTAGATCTAGGATTTTGGAATATTTAGAGAGAGAAAAAGATGAAAAAGTGATCCAAAAAGCCTTTCTCTTGGACTGATATAGACATAGACCGCTTGAGCAAAGGAATGGTCACTCAAGTGATAGACACAAAATGAAGACACCGCTCGAGCAACCAAAACTACCGCTCAAGCGCACATTAAGCCCCTCCTAGTAATTCAGACCTGTAAACGTTCGCTCGAGCGCAAGAAAGACTGCTCGAGTGGAGATTCTAAACTCTCAATAGTTTTGCAGACTGTAAAAGACTGCTCGAGCACAGGAATGGTCGCTCGAGCGAACAAGCCAAATTCTGGGCAACAACTCTCTAGAAAACTAACTGCCCAACCTGTTTCGAAAACAACCAAAACTCCCAATAACCAAACCCAACAAACAACAAGATGGAAATGAGCTGAACAATAGTTAAATACACAGTTTCTCGGATCCAAAGTAATAAAAGGGTCAAGTTTAAACCAGAATCATTATAATTCCCTTTACTAATATCTTTTTTCTTCGTTAGGCTCCATCTTTTTCTTCTTATTATTCTCCTCTATAGGTGGCTAATGTAACACCTCGAGACACATTACCAAAATTATATATTAAGAAAAATAATTATTCTATAACACAAATAATAGTTATAAATTGTTGTTTATGTACATTTCGGAACCCAATAAATAGTTATAAATCTTTTAATTAATTTAATTGTTTTCAAAAAATACACATCATGACACCACCTTCTACCAAAGCCTTTTATTTCACTCACTTTGTTTTTATTTTAATTGGTAGCTGTACTGATGATAACTAGGAGGGAGGGGTTAAGCTACAAAGCCCAATAAAAGATAGTCTTTAATATGTAGGGGTGCAATTTGGGCGAGTTTGGGCGGATAGAGAGGTTATCCAAGCCCTACCCAAGTTGTATTCGGAGTCACCCAAGCCCACCTAAGCCCGAATTGTAACCCGAGGTAGTCTGCCTAAGCCGATCCAAGTAAATTTGAGTTGACTCAATTGCCCCGAATTGCACATAAATTTAATTTGTTTTTAGTGAAACTAAGTTATTTAATTTGTTAAAATTAGACTTTATTTATATATATTTTTATAAAATCATTAATAACATCAAAATAAATAATTTATACAATGTAAGAGAGATGTTGCTATAGTGATCTTTACAATTTATGAGTAAGAAAAAAACGTTTAAAGATTTTGTGTTGTGTTACTTTAATATATAATATATATTCAATACAATCTAACGATCTAATCAAATAGCTAATAATTTATAGGTATATTTAATATCTATGCTACATATTTAGAAAAATGACTCTAATGAAAAGAGTCTTTTGAAACTCAAAACCCTCATACTATTTTTCTAGATTTCTTATTTTTTAAATAATTAAAAAATCTTCTACTGGCTAACTTTCATTGAATCATTAAAAAAATCTTCTTATGCCTTGATTCACACATTTCAAAAGGAAAGTTAATTGATGCATTTATAAATTTAAATTTAGAAATTTGAAAATGAAAGTTAACTAATCAGTTTTTTTAAAAAAATTAAAAAAAATCTTCTAACTTTTATTGACTCATTTAAAAAAAAAAAAATCTTATTATACCTTGATTTACACATTTTAAAAAGAAAGTTAATCAATCCATTTAAAAATTTAAATTTAGAAATTTGAAAAAGATCGGTTTTAAAATTTAGATTTTTGTACCACTAAAATATAGGAATCAGTTTACATATTTCAAAAATTATTTCTCTTGATATTTAATATTTCAAATAATTAAAAAATCTTTTATTGGCTTGCTTTTATTCCCTTATAATGTGATTGATGATCTATTTTAAAAGCTTGATTCTTCCCCCAAATATTATATATGTTTTTTTTTTAGATAGTGTATATCAATAAAATAAAATTCAAAACTCCTTTGAAATATTGATGATGTGTTTTGTTCATGATTTTGGGTAGAAATTTTGAAAGAAAAAATGGAAAGATGTGTGAAATTAGATAAGATGTAGTTATATTTCATTCACATTTCACCTATCTTTTTCCTTTCTCATTCTAAATTCTTATCCTAATTCATGAATCAAACATAACATAAAGTTGGATATATATTTTCCATATTGAAAATTTTGAATTAATATTACTTTTTAAAATTGTGTACTACAAACTCTTAAGACACATATCTCTCCATATAATAATGATTGGAATTTATTTTAGTTTTTATCTCAAAGATTAGTTACAGAGTCAAAGAAAATGTGTAGGTCTTAAAGTTTTAAAGTAAAAATTTTATGTTAGAATTTGTTCAAATGTAATTCTAGTAATATTTATACTTTTTTTTTTTTTTTTTTTGTTGATTGATAAAAAGCACCGTAAACATTAAGATTTTTTGTTTATAATATTGAGTTATTAAAACATGATGTATTATATAGGCTTAAACCAAGAATTGTTGGAAAAAAAAATTAAAAAAAAAAGACTCGAACTAGATTTTCTAGGTTAATTTGTAATATTTAATCCAATATTAGAACTCCAAACTAGCTCATATCGATCATAAACCGATAAAGACAATTTTTAATATGATTAGGTGAAGGTCGCATTGGCATGAATATTGAGTCGAGTAGCTTCTAGGTCACTTCTAATATTTAGTCAAACACCACAAGTCAATCCTAATTCATTTTCAAACACCACAAGACAATTTTTAATGATTAGGTGAAGGTCACATTGGCATAAATATTGAGTCGAGTAACTTCTAAGTCATTTCTAATGTTTAGTCAAACGCCACAAGTCAATCCTAATCCATTTTCACATAAGAATTATGACATATGACAATTTATAATTTTGATTAAACAAATTTTTGATTTTACAAAATAAGAAAAAATTAGTATATTAACAAATGTAAATTTACTACTATTATGTGGTAAATTAAAATTACAAAACTTATAAAGCAAAATGTATTTATATTATATCATAAATTTTTTTTTTGTAATTTATTCATTAATTTTTACCAATTAAATTATGACATGTAGTTTTTTTTATAAAGAACTTAGAATATACAATTAATGACATCAGAATAAAGATCTTCTTTTATATGTAACTTTGATAAAAATTAATAAAATTTAGGGCACGAGATTAAATAGTCAACGCGCTGAAATACTTTGTCCAAAAGGATAAACTTACACAAAATGATCAAAATATCCCTTTTAATACTATTCAGCATCGCACTCTCTCTCTCTCTCTCTCTCTCTCTCTCTCTCTCTCTCGTGCTCACCAAACCCTACAAGTCGTCTTTTCTCTCTCATTCTCTCTTCTCTATCTGTTATTGAGAACCACCATCGCGTCTCTCTCGATTCAGCTCTGCTACGGAGGAGCACCACTACCACATATGCACCGCCATCGGTGCAATGTCTCAGGAGCTCAAAGACATGGTGGTTCCAGCGAACCTTGGTCTGCCACCTCCTCAGCTCCTTCTCCTCGGGTGGTGGCTCCATTGGATCTGAGAAAATCCGACCGTCGTTTCTCCAAAACAAACCCCCTGCTCTTTCTTCTCTCCACTTTTTCTCTTCATCTTCTTTCTAGATCTAATCGGAGAGGTCCTCGTCATCGCTGTTGTAGACACCCCATTTTAATCGTCACTAAGACTTAGGCGCTTTCTTTTGGTCACCCGATGATGAACATAAGAATGTGCTATTTCACAAAATCCTCAATAAGAAATATGGAATTTAAGCTCTATTCCCAACCTTTGTGTCTTGGCCAAGTGTTTAAGACCCGTTCAAAACTCTCTTATTTTCAAAATATTCCTTTTACGTATAGTTCCCATAATTCTGCTAAAAACCCATGTTTTCTCTAAAAAAATAAAAAATATATAAATAATTTGTCAGTGAATAGTGCATGAATAGTAACCGACCGGCCAATTAATTGGTTGGCCAGCCAAATAGAGCATGAATATGATAATAGCCAACTAGCTAAAAAGTTGGCCGACCAGCCAAGAAATCGGCCAGCAGACTAATTTGTCCAGGAATAGAGCAGTTTCGGCAGAATTCTTGTTTAGTGCGTGTGGGACATTCCACTATCTCATTTTCTAATCCATCCTTGCACAGAATGCATACACACTCAACCTCCATTGCCTAGTGCTTGATCCATTAAAGGTAATGTTCCACTTTTGTTTTCCATTAGCTCCATTATTAACCACTAATCCTCCATTAGTTTTCCACATTGTCTTCCACCATCTCTCCACTTGTAGTGCCTATATAAACACATCAGAATGTTGAAGAGAAAAGAGAGAGGAATTGATTGGGAGAAGAAGACTAGACATAGAGAAAAAGAGAGTTTAAGCTTTGAATTAAAGAGTTGGCCAAAATTGAGTATTAGTTATGAACTTCATTTTCTTAGCTATACATTGTTATATCTCATCTCCTATTACCAAAATCATCCAAGTCATGTCATTGTAGTCAAATTCTAGAGCTTTGATCAAAGGGAGAGTGATTGTTGTTGAACGAGATAAAATCAAGGAGTTCACCAATTTTCTCCCACACACACTGTTAAACAATGCAAGTCACCATTCTAACTAAAATTCCAAGTTTTTGAATTGAGGATTGAGAACACAATTCACAACCGTGAGGGTGATCAAAAGGAAGTTTGGAAATCAAGAAGTTTATCTTTTTTTTGGAAGGTGAATTTTCATTCTATTTCATTTTCTTGTATTTTCTTTCTTATATTAATTTTCTTGATTGGATTTCATATTATAAACCTGTTGTAATCTAACCGGAACTGGTTAGTTGAGCCACCTACATATTCCCCATTTGTTCTTTTTCGGTGTTGCAACAAAACAAATTTTTCCAGGCCTAATTGGCCGACCAGCTAATTTATTGGCTGACTGGCTAATTAATTGGCCGGCTGGCTAACTTTTTGGCTGGCCAGCCAACTTCTGGATAGAGCAAAGTAGTCTTTCGATGATGAGCAGAACAGTTTTCGGCGGTCTCCGAAGCACATGAAGTTTCTGTTTTTCTTTTGATTTGAGGTATTTGTGAGGTTTTATTTTGTTGTAATATTTTCTTTCTCTCCTCCCTTATTCGGATATGTAATTATTCAAGTGTTGTAATAATTTCCCACCTCACTTCTTTCTATCCCATTCTTTTACTTGCTTTCCTTATTGGTACATAAATATCATATTTTACTTTTTATCATATCCATGCTTTGCATCCATGTTTCATGCATTAAGATTCCAAATTTGTATTTATGGATTTAATCAATTCTTATGTGATTATGTGCGCTATCTCATGTTCTTGAGATGATTCACATTTCATATATTAGAAGCCGAATCTTTAGTTGTATTTCATGAGTGAATTACATTCGGATTTTGTATATAACATTATGCATATTTTTTTAACTTTGTTTTGTAGCTATTCGCGGGACATCGGTAAATATATAAGTTTTTATGCTTTAGCATCCCACTTTTGTGTGTTTTTCTTACCATGTTTAGCATCCTACCATGTAGCTATTTGCTTATTTGACACATCTCTATGAATGCTAGTGGATGGAAGTTGTGTTGTTTAATTTAGAATAATATTAATTTTCGTGTTTGTCATCTCAATTTCTGTTGAGTTGAACTTTATTCACACTTTTTCAAAATACATTAAATCAAGTTGTTCCAAAATCAATGACATAGTCTATACTTGTTTGCTTTACATAGTAAATTTTAGGATTTATTAAATACATCAGAATGTGAACATATAAAGTAAATAAAACTCATATCATTGTTTAATAGAGGTCGATCTTTGATCGGATGAGCAGAGGTGCTCAATTAAAGACCTTCCCCTTTCATACCTAAGATTTCAAATCGAGACATCTTTGGTTACGACTAACAGTGGCCTTGACACGAGTCACAGGTTTCCTAATTTCTCAAAATATTAGGTATCAACTTTGAGATCTGATGACATAATTGTAGCTTGCTTTTTGTGCTCCCTTCGGATACAATAGCCCTACAGTTCAGACTCTTGTGATTCTGAATCTGATTTCACAAGTGCAATATGAAATATATAAACACAAATGAGTCCAAATCCCATAAATCTTTTGGAAAATCAATTTTAAATCAAAAATGTCAAAAATGGACCACTTTGCCAGATTACAGAGTCGCCACCTAAATATTTTTGAAAAATTTAGGAAATCCGAGACTCGTAACAAAGGCCACTTATCCATCATCACCAAGTGTCTCAATTCGGAAACTTAAGTATGAGAGGGAAATGTCATGAATTGAGCACCCCACTCACCCGATCAACGATCGGCCTCTATTAACCATGATGTGATTCTTATCTATATTATATGCACTTGTTCCGATTATTAGGCTATCTTTACTATGTGATGCACACAAGTATAGACTAATTTGCAAAAGTTGAAACACTTTGATTTATGTTTGTTTTGAAAAGAGTTTTGAATACGCGTTACTTTAAAAAAAAGTGAGCTTGTATATACATTAGTCAAAATATCCCAATTTAAGCAATTAGCCTTCATCCATAAGTATTCAGACAAGTATATCACTTAATCACTTAGCCTCATGGAAAGCATGCTTGATATGACAACACTAACACTCATGCAATATGCTAAAGCAATGAATGCTTACCTTGTATTCAACCAAGGCAAGCCAAAAAGAAATAAAATAGTTAGAAAATGCATGCTCTAATATGCAAGTGACTAATGCAACATATACAAAATGCAACTAATAGGTTCAGTTGTCTAATATGTCATGTGAATCACTTTGATAGCATGCGGTGGCGCACATATTCAAGAAAGTAATAAATGACAATGCCGCTAGAATGATGAACCGAACCTTATGCATGTAAGACAAATGGATGCAAGTCATGGAAAATGCTAAACAAAAACATGATGCTCTATACTATCCATCATAAACAAGTAAACAAAAGGGAGAAAGAATGGGGGTTAGAAGGCATACACATTATTACAGTTTGCCCTCATACAAGAGGGTTCAAGTAAATGTCCTACTCAGCTCCTTATTAACTAATTATTATAACGCCAAAATCAACTAGTTATCTTAACTAATCAATTAAGTACACTGCAAACTTAATTAGCTATTCTAACTAATTAATTAATTATAACACAAAAAATTAACTAGCTATTAATTAATTAATACAAATTAGAATTAAACTAACTAATTAGTTACAATACTGAATTAATTAACTAACTAGTAAATTATTACAAGTCCACTATTTTAGGTACAACATACTACTATTAAACATAATTGTAACGGGCTCCGAGGAGTGAGGAATGGCTCATGCATGAATGCGGATTTCCACTCAAAAATTCCTCTGTTCTGCTGCCAGAATGGTTCTATTGTGCAGTCAAAAAATTGAACTGTTTTTACCCCAGCCTCTGCTCTATTTTGCAAGGAAAAAATACACTGCTTGGCCAAAAAGAGGTGGTCGGTCGGCCAGTAAAAGTGGTCAGCCGTACAGAGAGGTGGCCAACCGGCCACTAGTTTTGGGTTCTCCCTTGCTACAACAAAAAAGAAACAGAGCACAAACAGAGTATTTTCAAGAAATGTTTGTCCACCATGCCTCTCCTTATCATCAAACAGATCAAATGAGGGGTAGGCTTGATTTGCCAACTATCAATCGACGCAAGTTCATTGCGTGATAATCTATGGATCAAGGGACAAAAGCTCAATAAATGAAGCTAAAAGACCAACAAAAATCTCTCCCTATCGTGATATTGATCAAGAGAAGTGATTGACATAGAATCTTGAATCATTATCATCACTAACAAGTATGAAATGACTCAAGACTCAATGGGTTCAACTAACGTCTGATTGAACCCAAGTTGATTTTATTATTTTGCCTCACTTTTACTCCAATTTTATTGCCTCTTTGAATTACCTTTCCATTCCTTAGTCATTTTAGTCCAAAAGTGAGAATTAAATTCACTAAATGGAGAGAAGTGCCAAACAAGAAGTTGTTTTGGGTATGAGAGAGATGTAATGCCCTTTGAAAAAACTGAGTGATTTGTGACTAGATCAAGATTTAATTGTACCAATTCCCAAACAATTAAAACTAACAATCTAAATCATCCAGCACATACGAAAGTGATTTAAATTGTCGCTTCAAAAAATAATAAATGGACACAAACGATTTTTACATGGAAAAACCACAATTGGAGCACCTCTAATTGTGATTAAAAAAACCCCAGGCGAAACGCCACAAATCAATCCACTATGAAAGTAAGAAAGAATACAAATTTCCCAAAACAAATTACCCAAACGCAATTAATTTGTCTTCAACAATCTGTATCTCCTTCACCACCGCCTTCGTCTCGGAATTGATCAGCTTGATGTTGAATCCACAATATCCATGTCAAACCAACGACTGTGCGCAGCTGAGAACTCCTTCGAATTCTCCACGCTTAAATCTCCGAATTCCACCAAAGAAAAAGAACACTCTTGAAGATGAACAATCAAACTCTTTGATGTATGCTTGTCAAACCATGAGTTGAATACTCAATTAAACACAAAGAAACCTAGCAAAATAGCCCCAGAAGAAAACCCTAACACTCTCAAAGAAGATTTGGGAGTCGTGCCCTAGATTTGGAACAACCTGCAGTTTTATAGCTGCTGAAATCGAGAAGTAAGCTCAAGCGCAGGAATGGACGCTCGAGCAGGGACACAAAAATGCGTGTTCCAAACCAGGATGCACACTCAAGCGTAGGAACTTACGCTCGAGCGTAAAATCACACCACACAGTATGTTTTCCACTATCGCAGTACTTTGGCTTGTCTGCAAAACATATTGTGTGGTGTGATTTTACGCTCAAGCATAAGTTCCTACGCTCGAGCGTACATCCTGGTTTGGAACACGCACTTCTGCGTCCTCGCTTGAGCGTCCATTTCTACGCTCAAGCGGACCTTGCGATTTCAACAGCTATAAAACTGCAGGTTGTTCCAAATCTAGGACATGGCTCCCAGATCTTCTTTGAGGGTGTTAGGGTTTTCTTCTAGGGCTATTTTGCTAGGCTTCTTTAATGTTTGATTGAGTATTCAAATTGTTCCAAATGGATGTGAAAAGTGCCTTTCTGAATCGGTACTTGAAAGAAGAGGCTTATGTTGAGCAACCAAAAGGGTTTGAGGACCCAAAATGTCCACACCATGTCTACAAGCTAGACAAGGTGTTATATGGGTTGAAACAAGCCCCTCCAGCTTGGTATGATAGACTTATTACCTTTTTGCTTGATAATGATTTTCAAAGGGGTAGTGTGGACAAGACCTTATTTGTGAAACATACCAAGTCTCATATACTTGTTGCTCAAATTTATGTTGATGATATTGTGTTTGGATCCACTGCTGATTTTCTTGTTAAAAACCAATTCACAATGTCAAGTGGGACCTGAAACAAAGAGAGGCGAGCACAATAGCAAGAATGTGACACTAAGATGAGATAATCCACAAACCATGACATTGCTAACTTGCAATTTGACAATATGGAACACAATATCATGAGTAAATCAAATAAAAATTGATCAATGGGCGTAAGCTACATGAGAATACACAACTCACAGACAAACATGAGAGCTCACATAATGAATGTGTGTGTGTGTGCAATCCTTGAGAGGCCACAGAACAAGAGTTAATCCTCGTAGTGATTGGATGGATGGACCTCCAGTAAGAGTAACTAAACATTACTGAGAAAAGTCAAACCATTAGAAATCAAGGGGTATTTGTTGAGTAAAAGTGGAGGCTCATCCTCAATCAATGAGTTCCTTTTTTTTTTTTTTTAAATTATATATTTTTGACTTTTCTTGCATGTGGGCACTCACTGGTGGCATACACGCTCGAGAGTATAGAAACCAAACTAGAGAAGCATGAAATCAATAAGGATGGCCTGGTTAGTGCCTCTGAGGTAGCCTTTTCCTAATGCCCGGACTTCAATGAACTGAGAGAGGAACCGTGGAAGTGAAAAATGATGGTAGATGGTTTAGAAACTCAACATCACACATGATATGCCAGTATCGGTCAATTCCTCTGAGAATGGATAAGAGACACTATTAGAGGTCCATAGAGAACTTTGATCACTTGTGCGGAAACCCCTACAATAGTTTATCTCAAGGATGTATACAGAATGAAATCATGAAGTCAATGAGTATGAGCATTCGGAATGAGCTATGAACAAAGACAAATGAAATCTTGCGAGCAGCATGAGAGATGTTCGATGAGTCTAAATGCAAAGATGACAAGAATCAATGAAAATGAGATTATAACATCCAAATACACATAAAACCAATCACTCTCACTCACTAAAGTAACAGGTACCACCCTAGTGATTGAGCACTACACCCAAGGTCTTTCTAAGGAACTCAAACCTAAGAAGATCAAGGGGTTTTGTAAAAATATCAGTTTTTTGATGCTCAGTGGGTACATGTTCAAGAACAACAAGGCCCTCTTCCACTAACTCTCGAATAAAATGATGACGAATGTCAATGTGTTTGGTGCGAGAATGTTGGACAGGATTTTTAGAAATGTTGATGACACTTGTGTTATCACAAAAAAGAGTGAGAGTATTCTAGTCTATACCATAGTCATGAAGCATTTGCTTCATCCACAACATTTGAGCACAACAACTCCTTACTGCAATGTACTCAGCCTCAGCAGTCCAAAGAGAAATGGCATTTTGCTTTTTGCTATGCCAAGCAATGAAATTATTCCCAAGGTAAAAACACCCTCCAGATGTGCTCTTACGATCATCAGCACACCCTACCCAGTCGGCATAAGAAAAACTAGTAATTTTAGCTATAGTGTCGGTAGAAAACCAAACCCCATACCCCAGTGTTCTATTAACATACTTAATGATGCATTTGACTGCAAGAAAATTAGACTCTTTAGGACAGGCTTGGTAACAGGCACAGACCCCTACACTAAATGCAATGTCAGGTTGACTGGCTGTGATGTAAAGAAGACTCCCTATCATACTCCTATAAAGGGTAGGATCAATATCAGTACTAGAGGAATCTTTGGATAGGTGAAGGCTAGTGCTCATGGGAGTGCGAGCATGTTTGGCTGACTCAAGACCGAACTTAGACACAAGATTTTTGGCATACTTGATCTGAGAGACAAACATACCTGAAGGAGACTGTTTAATTTGAAGACCCAAGAAGTAAGACAACTCTCCCATCATGCTCATTTCAAACTCATGTGTCATGCAATCCGAGAAATATTTCACAAGAAAATCAGCAGTGGATCCAAACACAATATCATCAACATAAATTTGAGCAACAAGTATATGAGACTTAGTATGTTTCACAAATAAGGTATTGTCCACACTACCCCTTCGAAAATCATTATCAAGCAGAAAGGTAGTAAGTCTATCATACCAAGCTCGAGGGGCTTGTTTCAACCCATATAATGCCTTGTCTAGCTTGTAGACATGGTGGACATTCTGGGTCCTCAAACCCTTTTGGTTGCTCAACATAAGCCTCTTCTTTCAAGTACCCATTTAGAAAGGCACTTTTCACATCTATTTGGAACAATTTGAACCCAAGAAAACATGCAACACCTAGTAAAATGCGAATAGATTCGAGACATGCAACAGAGGCAAACGTCTCATCATAATCAACACCCTCTACTTGTGTATAGCCTTGAGCAACCAACCTAGCTTTATTTCTAACCACAGTACCATTCTCATTAGATTTATTTTTAAATATCCACTTGGTACCTATCACATTCATGTCTCTAGGTCTGGGAACAAAAGTCCAAACTTTGTTACGTTCAAATGAACCTAACTCTTCATGCATAGCATTTACCCAACTATCATCTAGTAAGGCTTCTTGTATATTCTTAGGTTCAATTAATGAAACATAACACATATGAGATACCTCTCCTGAGTTTGTCTTCAGGTTTTCATTTGATCTGAGACACTTCCAATCACCTGTTGAGCCGGATGATTCAATTTTACCCTTGTTGATGGTTTAAACTCTGGACTTGTAGTGACACGAGCATCAGAAGTGGTGTCTCTTTGTGCACTCTTTGGACTCGGACTTACCTTAGAAGTTGGTGCTGGTTCACCTTCTTGAGCTTGGACCTCTGCTTCTCCTTAACTTTGTGGTTCAGTATCCAGGAATGGAGACTCACCATTTTCTTCCTCATTTATTGCTGGAGTAGGAGAACCTATGTCATCTATAACCACATTGATTGATTCCATAAAAGACAAAGTTCGCAAGTTATAGACACGAAAAGCTCTACTAGTGGTTGAATGACCTAGAAAAATACCTTCATCACTTCGGGAGTCAAATTTACCCAAAGGCTCTCTATCTTTGAAAATGTAACATTTACTTCCAAAAGTTTTGAAGTATTTTACATTAGGTTTCAATCCCTTCCACAATTCATATGGAGTTTGCAAAGTGCCAAGCCTTAAATACACACGATTCATAACATAAACTGCAGTATTTAAGGCTTCAGCCCAAAATTTTGGAGGAACTTTCTTACTAAGGTGCATGACCCTAGCCATCTCTTGAACAACTTTGTTTTGCTGTGGAGTAATAGGAGCAGAAAACTCATGCTTAATTCCATGCATATCACAAAAATCCGAAAACGAACTATTTTCAAACTCACGACCATGATCAGTTCGGATTCTTATGATATGCCCAATAGAAACACTCTGTTCATTTTGGATTTTAAGGACTAAAGTCTAGAAAGCATTAAACGTATCAGATTTTTCTCGTAAAAAATTAATCTATGAAAAACGAGTGTAATCATCCACAGTTAAAAAAATGTATCTTTTACCTCCAATGCTTTCGGTGCTAGTGGGTCCCATAAGATCCATATGAACCAGTTCAAGAGGACGTTTGGTTATGAAGCTGTTTGTAGACGCGCCCGTGGGCTTCACTCTACAGTTCGAACTCAATTTGTGTCGGTTCTAAATCTGAACCAAAGAGTCCAAATCCGGCAAATCGTTTGAGAAAACAGATTTTTGAAAAGTAGTGCCAAACATGGACTGCTTTGCCAGATTACAGAGTCGCCACCTAAATATTTTTTAATTGGGAAATTTAGGAAACCCTGACTCAGTGCCGAAGGCCACATGTCTGTCATCACCAAAGTGGTCTTGGCTCGGGAGCTTGGGTACGATCGGGGAAGGTCAGCTATGAGCACCCCTTTCGCCCGGTCCGAAGACCGGCCTCTACTAACCATGATATCCGTTTTTGAAAACTTTATGCGTCCTTGTTCCGGTTATTAGCCTAGAATTACTATGTGATGCGCACAACACAAAAGTATAGACTAGATTGCCTAATTTGGAAATAAACATTGCATATCCGTTTTATCTCGAAAAACGTGTTAGTTTTTGTGCTACTCGCAAGTAGGCTAAAATTCGGATTTCAAATGAGTACTCCCAATCTAGGTAACCCAACCTCCACCCACAGGCATGCAAACAGTTTATATCATGTAAGCACTTAGCCGCATGGCAATCCTACTGTCATGGCAACACTCACACGCATGCGGTATGCTAAAGCATAAAAGCTCACCTCATACTCCGTGCCAAAACAGTAAACTAGTTAGCAAAACAATGCATGACCTAGTTCATGTTAAATGACTAATGCAACACAGGCAAGAATGCAGTTAGACAGGCTCGGCTATCCTAAGCATGGCATATGAAATGCTATCACATAGCACGTATTCAATTTTGGAATTTAAAAAATTGCGATGCAGTTTGTATGATGTACCGAGCCCGGTGCATGTAAACAAATGCATGGATGCACGCATGCATTGCATAAGGTATGCTAATTTAAAATGCCCTAATCTATCACTGAAAGCGGGTAAATAAAAGGGTTAGAAAGAAGTGGGGGTTGGGAGACATACATCACACTCACCCACACTTATTACATTTTTGCCCTCACTCGGAGGGACCGAATAAATAAATAATACAGACCGAAGAATAATTAACTAAACTAGCTAATTAAATATTACAAATTGAATAAATTAATTAAGCTAATTAATTAACCTAATTAAAGCAGTAAATGCCTCGGGAGGAGGGCCGGATGCGTCGCGTGCCCGGGACTCGCTCGGAATCGCACTGCCGTGCACGGGTTGCCTCTGTTTCCTCTGCTCTCCTCCTCAGAAAATTACCAAAATCCCAGGAGTGCCTCTCAGGGCATTGGGGATCACCACCGGCTGGGATAGAACACCACCGGCTAGAAGATGTGGCCACCGGCACTAAATTTCCTTATCGGCTGCCAATGAGCAGCCGGTCGGCACTAAAAAGTGCCGGTCGGCACAAAATTCCTGCAGAACCTGCAACTCACAGCAGCAGAGGGAAACAACATGCAAGGCAATGCAATTCAAGCCATTTATGCACCAAACACATCCCACATCATGTTTATGACTCAATGGGGCATGTGCCTCGATCCTCGGACCACCAATCGCGCATTTCCATGCGTGATGGTCTAAAGGACCAAGAATGCAACTTCAATGTCAAATGCACACAAACCAAGCAAGCACATAAGGTTGCTAAACCTCCATCATGACTTAGTCAAGAGGCCTAGCATGCATGTCCATGTGATGCAACCCTAAGCATGTGATCTAGCATGCAATATGGACAATGGCATGGCATTTATGCAAGCACACAAACAAGCATATAAGGCAAGTATGCTAACTAAGCAATGGGATGGACTTATACATGAATTGGGCAGCTCTAACAAGGCTCAAAACAATGGCCAAAGTGCCTAAAGATGGGGTCTAAACACACATGCACACATTAAGACACCAACACTTGAGCATAACAAACAACATTCAAGCACACTTGAAATGAGTTAAACATGGATTACTAGCATGTAGTATAAGCTCTGAAAATCAAGCAAAACATGTTGCCAAATCATGCAATAAAGCAAGCTAAACATGCATGCAAGTGGTCCAAAGCTTGAGGTAGGCCAAAGATGCATTGAACTACACCTAGCACAAACACACATGGCAACACTTAACCAACCAAAATCAGAGTTTTACCACATAAAACTAAGCCCAAAATAACACTTAGATGGCATCTAAATGGCATGGATCTAAAGGCATGCAATATGACCAACACATGGAGCATACAAAACATGCTTTTGAAGCTTTAAAGGAGCATGCAATGCAAACATATGAGCATGTCAAATGGACTGATATGACATGATAAATGGTTCCAAACCCTCGAAATGATGCAAGTATGGCATGCTACACAATCATGCACCTAAGGCTCACAAGCCAAGAATACAAAGAGGCTATGTTAAGCATGCAAAAATCAAACCAAATGACTATGGTCAGACCTAAAACATGTTAAAATAAGCACAAAAGCTTCATGAATCAAGGCCCAAAACATGCTAGAAACTAAGGCATACCGCCTAAGCATGTTAAGGCATAAAAGAGCATTACAAGACACCTATGCTAAGCATGCAAAAGGGGCCTAAACCAACTTGAAATCATGTTATAACATGGCAATATAAGCATGAAAAACAAGTCAAACATGCCCAACACACACTCAAGCATGAAACTCCATAAGGAAGCAAAATTTGCCCTTTTCAAGGACATCAAGGAGAGGGGGTGACCCTCTCCTTCTTGAGACTTCAAGGCATGCTCTTCACCACTGAAATCCCTCAAGATTTCAGTGGTGAAGAGATCCTATCACCAAAATCTCGGATCCCTCACAAAATAGCACAAAAAGTGCCCTTTTCAAGGCCTAATGGTGGTCAAACTCACCCAAACCACTAAACACTCTTAATGAACAATAAAGAGGGCTTAAAAACAGAACTTTTATGTGCCAAACACTAAGCCCAAAAACTGTTCTAAACTAGGTAAAAAAAGATTGCAAAAATGGGGAATAAAGGGGTAGTTTCTTACCCTTGATAACTATCTTCACAAAGGTTGAAGTTGATGGATCCTTGAGCTCAAAACCAGTCAAGAACCTTCAAGAACAACCTGCTAGAACCTCAGAAGGCAAGGATGGTGAAACACTAGGTGTTTTAGTGCAATAGTATGAACTAAACACCTAGATTACAAAGGGGAAAGAGAGAGATAAAGTGTATATCTATTCTAACCCTAGAAAACCAGAGCTCCAGCTCTCTAACAATGTCTAAAGCTCTTGGATTTTGTAACCCTTGAGCCAAGAGAAGAGGGTTCTCTTGTATAGGCAACCAAACTTACAAGTTAAGTTACCAAAACAAGCTCATCCCTCCATACACGTGTATGGAGGGGAAGACAATTGCACACAGCTGTCTGAAAAATATCTCAGAAAGCAAGTGCACAGTAGTCGGCAGGGCAAAATGGTCATTTCGCCCAAAATGGTGCCGACCGGCACAAAATAGTGCCGACCAGCACAATATAGTGCCGGTGACAACTACAGCCAGCCGGTGGCCTCTAGCCCCAGCCGGTGGTGTGTGGGGATGCCTCAGAAGGCATTCCCTGCCCCTCAAAGGCAAAACACAAGTGTTTGGTGCAAAACCAAACACAAACGGTCGAGTTCGGAGGTCCTGAGGCAAGGCGCGCGCAGCCGAGATCTCCGGGAACTCCAAACGAACACAAACATGGATAATAACCGAGTGTTCCAACGGTGACGTCCAAGTCTTGAGGACGGTCAAAAATGGGGTGTCTACAGTTGCCCCTCTTTGACAGAACTCGAAAGTCATAACAATGACGGGAGTGAATGTCAAAGCCCAGAGACGACCCATTTTTGACAAGGCCGAAGACTTGGACAAACATGCAAGACAAAGCAAGGTATGCGCCCGAAGGCAGGGGCAAAATGCAACTGAAAATGCAAGAAGCCGGGCATAACTTATGATCATGCAAAGAAAGCTATAATGAAGCACACATGCGACAGTTATAAGCTAACATGCAACAGTCTACACTACAATGCAGAAGGGCTGTAAGAGAATTATGAAATTCTCAAAACGTCTCACTCGGGAGATACAATACCTGTGCGGCTCGCCTGGTTCCACCAGCGGTAAATGAACCGTACATACAATATCGTGCCTGAAAAGAAAGCAAACTTAACAGGTACAATATGATTAGCAACATGCATGACATATGCAATGCGACTGATGGATGCTATGCAATATATACAAAACTATGTATGAATGATGCAAATGAAAATGCAATACAATTGAAACTATATGCAAGGCAATTGAATCATGATTCATTCATGAGTGATTCGAAACCACACAAATGTCAAATAGATTGATGGAGGTAACAGGTCTGTCTACCATAGAAAAGGTGTCGAAGCCCTCAAGGCGCGAGCGCACGCAGAACTATGAGTAATGTAGACAGACACAAGAACAAGTATTGGGTTGAATGACATAAGTGGGGTGACGACCCGCTGGGGAAAGAATGATGATCCTAATGCCGGATGCAACAATTACACTACAATGTAATAATAAAAAAAAGGATAAATGATACAATGGATATGACACGCGGGCCAAACCAAATCTCGCCTAGGAAGGGCATGCACACGTACAAGCCATGTCTAACATAGAAAAGGTGTCGAAGCCCTCAAGGCGCGAGCGCACGCAGAACTATGAGTGTATAGACGTGAAAAGTATGAGCACATACCAGACCAAGCTCAACAAGGAAAGGTGCGAGCCATGGATGGAAGATGATGCAGTGAAATGCATGCAATCGAATGGATACAATGGATATGGCACGCAAGCCAAACCAAATCTCGCCTAGGAAAGGCATGTACGCATACGAACCATGTCTAACACAGAAAAGGTGCCGCAACCTCAAACCAACATACCAGCGTGGAATAGGCGCGATACACAAGCAGAACGGTGTTTCGACGTGAAAAGTATAGGCACATACCAGACCAAGCTTGACAAGGAAAGGCGCAAGCCATGGATGGAAGGTGATGCAATGGATGCATGCAACCTACAATGCAATATCTACAATGGAATGGATGGAATGCATGACAATGCAGATGATGCAATGACCATGATTGTAGTTTTCCCTATTTTCCCAACAGGATGGTATACTAGGTTGGTTCAGTATCCAGAATTGAGGCGTATACACACTACCTCAACCTATGGGGCTTCCATACAGGTTTCAAGCCGAGGGTACACCCCCTGGGTATTTAAACCAGACTTTAGTCTCGGAAATTCCGAACCTTTGCGTTCCAGGCATAAGCCGTTCAAACTCTAGTTTTCACCGTCCCCATCGGTCTTCTAGGAACTCACCGCAAACATGGAAGTCGTTCGGGCACGACAAACACTAAAGGAATTGCACCTTCAGAGGATTTAAGGTCTCCTAGACCGGAATGCAAAATGTATGCATGACAATGCATGTTGTTTTTGTTGTTTTTTTTTTGTCAATGCAAATGATGCATGATTTTTTTTGCTTTTTGGTTTTTGAAATGCAAATGATGCATGATACATGCGCTACCTACAATGATACATGACAATGCAATATTTACAATGCGATGCATGATAATGTGGATGGGGCACGCATGCCGATGTATCGAAGGTTTTGCACCCTCCAAGGATTTAAGGTCTCCTAGACCGAGCGTACTTTTGGTCCCGCCGGACTCTCGTTTCGGGGCAACGCAAGTGTGGTGCGCATAATAGCGCGATGAAATGCATGCCAAATGCAATGAGGGGCAACTGTTAGAGAGCAGAATATGCATGACAATGCTTGCAATGAAATGCATGACAATGCAGTCAAACGGGTTTAAGGTCTCGCTAAACCCGGGGGGCAACGATGAGATGCGCAAAACAATGCTGTGGAATGCATGCCAAATGCAATGAAGGGTGGAAGATGGTGCGATGAAGCGCACGTTAGACGCAACGAGGTGCGTCTTAATGCACCGAAGGCTTCGCGCCTCCCGAGGATTTAAGGTCTCCTAGACCGCACGTGTTTAAGGTCTCGCCAGACCAAGCGGGGTAACTGTTATGCAACACTTAAGTGAATGTGATGCAAACGAGTAACGCACGCGGGTGCAAATGGGGCAGGCGAGACGTGCGTGTCTCAAAAGATGGAAAATGGAGTGCAATGAGGGTGCGCCAAACGGCGCGATGCGCGAAATAGCGCGAATGAAATGCATGCGAAATGCAATGAGGTGCATCTTTTACCGAAGGTTTTGCACCTCCCGAGGATTTAAGGTCTCCTGGACCGTGCGTTTTTAAGGTCTCGCCAGACCCGGACGTGTTTAAGGTCCCGCCGGACCCGGATCAAACTCTAAGGTGCGCGAAATAGCGCGATGGAATGCGAAATGCAAGATGAAGCACGTGAGGTAGTACACCTCACGTGGATCAAAATGAAATGCAAAATGAAGCACGTGAAGTAGTACACCTCACGTGGATCAAGATGACATGCAAAATGAAGCACGTGAAGTAGTACACCTCACGTGGATCAAAATGAGATGCAAAACGAGGCACGTGAAGTAGTACACCTCACGTGGATCAAAATGAGATGCAAAACGAGGCACACGTACCTCGAGATGCAACGAAATGCAAAATGAGGCACGTATACCTCATTTGATGGTCAATGAAATGCAAAACGAGGCACACGTACCTCGGGATGCAATGAAATGCGAAATGAAACACGTGAGGTAGTACACCTCACGTGGATCAAAATGAAATGCAAAATGAAACACGTGAAGTAGTACACCTCACGTGGATCAAAATGAAATGCAAAATGAAACACGTGAAGTAGTACACCTCACGTGGATCAAAATGAAATGCAAAATGAAACACGTGAAGTAGTACACCTCACGTGGATCAAAATGAAATGCAAAATGAAACACGTGAAGTAGTACACCTCACGTGGATCAAAATGAAATGCAAAATGAGAGAGTATGACACGCATGCCATACGACAATGCAAGACGGTGCAAGTCGCAAGGGACGTGCAAGATGGCGCGATACGATGCGCCGGACAATGTGATGGATGCGCGCGATGTGCACAGGGCAACTTTTAAATCTTATAAAAGACAAAAGGATACAAAAGGATACATTCTTTGCTTGAATCTGAGTGCCACGCACAGTAGAGACGGTCCGAAGTCAAAACGGAGGCCGGTTGAGCATCGGGGATGCATTTTCTTGCACTTTCTTGAGCTATAAAGACCCAAAACTCCTCAATTTGCCTAAAAAGGGCCTTGGGAACACCACCGGCTGAGTGGGGTGGTCACCGGCTACCACCGGCTGCATAAAATCATCTATCGGCACAAAATAGTGCCGACCGGCACAAAATAGTGCCGACCGGCAGAAAATGCCTGATCGGGGGCAGTTTTGCCATTTTGCCTCGGGTCTTTTAAAAATAGGGCTTGAAACCCTATTCCTCACACTTCAAGCCGCCGAAAACTCCTCCTCTCTCTCTCTAGAGTGTTTTCCTTTCGATTTTTCGCCGATTTCTTCGCGTTTCACGCCCATTTTCTCGTCGGATTCGCGATATTCTTCGCGTTTCGGACATTTTCGACCGAACAAAACTTTGTTTCGGTGCATTTTTGACCATTTTCGCCTTTTCGGGACTTGTTCCCCTCGATTTTCTCTTCATTCTCGTGTCTTTTCACATTCCGACCCTTCCGGCCATTTCCGACCCTCTCGGGGTTGACTTTGTCGGTTGACTTTTCGTATTCCGGCCCATTTTTCATTTTCCGGTCATTTTTCACCACCATTACCCATGGCAGACGATGTTCCACATGTCGGGACTCCCCCGGACCATGAGATGGACCCCGGGGTCGAGCTCCTCCCGTTGAGCGAGCGCCCATTCGATCCGGCGACCTATCGCCCGGCCATCCACGTGCTACCACCCGATGGACTTCGCCATTTCCGCGGTTTTGACAGGGCTTTGGACCCGGAGCTCTTGCTGCGCGAGCCGGCCTCCCACTTGTCTGCTGGTGCCACCGAGGTAACATTCTGGTCTTTTATTTTCTGCAATGTAGGATTTCCTGTCAACTGCCATAGCTAACCGAACCCATTAACTGCTTAGTTCTGATGTACTGTACTGTAGTTGATTGTAGACAAACTCATAACTGACATCTGTTTAGGACCGACGCGCATGCACATACAATACATTATCCTCAAGCATTCAAACACACGGCACACATTGCACTGCAAATTCAAAGACACCCGGTGCTTATTTGAATCTAAAAAACCTGCACGCATGCTAGTTTTGCACTGAATCGAACCACTCGAATACGCTGCCGTATTACATACTGTAGCTCACTGCAGACACACGATGACCCGTTATCTGCTTGAATCTGAAAAATGCGCACACGTGCACCATATCTGTATGCTGTTTCTCACAAAACACACTGACACATCACAGGCCGTGTTCCACCGCAGTATACTGAAACCTGACATTTGCTTGCATCTGAGAAACGTACACACGTGCACGATGCCTACACAGATTTGCACCGTTCAAACAAAAAAACACACTGACGCATCGCACATTGTAGTTTACTGTAAACACACCGGCACCCGGTTTTTTTGTTTGAATTTTAAAGATAATCTGCACGCATACCAGATTTACACCAACTGCATATCTTCATATGGCTTTGCAATTTCTTGACTACAGGGAGACTCCCATACTCTCCGCGGGTATGGGAACGTTACCGCTCGCGATTGGTACGCCGAGCTGCCTGACGCCGTTAGCCGCATTGTGGATCGGGCCGGCTTCGGTACCTTCTGCAGGGGACTCTCCAGGCTCTCTGCCTGCAGACCTCTTCTTGCCGCTCTGGCAGAGAGGTGGTGGGACACCACCGATTCTTTTCATCTATCAGCGACCGGGGACATGACGATGACCCCTTACGACTTCTCGATGCTCACCGGCATCGGGGTGGGGGGTGATCCGATCCCCTTCGACACAGACATGGACGAGTGGATTGCCGCTCAGGTTCATTTGCTCGGCGAGGCGCCGCCGCTTGTTCGTCCAGGGTTCGTCCGCTACTCCTGGTTCGAGGTGCAGTTTAGGGTGCAGCCTGCGTTGGAGGCGGCGGCTCCGATGACCGAGACGGCCGTAGAGCAGTATGCCCGCGGCTTCTTGATGTTTCTGCTAGGGACCACCCTCTTCGCCGACCGGGCGAACACCGTGCCTCTCTGTTCTTTATTCTCTCATTTTTCATCCCTCCCCAGGGTGATTGATGGATGAATAGGAAACGGCGGATTCATGCCGAATACAGCTAGCTCACGGCTATTTCTTCTGATAGATAGGGCGCCTTCCTGGCAAGCGCGTTGATGACAAGGGAAAGACAGAACACCTGACTCAAACTGTGCCCCTGGTTCATTACTTCGACCATTTTTTTTGTTTTCTTTCTAAAACGGTTTCGATCACAATGAACGTCAGATTAGCGCGCTTATTCGATCTTTGATTTGAAAATCATGCAAGTCAGGCCGTAAGCACTGAAAGTTTTCCTTTTGGGTCCAAACATGGTCTGATTGAAAATGAAATAGTTTTTCCGAAAACAGTCAACCTCAGTAAAAATTTTCAAAAACTATTTTTGCAAACAGTCAGTGCTGGATAAGCACGGAACTTACCCTCGAGATGCGCAAACTCGGATCGGAGGTAATGGAGAATTGCCCCTTGCTTAAGGGAGGGGCAAGGCAACGGAAAGTTGCCCCTAGTTTGGGCGACAACTTAGGGCAACATGTGGCAATACATGGCAACGGAAAGTTGCCCCTTGTTTGGATGATGCCGCAGCATGCTATAAACCAGTCCTCGTTGATGACGATCAGACCCTCAGACGCGGAGGAGTTGAAGACGGTCTGAATCAATATGTAGACACAGTCACCTGGAAGGTGTTGGTGGCTGGGCTTCAAGAGGAAGTTACTCACGGAGTTCCAGATTGTTACAATCGAAATATCAGTTTCGGAGGAGGCATAAATGATCAAAACCATGACATGGACTGAAACGCTATGGAAGCGTTGGGGGCTGGACTTCAGGATGAAGTTGCCTACGTATCCCAAACATGGGAATCAAGCCTTACGTAGTTCCGGTTAAGGTACACTCGGGTATTTTAACCTTCACTATTTTTAGGCTCTCACTTTTGCCAAGGCGCCCAATGCGGGTTTTCGACCTTGCGAGCTTTATTCTTCTTTCCTTTTCAATTTTTTTTTTTTGATTTTTCATTTCTTTTCTTTTTTGCTTCTTTTTTCTTTCTTTTAAAAATTTTTGTATTTTGTATTTTCTTTCTCTTCTTTTTTCTTTTTCTTCTTTTTCTTTGCTCTAACTTTTGCCTGGATCGCCCTTCCGGGTTTTCGGCCCAGCGAGCCTCTCAAAGGGTAAAAGTGTAGCTTTGTCCATGCCAAATGGCTTTGAGATCCTGAAGTCATCCGAATCCAGGAGAATGGGTGTCATTGATTTGCAGAAGGATCCACCTTTTGGCTCTTCGAGCACCTCGGATATTTTTGCCCCTAGTTCGAGGGGTGCTTCCGCTCTAGCCTTGCAAGCTTTTTCTGATGAGGTCTGACCTTCTTGATCTGACTTCGGTGCCTTTTGTTCGAGGGCTGCTTCAAACAGGGCCCCACAGGCGTTTCATGGCACTGTTGAATGTTTTGAACGGGTTCCAGTTCGCAACAGATAAATTGAACCTTGAGGCTGAGAGTGATCCTAGGCTGCACAATCTCAAGAGCGATTCCACACAGGTCTTCACAAGACTGCGCAAAACATTTTGTTTTTGAAAGTTTTTAAGAAAGCGACAAATCGCTCGCGCAGAAGATAGTGTGGAACCAGTCTGGATCAAACCAGGGTCCTTCTCAGTACTCACGCTGACAGGCATGATTTCATTCATTAAAAGTTTAGCGTGCCTCTCTTTTTCTCTCAGTTGATCAAAGTTTTACAAATCCCGAGGAATTCATTCCTCTTTGTTTTCACCGCAATGTTCGAAAGGTTTTGAAAAACTCAGGTTATTACAATGACTTCAAGGCACAAGAGAGTAGGTAGAAGGTACTATCGTTCCTCTCACAAAGCAAGCATAAAAACAGAGTAACCGCAGCTGTTTCATTCCAAAACCCTGATTGCAACCGGCTCCTTAACTGAGACAGACTCAAAAGGAAAAACAACTAATTACAAGACAAAACGGTGTTCGAGGTAACAACCCCGAAATCACCTGGTATTCTATACAAGAGGGATTGACTCATTACAATTAGACAGACCCTTAAGCAAAAGGACTGTCTCCCAACAATGAGACAGGCTCAAGATAACACAAAAGACTGACCCGATACTCAAGTTAGAATTTACAAAACTAGTATTGGTCGATGCTCAAAAATGTGTGCCAAACGCTGCATCCAAAAAATGTTCCTACTACTGCCCGCAGGCGGTTCGCCTTCTGATCACATACTCGCGGTATCTGTGTCCTCGATATCTGTGTCCTCATATTCCAAGAACTCTGTAGTGACTGATTTGGCCGAGGTAGGCGGGAGGATAACCTTGTTATCGATCAAATCCTGCACCTCATGACGGAGGCGGAAGCAATTGTCGGTACTATGACCGGTCTGCTGATGGTACGCACAGTACTGAGTGGCATCATGGCCTGCTGGAAGGGGTTTGGGGAGCGGCCTAGGATCGAGGGGTGTAAGATGCCCCTTTTTGGCCAAGATCAGAAGTGCCCTAGACAAAGGCATGTAGAGAGGATGGAAGGCCCTGCGCCCCCGGGGCAGGTATTTTGGGGCCTGAGCACTCTTGCTAGATGAACTAGCGAACGGGTCAGCGGGTGCGGCTTTGAGTTTCTGATTCTTCCCTGGTGTAGGATTGGGAATGGGAGAAGCCACCCTGGCATGACGGGGCCTGTCCCGATTTTCTGATTGACTAGAACTGCCCTCAGGCGGAGTGGGGAAAGCATCCTCCACAGCTTTTGTCGTAACTGCGGATATCTGTTGCTTGTTCATTCCCCCGGCTTTCAAAGCCTCTACTGCCCACAGCAGTCGTTCGATGGGATTGGCATCTGCCTTCACTTTGTCTTTACCTCTGGCCTCAGCCGGGTTGAGAGTTTGGGTGGATATCGGTGCATCACTGTTGTATGTGGAGGCCATCTCCGGCTGATTAAGCTCAATCACAATCCGCCCCAGTAGCGGGGGTTCTTGGGGTTCGAAATTTCCGGCATACGGTGCAACCGGTGGCAAGGCTGACATTCCGTAAGCGAGATCCGCCACGGACCTCTGAAGATCACCTATCATCCCCATTAACTCGAATGTAGTGGGCTCGCGAGCCTGATAGAACTGGGGGGTCCAGATTGGGTGTGTAGCGGGCGACCTGGGCGGATGTGTCATATCAACAGTAGCATCATTCTGTGGGATGGTTTCCTGACTCAACGCGGCTGTCATGACCACAATCTCTTCAGAGTTCTGCGTCATGTTTAGTCCTGCCTCAGCAAGGAGAAGACACTAACTGCCCTGGATCAACTCACTGAATCTCTGCACTGAAACCCTGGAAACAAGCAGTATTTCAGCCCCAAACAGATCAAACACAGGTGTAGCCGGACAACTGCGCTCTACTACTGAACACTATTCCCCGGAGTCATTTATCAAAACTGAACTGATACCCGCAGACACGGCTAATTCTCAACAACACTGATACTGGTGCCCTCGGGCCGGGTACCCAAACTCGCAAACTGATATGTACGTTCCCTGCAGAGTTACACTCTAAAGCACATAGCAGATAGATGAGAACCAAAACACCCCTATGTTGGGGTAGGGTTTCCCTGTCCTATTTTGTCAGGAGCTAGGGTTTCACTACGCACACAGCGGTTTCAAACAACCTAACATCGGGTAAGCAACCTGTCCTAGTTTGGAATGGTCACTATGGATTTCGATATGCACTAGGTCGAATGGTCAAAAAGGGTGCCCCGGTAAAACCGGGGTTTGTGTTCCCATACTGGCAGAGCCCGCAACCGGTCAGCCTTATGGACATGCCTTGACAAGACAAGCCTCCAGCAAACCGCTCAGGAATAGCAGATGGCCAACACGGTGTCCTAGGCGCACCAATGCACATGCAATGCAAAGAGACACATAAGTGTAGTCAAAAAAAGATATCACGAGTTCGAGTCAAGCTCTCTAAATTCCCCAGCGGAGTCGCCAGAAACTGTAGACGCGCCCGTGGGCTTCACTCTACAGTTCGGACTCAATTTGTGTCGGTTCTAAATCTGAACCAAAGAGTCCAAATCCGGCAAATCGTTTGAGAAAACAGATTTTTGAAAAGTAGTGCCAAACATGGACTGCTTTGCCAGATTACAGAGTCGCCACCTAAATATTTTTTAATTGGGAAATTTAGGAAACCCTGACTCAGTGCCGAAGGCCACATGTCCGTCATCACCAAAGTGGTCTTGGCTCGGGAGCTTGGGTACGATCGGGGAAGGTCAGCTATGAGCACCCCTTTCGCCCGGTCCGAAGACCGGCCTCTACTAACCATGATATCCGTTTTTGAAAACTTTATGCGTCCTTGTTCCGGTTATTAGCCTAGAATTACTATGTGATGCGCACAACACAAAAGTATAGACTAGATTGCCTAATTTGGAAATAAACATTGCATATCCGTTTTATCTCGAAAAACGTGTTAGTTTTTGTGCTACTCGCAAGTAGGCTAAAATTCGGATTTCAAATGAGTACTCCCAATCTAGGTAACCCAACCTCCACCCACAGGCATGCAAACAGTTTATATCATGTAAGCACTTAGCCGCATGGCAATCCTACTGTCATGGCAACACTCACACGCATGCGGTATGCTAAAGCATAAAAGCTCACCTCATACTCCGTGCCAAAACAGTAAACTAGTTAGCAAAACAATGCATGACCTAGTTCATGTTAAATGACTAATGCAACACAGGCAAGAATGCAGTTAGACAGGCTCGGCTATCCTAAGCATGGCATATGAAATGCTATCACATAGCACGTATTCAATTTTGGAATTTAAAAAATTGCGATGCAGTTTGTATGATGTACCGAGCCCGGTGCATGTAAACAAATGCATGGATGCACGCATGCATTGCATAAGGTATGCTAATTTAAAATGCCCTAATCTATCACTGAAAGCGGGTAAATAAAAGGGTTAGAAAGAAGTGGGGGTTGGGAGACATACATCACACTCACCCACACTTATTACATTTTTGCCCTCACTCGGAGGGACCGAATAAATAAATAATACAGACCGAAGAATAATTAACTAAACTAGCTAATTAAATATTACAAATTGAATAAATTAATTAAGCTAATTAATTAACCTAATTAAAGCAGTAAATGCCTCGGGAGGAGGGCCGGATGCGTCGCGTGCCCGGGACTCGCTCGGAATCGCACTGCCGTGCACGGGTTGCCTCTGTTTCCTCTGCTCTCCTCCTCAGAAAATTACCAAAATCCCAGGAGTGCCTCTCAGGGCATTGGGGATCACCACCGGCTGGGATAGAACACCACCGGCTAGAAGATGTGGCCACCGGCACTAAATTTCCTTATCGGCTGCCAATGAGCAGCCGGTCGGCACTAAAAAGTGCCGGTCGGCACAAAATTCCTGCAGAACCTGCAACTCACAGCAGCAGAGGGAAACAACATGCAAGGCAATGCAATTCAAGCCATTTATGCACCAAACACATCCCACATCATGTTTATGACTCAATGGGGCATGTGCCTCGATCCTCGGACCACCAATCGCGCATTTCCATGCGTGATGGTCTAAAGGACCAAGAATGCAACTTCAATGTCAAATGCACACAAACCAAGCAAGCACATAAGGGTGCTAAACCTCCATCATGACTTAGTCAAGAGGCCTAGCATGCATGTCCATGTGATGCAACCCTAAGCATGTGATCTAGCATGCAATATGGACAATGGCATGGCATTTATGCAAGCACACAAACAAGCATATAAGGCAAGTATGCTAACTAAGCAATGGGATGGACTTATACATGAATTGGGCAGCTCTAACAAGGCTCAAAACAATGGCCAAAGTGCCTAAAGATGGGGTCTAAACACACATGCACACATTAAGACACCAACACTTGAGCATAACAAACAACATTCAAGCACACTTGAAATGAGTTAAACATGGATTACTAGCATGTAGTATAAGCTCTGAAAATCAAGCAAAACATGTTGCCAAATCATGCAATAAAGCAAGCTAAACATGCATGCAAGTGGTCCAAAGCTTGAGGTAGGCCAAAGATGCATTGAACTACACCTAGCACAAACACACATGGCAACACTTAACCAACCAAAATCAGAGTTTTACCACATAAAACTAAGCCCAAAATAACACTTAGATGGCATCTAAATGGCATGGATCTAAAGGCATGCAATATGACCAACACATGGAGCATACAAAACATGCTTTTGAAGCTTTAAAGGAGCATGCAATGCAAACATATGAGCATGTCAAATGGACTGATATGACATGATAAATGGTTCCAAACCCTCGAAATGATGCAAGTATGGCATGCTACACAATCATGCACCTAAGGCTCACAAGCCAAGAATACAAAGAGGCTATGTTAAGCATGCAAAAATCAAACCAAATGACTATGGTCAGACCTAAAACATGTTAAAATAAGCACAAAAGCTTCATGAATCAAGGCCCAAAACATGCTAGAAACTAAGGCATACCGCCTAAGCATGTTAAGGCATAAAAGAGCATTACAAGACACCTATGCTAAGCATGCAAAAGGGGCCTAAACCAACTTGAAATCATGTTATAACATGGCAATATAAGCATGAAAAACAAGTCAAACATGCCCAACACACACTCAAGCATGAAACTCCATAAGGAAGCAAAATTTGCCCTTTTCAAGGACATCAAGGAGAGGGGGTGACCCTCTCCTTCTTGAGACTTCAAGGCATGCTCTTCACCACTGAAATCCCTCAAGATTTCAGTGGTGAAGAGATCATATCACCAAAATCTCGGATCCCTCACAAAATAGCACAAAAAGTGCCCTTTTCAAGGCCTAATGGTGGTCAAACTCACCCAAACCACTAAACACTCTTAATGAACAATAAAGAGGGCTTAAAAACAGAACTTTTATGTGCCAAACACTAAGCCCAAAAACTGTTCTAAACTAGGTAAAAAAAGATTGCAAAAATGGGGAATGAAGGGGTAGTTTCTTACCCTTGATGACTATCTTCACAAAGGTTGAAGTTGATGGATCCTTGAGCTCAAAACCAGTCAAGAACCTTCAAGAACAACCTGCTAGAACCTCAGAAGGCAAGGATGGTGAAACACTAGGTGTTTTAGTGCAATAGTATGAACTAAACACCTAGATTACAAAGGGGAAAGAGAGAGATAAAGTGTATATCTATTCTAACCCTAGAAAACCAGAGCTCCAGCTCTCTAACAATGTCTAAAGCTCTTGGATTTTGTAACCCTTGAGCCAAGAGAAGAGGGTTCTCTTGTATAGGCAACCAAACTTACAAGTTAAGTTACCAAAACAAGCTCATCCCTCCATACACGTGTATGGAGGGGAAGACAATTGCACACAGCTGTCTGAAAAATATCTCAGAAAGCAAGTGCACAGTAGTCGGCAAGGCAAAATGGTCATTTCGCCCAAAATGGTGCCGACCGGCACAAAATAGTGCCGACCGGCACAATATAGTGCCGGTGACAACTACAGCCAGCCGGTGGCCTCTAGCCCCAGCCGGTGGTGTGTGGGGATGCCTCAGAAGGCATTCCCTGCCCCTCAAAGGCAAAACACAAGTGTTTGGTGCAAAACCAAACACAAACGGTCGAGTTCGGAGGTCCTGAGGCAAGGCGCGCGCAGCCGAGATCTCCGGGAACTCCAAACGAACACAAACATGGATAATCACCGAGTGTTCCAACGGTGACGTCCAAGTCTTGAGGACGGTCAAAAATGGGGTGTCTACACTGTTCACCTTTTTATGAAGGGCATGAGTTTGCTTCCCAAGTTGACATGGTCCACACACATGGTTCACATTCTTATCCATTTTAGGTACTCCTCTCACAAGCTCTTTATTGGCTATCTTACTTAGGTCATTGAAATTCATGTGACCTAATCTTTGATGCCATAGATCAATATTACTTATGATGGCTGAGTGGCAAGTGAGATCATTAGTGGTAACAATCCCATAGCAGTTATCAGATGTGCGAACCCCATGCATGACAATATTTCCCTTCTTATCTAAAATTTCACATTTATTTTTTGAAAATAATACTTCATGGTGGGAATCACACATTTGACTAATGCTCAAAAGATTTGGTTTAAGGCCATCTACAAGTAATGCATTTTCGAGCTTGGGAAGACCAGCCACACTTATAGAGCCCTTACCAATGACTGTAGAAGTGCCACAATCTCCAAAAGTAACAATTCATCCTTCATATTTTTCAAGAGAAGTGCAGTAGGATTTGTCACCAAACATATGACGAGAGCACCCACTATCAAGATACCACATATGTGAGTCACGTGCTTTCAAAGTAGTGTAAACAACAAAACAAGTCAAGTCATCCTTTCTCACCCATATCTTTTTAGTCTTAGCAAAATCAGAGCTGGCCGTCTTGGTAAATGTCTAAACATTGTGAACACCCTCATGAATTTTGGTGTTTCGCCTAAACATGTAAGGTTGTCTCCTAACCCAAACAGTATTAGAATTTCTACCCTTTTGAGACACCTTACCAAACAACTCAAAACAATAAGGACGAATGTGGCCATACCTACCACAATGATGACAAACAAAAATAGGTTTTACCTTCTTTTTGTTAATCTTACCCCTGTTAGGCAGATAAGGAGAGGGATCACCCTATTGCACCTTCAGTTTTCCCTTTGTTTGAGTCTTGATGTTATGTGATGTAGAGGCCTATCCCTTATGAACTATTGCATTACCATAGCCTAGCCCACTTTTGTCACAACCCATTTGTTGAGACCCAAGGATGTCTTCTAATGTCTTTGAACCTTTGTTCCACATGGCAATTATGGCTCTAGCATCTCTGAGTTCTTCATCTTTTTGACCAACCATCTCTTCCAATTCAGCTTATGACATCTCAAGGTTTTCAATCTTCTCTTCATATGTGGCATATATTTTCAGAAGTTCATTTCTTTCGGTCTCACAAATAGAAGTTTTCCACATAGGTCTTGCCTGTCATTAAAGATCTTGATGACATTCTGCTTTATTGTTGCGATTTCTTCTTTTAGCTTGACATTCTCGCTTTCACATACTTTGAGCTTGCAAGTCAATTTGTCATTGATTTTGGACAAGTTCAGAGATTCATTGTAAAGCTTTTCATAGGCTTGTTGTAGATCATCACCATTGATCTCATCATTGTCTTCCGAGGTTTCATCATCTTCATCTTCTTTTTGCTCCTCTTTCTTCTTGACCTCATCCAGTTGAGCAACCAAGGCATGAAAGTTAGTGGATGGTGGTGACAATGACTCTCATCTTTCTTGGAATTTACTCAGAATGTCCCATGCATCTTTGGCCTTTGTACAGTGAGCAATCTGTTGCTGTTCTTCATCAAAAATTGCTTCATGGATGGTAGTCAGAACTCTGTGATTGCTCGGATTGTCAGTGCTTTCAACATCTTCTTCAATGGCTTACCAGCCCTCAGGGTCGTGAGCTCTCAAAAACATCCTTATTCTGATCTTCCAGAACAAGTAATTACTCCCATCAAAGGTAGGAGCACAGTGCAAATTTTGACTACGAGCAAACTCAACTGGCTTTGGAGATGATTGAGTGACAGTAGACCAGAATGCCATATAAGTACTATCTCCTTCTTCACCGGATTTGGTTTCTTCGAGTTCTTGTTCTGACCTGCTTTTATCATCCCAAGTCACCGTATAGACTTTCTTCCAATTCTTTTTCGATGGACATTCAAGAGCAATATGACCAAACCCTTGACATTCGTAACACTTGACACCTTGCCTCTTTACAGTCTTTTTTTCAGTTTTTGGAGCAACTTTTGGCGGAAAAGTTTTCGGTTTTTCATTACCCTTATCTTTTGAACTAGGATCCTTGAAATTAGGCTTCTTTTTCTTTAAATTTTTTCTGAACTGTTTGGTAAATATAGCTGTCATTTCGGATGTAGATCAAACTCAATCTCAGGGGTCTTAGCAGTCTCATGAGCACTAGTAAAAGCCACACTATCTTTTTGTTTTTTCTTAGAAATCTGGTGGGCTTCATAAGTCTGCAAGTTTCTAACCAACTGATCAAGTTTGAGGGTATCAACATCCTGAGCCTCCTCAATAGCTGTAACTTTTGATTGGAACCTCTCGGGTAAAGACTTCAAAATTTTTCCAACAACCTTAGCTTCAGGGATTTTTTTCACCGAGTGTGAAACAGGAATTCACGATGCCACTAAGTTTAGCATAAAAATCATCAAACGTCTCATCATCACGCATAAAAAGAGTTTCAAAAGTAGAAGTGAGATGTTGAAGTTTTAACCTTTTAAAAGAAGTAATACCCTCATGAATAGTTTCAAGAATTTCCTAAGCCTCTTTTGCTATCTCACAAGTGCAAATACGATAAAACTCCTTAGGTGTGATGGTGCAAAAGAAGGAATTGAGAGCCTTACTGTTCTAACTCGAATTTTGATAATCGAATGCGTCCCATTTATCAAGAGGTTTGGGAATATCAACACCATCAAGGGTGACAACAGGTTCACTCCATCCATAGATCACACAAAGCCAAACGTAGATTTTAAAAACGCTCTTATACGAGCTTTCCAATAAGAATAGTTTGATAAAAACATATCACCATATCACCAATCACACAAAATCACACTCATATAGTTTTGATAAAAACAAAGAGTGACCCGTTCTGATACCAATTGAAAAAACTGAGTGATTTGTGACTAGATCAAGATTTAATTGTAACAATTCCCAAACAATTAAAATTAACAATCTAAATCATCTAGCACATACGAAAGTGATTTAGATTGTCGCTTCAAAAAATAATAAATCGACACAAACGATTTTTACGTGGAAAAACCACAATTGGAGCACCTCCAATTCTGAATAAAAAAAACCACAGGCAAAACGCCACAAATCAATCCACTATAAAAGTCAGAAAGAATACAAATTTACTAAAACAAATTACCCAAACGCAATCAATTTGTCGGTAACAATCTGTATCTCTTTCACCACCGCCTTCATCTCGAAATTGATCAGCTTGATGTTGAATCCACAACATCTATGTCGAACCAACGACTACGCACAGCTTTGAACTCCTTCGAATTCTCCACGCTTAAATCTTCGGGTTCCACTGAAGAAGAAGAACACTCTTGAAGATGAACAATCAAACTCTTTGATGTATGCTTGTCAAACCATGAGTTGAATACTCAATCAAACATCAAAGAAACCTATCGAAATAGCTCCAGAAGAAAACCCTAAAACCCTCAAAGAAGATTTGGGAGCCGTGCCCTAGATTTGGAACAACCTGCAGTTTTATAGCTGCTGAAAACGCGAAGTCCACTCGAGCGTAGGAATGGACGCTCGAGCGAGGACGTAGAAATGCGTATTCCAAACCAGGATGCACGCTCGAGCGTAGGAACTTACGGTTGAGCATAAAATCACACCACACAGTTGTAGCTCGGCTTTTTCGCGCCCCCTTTCAAAAACTCAAAAAGAAACCCTACAGTTCGGACTCCCGCGGTTCTGAATCTAATCTCACAAGTGCAATGTGAAAATGATAATCACCAAAGAGTCCAAATCCGGCAAATCGTTTTGGAAAATTGATTTTGAATCAAAAAGTGCCAAAATGGGACTACTTTGCTAGATATAGAGTCGCCACCTAAATATTTTATTTTGAAGAAATTTAGGAAACCCATGACTCGTGCTAAAGGCCGCGTGTCCGTCATCACCAAAGTTGCCTCGACTCGGGAACTTAGGTACAACAGGGGAAGGTCATGAATTGAGCACCCCCGCTCGCCCAATCAAAGATTGGCCTCTACTAATCATGATATGATTTTTATCAGCATTATATGCTCTTGTTCTGGTTATTAAGCTAGCTTTACTATGTCATGCGCACAAGCAAGTATAGACTAGTTTGCTCAAGTTAGAACAATTCAACTCATGTTTGTTTTGTAAAAATGGTTTGAATTTGCCACCTCAAGTGGGCTTCAAAGTTTGTGAATTTGCCACCAAACGTAGTGGGCTTTAAAGCGGATTTGCCACTTAACAAAGTGGGCTTAAAATGCACATTCGTTGAATCGTTCCAATTCAAATAACAAGCCTTCATCCACAGGCATTCAAGCAGTTTATCAAGTAAGCATTTAGCCTCATGGCAAGCATGCTAATCATGGCAATCACTCATACTCATGCAAGTATGCTAAAGCATTAAAAACGCACCTCGTACTCCAAGCTAAAAAGATATGAGTGAGAAAACTATGCATGATTCCTAACCATACAAGATGCCTAATGCAACACATGCAATATGCAATTTAATAGGCTCGGCTACTAATATGACATATGAAGCAATTTAAATAACATGCGATTAAACACGTATTTAAAGAATTATTTGAAATAGCAATACAGTTAAAATGATGCGCCAAGTCTCGATGCATGTAATACGAATGAATGAATGCAAGCATAAGGTATGCTAATTGAAACATGTCCCTAATCTAACCATCAAAAATGGATAAATAAAAGGGAAAAAGGCATGGGGTTAGAAGACATACACGCACGCACGCACGCACACTTATTACAACATTACGCCCTCACGAAAGAGGGTCCGAATGAAACTAGCTAAGCTACACTACTTAACTAATTATTACAACACTTTGAATAAATAAAAAGCTTACTCTAAGCTAATTAATTATTGCAACACACTTAACTAATTAATCAATTAGACTAAGCTATTTAATTAATTAATTACACAATATGAACTAATTAACTATCTAAACTAATTAAGTAAAACAATTAAATAATTAACTATCTAAGTTAATTAAATATTTACAAAGCAAACTAATTAGCTAAATACTTAACTAATTAATTACAAAGCAACTAAGCTAATTAACTACAACATGAATTAATTAACTAATCTACTTAAATAGTTACAACATTTGCATGAATTAGCTACAACTAATTAACTAAGCAAATTCACTAAATGGCCTTGGCAAACGAGGGATGCAAGCATGCTCGGTTTTTCACCCGAAGAACATCCACTGTCTGCCACTAATTGCCTCTGTTGCACAACACTTACATTGTTTTCCTCCTCCAGATCAACTATGCTCTGCTTCAGAAGCACAATACTGAATCTTTTTACTAGTGGCCAGCCGGCCACAGATAAGGGTTTGCCGGCCAACACTGAGGGGCTGCCGGCCACTGAAGCCAAGTCTTTCCTTGCTGCAACAGAGGACAAAACAGAGCAAGAAAGGGGTGGTCTCAAGGGCTGTTTGTACCATGTATCACCCCTTATCATCAACACAAGCTCAAAGGAGTGATACATTTGGCCCTCAAACCATCAATCAAGCAATTTCCATGCATGATAGCTAAGGGACCAATTTGTACAAGTTCAATGAATGCAAAACAAGACTCAAATGCCATCACCTTATCATGCATGATCAAGGGCAACGGAGACTTAGGAAAGTGGCACATTTCATCACTTTTGAGTATGAAATGTCCCATTTTCCTTGTGTTCAAATTAACGTCCAATTTGAACACATACAATGCAACACAAAGAAATGCTTATCTTGCCACTTTTACTTGCCAATTTTGTTTACACATTTTAGTTACCAAATCATTCTTTAATCAATTTGTCTATTGGTGAGTGTCCTCTAAGATGAAAGAAGTGTCAACCAAGGGATAATATAAGGTAAGAGAGAGATCATGCCGTTGATAATGAACCCTCAAACAGGATTAAACCATTAAGCATGACCTCAATCTCGAGCTTAACGGATCCCAAGCTTGAAACAGCCCTCAAAAGCAAATGAAAGAGTGAAGCAAAGAGAAAGGTTGCAGAGTTTATAGTGCTGAAATGGAGTGAAAAAACAACACCAAAAGATGCTATCAACTCAAACAAGAGGTGTGTGTGACCCTAAAACACCAACTTGTGAAGACTATTACACTACAACCATGCAAAACAAGACTCAAATGAACTAACCAGCCTAAAACAGAGCTAAAGCAGGCTATTTTAGAGGCTAAAACATGCTGGACTTGAGCTAAGTTAAGCTAGAAAAACATGCTAACATATAAAGGTAACTAATCATGCAAACAAGACACAAGAAGGGGATGCTAACCCCTCCAAATTTGAACTTCAAAATGAGTTTTTTGCCACTGAAAAACTATAAAATTCAGTGGTTAAAAGGCCCAAAAAAGTTGGTTTCAAAGTGGTGAACAAAGGTACAAAAACTTTACAAACAAAGAGGTAAGAAGGATGAACCACCCCCTAACTGAAAATGGCCTCAAACCACCACCTTTAGGCCACAAAAACAAAGTTTTTTATAGTTCAAAATCAGCCCCAAAACAGTAGAAGAAGATAGCAAAGCAAGTATATAAAACAAGCTAACAAAGCAAGTGTTATACATCTTGAAGCCAAAGCACAAATTAGGCAACAAATCAAGCCACAACCACCTTCTGAAGCTCAAAGAGGGTCTCAAGTAAACTCAGCCCAAAGAGAAGCAACTTTGGTCAAGGGTTGATAGACAAAAGTGTAGAGACACTAAGCAACTAAGCACAAAATTTCAAGAGAGAAAGAATTTTGTAGAGAGAGAGAGAGAGAATTTTGCGAATTTTGCTCCAAAATTTTCTAACCTCAAAACCAATAGAGAAGGTCAAGTATATATATAAAAATATAAGCTTCAGGTCGAAATATCTATATAGGGACAGGTGGAGCAATCTGGGAACAGTTGGCACAAACATCTGCAAAATATCTGTTTTTTGACATCAATGGCCGGTAAGCCATCAATGGTGGATGGAAAAATACATTAGTGGATGGAACACCCCCAAAAGTGGGAAAATATACTCAAAAAAAGGTCAAAATTTGCATTACTAGCTGGCAGGCCACTATTTGTGGCCGGCCACAAAAATCTGTTTTTTGGTCAGATTTCAAACAGGCATATCTCCTTCATACGAACTCCGTTTTAGGTCATTCTTGAGTCTAAATTGAAGCTCCGGAAGTCTACTTTCCAATGGAGGTGGTCTAACATCTAAATTCTAAGTGTGCAAAGAGATATTTCTATTTTAGTGAAGGCTGCTCAGTTTTGTCCTAACCAGATTCATGCCTAACTAATCCCAAACTAGTTTTCTTCCCTCCTCTCCTATTTTCTTCAACCCCAAACCTAAAAATAAGATATTTTGAAAGATTTTTTAAAGAGTTCACCTCTCTTTCATTTATTTCCACTTTGTCCTTGCTCGGTTTACCAAAAAGCGCAACATTTAACGAAATGTGAGCCTCGGAGCATCATAGAAACATTTTCAAAAATATTTTGAAAGAGAGGGTTTTAAGATCTAAAATAATTTTGGTCAAAATAGTTTTGGTCCAAAATGGGGTGTAAGGTTGGGAGTTAGAAGCTCTCCTTGCTGAAGAAATCGAACATTTGCATAGCACAACTTTCATCACCGAGTGATCAACCTGAGACGCCCAAGTCTTAAGAGCGGTCAAAAATGGGGTGTCTACAACAGTATGTTTTGCAGACAAGCCAAAGTACTACGATGGTGGAAACTCCGCTCAAGCGAGAAGACCAAAAACAGAAGGAAAATTACAACATGATTAACTCAAGCTTGTTCCCGGAATTGGCAATTAGTAGGGACCTAAAACCCTTTTAATTAACCTCCGAAGAGATTAAACCATTTAGCATGGAAGGTCTCTTTCTCATACTTAAACAACTCTCGGTTGAAACTATTATCCTAGATAGGCAACCCAAAAGGGAGGTGAATTAGGTTATTAAAAATTTCACAATATTAAAATTAACACAATATTCAGAATTTTAATAGATAAAAAAAATAGAATAATAATTATCAACATAAAAGTAAGAGAGATAGGAAGAGAAAATCAAACACTACGATTTATAGTGGTTCGGCACGCCAGGCCTACGTCCACTCCGCAAGGAACCTCCTTGAGAATTTCTTTACTATCAATTGAATAAATACACCACCAAGTTTGTGGATTTGGCATAGGACTTACTCTTATCTATTGAGCCTCACTCAACAATAAATGCCTTACCCTTACAAAATCTCTCACAAAAATAAGGAATAAGAATAAGTGGTACTTAAACCCTCTTTTACAATAATTCTCTCACAAAGAGTAGATATGAAAGTGTAAGAACAAAGGCTAGACTTAGATCTGAAAGTGAAAGAACAGAATACAATGTACTCAGAATTTTGGAGCTTAAGAAAATTTTCTCTTCAAATTCTTGATTTTTCTCCACACACAATACTTCTATTTATACACAAAAATATACCCGTTGGACGCTCCTTGCTGACGTCATGGCTTACATAAGCACACTCCTGACGTCATGGCTTACATAAGCACGCTCCTTGATTTTAAATAGTCAGCAAATGTTAATAAGTAAAAAGATAAAAGTAAGACTAATTTTTTCTTTTCCTTTTTTGTTTTTTCAAACATGGAGCCACCGTTTTTGTAGACAATTTAATACAAAGTTCACAACTTTCAAACAAACAAATGATTTGCTCCATCTTGTTTATAATATGTATATATATATACATATATATATAACTTCATCTTTTTCTTCTTGTTTGATTATAATATGATATAATCAATGTAGTGTAGTGTGATATGATATAATCAATGTAGTGTAAAAAGTTTAATAGCGCACGTGATGTATTCTATTTATATTAGATGCATTATATATATAATGTTCTAATCAAATATTTGCATACAGAAAAATATCTTTAATAATGTTTATGATGGATCTGAAAATATATGCCCTCTTTAATATATTGTATATGTTGTAGAGATTTTAAACTAAATATATCCTACCACTACATTTGGATATATCACTTTTGTCAAAAGAAGACAACTCATTAATATCACATTTGTCAAGATAATTCAACCAATCAATCATTTTTGTCAAAATAATATAATTAATCAATTTTAATTTTATCAAAAAGTAAATAGTGATCAGCCTAAATTTTCAAAAAGTGAATAGTAAAGTTTTCAAAAATATTTTTATTTAAATAATATTTAACAAATATATATTTTAAAAAGATAATATTTTGTGTCAAATAAATATGTATATTAAAAAAAATCCAAATTGTTATAAATAATATTTTAGACATCATCAAAATTAAATAATATGATTAACAATCTCCCCCTTTTCGATGATGGCAATATTTGTATGGATTTGACACAAAATAAAATTGACAAAATATTTGATAACCTTGCAACATATAATTTTCAAAAGCAAAATCATATTTTTTTTTCCCCCTTTGACATCATCAAAATAAAGATGAAAAGATGAAACAAACACATTTGATAAAATAATCTGAGCGGCCAAAAATAAAATAATGGGCCTTCTGTCTTGTTGGAATCGTTGTGGGAATTTTGGAGCATCTCGAGCACACAAAAATGTTGACAACCAAAATATATGAGTAGATATGCGTTAAGGATTAGATCGATGGAGTGTATAAAAAGTGACAAGGATGAAAGGAAAAGAGACGAAAATATCAAGTGTTGAAGAGAAAAATTTATTTTATCTTCTTTTGTAATCATGTCATTCCTTACCTTATCTATCAATGAGTCGGACATGCATGAGGTGCCTGTAATGCAGGCAAATGAAAGAGTACCAGTGGTGCAGGCACATGCTATGCCTGTAAATGAGGGTTCTAGTGTTATTGGTAATCGAAATGATATCGATGCTATTAATAACACTATGCCTCTTAGTACACAGGCCATGACTGCAGTTTCCAATATGGCGCGACGATTACAAGCAAGAATACAAGAAAATCAACAATGGAGAGATGAGGTGTGCTTGTTAAAACAACAACTGGTTAATATGTGTAAGGAGAAGAAAGAGCTAAAAAGGAAAAATGCACAGTTGGAGAATGCGGTGCAATATTACACAACGGTTATAATGCAAAGACTCACAGAAGTCGAAAATAAAGAAAGGCATGTAAAAGAGCCTCATGAAAAATTGTTGAGAGAAGTGAAACAGAAAAAATATGTGAAGCCTTCTGAAAATTTACATGTAATCGAGTAATATTTTCTTCTTCTGAAATAAAATTGCAAGCATTTCTTCCTTTATTTATTTATTTATTTATTTTATTTTATTGTTATTATTATTATTTTTTTAAATTCTATCTTTGCACACAAAAAAAAAATTTGTTTGTTGGTGCAGACAAGGAGAAAAAAAAAATATGTATATATACTCCCCCTAAAATTATGCACAAAATATACACACGCCCCCTTTTTTTTATATATATTTTTATAATAATTTTGATCTCAAAATATATGAGTCTCCCCCTAAATTAATGCACTGAAAATTACATAAATTTGAAGAAACAAATCACCAATTTATAATACTAAGGGCCATTAAGATCCAGCCATAAACAACTACACCAAGTGCACTAGCATAAAAGGAGAAAATAAAAATAAAAACAATTTCTTCAGACAAGGTAGAAGCAACCATTATTAAATCCAAGAGAATTTGGAGCACATATAATAAGTAAAAAAATATAACACAGTGCAACAAGAATTTTAACATGTTGATCGGTGATGACCTTGATGATCGGAAGAAATGGAGAAGATTGGGTAGATCGGTGACGAATTTGTGTAGATCGGCAATGGATCTTGATGGATCAGTCACGGATCTTGATGGATCGGTGATGGAACTTGATGAATCGGTAAAGATGGTGGTGCAGATTTCGGGTAGAGAAGTGATGGAGTTCGGAAAATTGGTGAGGGATTTGGGTGGATGGTGATAGTGATGAAAGTGATGGATGATTTTGTGGATGGTAGATGGTGGAGCTGGTTGTAGGCTATGGTGAGGGTGGAGCTGGTTGTAGGCTATGGTGAGGGTGGAGATGGAGTCGGCTGAGGGTATGAGGAAGAATGGGAGAGCGAGAGAGTAAGAGAAAGAGAAAAAGAGAGAGTAAAGGAGAGAGCGAGTGAGAGATAGAGACGGAGCGGGTGACAGAGAGAAAATATATGTATATAATTTTATTATTATTATTATTTATAATTATTATTAGAAATATTTTATTTAATTATTTATTTAAAAAAATTATTTTTAATATAAACATTATATTGGAGAATTCATCATACCAAGTTCTGTTCTAATATAACAAAATTGTTCTTCATTTAGAAGCTTGGTAAATATGTCAGCTAATTGACGATTTGTAGGCACAAATTTGAGTTCAATATCACCTTTGAGTACATGATCTCTTAGAAAATGATGCCTTATTTCAATGTGTTTACTGCGTGAGTGCTGAATAGGATTTTTTGAAAGATTAATGGCAGTTGTGTTATCACATTTTATAGGAATATGATCATAGTTAAGTCCAAAATCTTAAAGTTGTTGTTTCATCCAAAGCAATTGTGCACAACACCCAGCGGCTGCAATGTATTCTGCTTCAGCAGTTGACAGAGCCACTGAGTTTTGTTTTTTGCAAAACCAAGAAGCAAGTGAGTGTCCAAGAAAATGACAAGTGCCACTAGTGCTTTTTCGGTCAAGTCTACATCCCGCAAAGTCAGCATCTGAGTAACCAAAAAGTTCAAAGGCGGTTCCCTTAGGATACCATAATCCCAATTTTGGAGTGCCGACAAGATATCTGAAAATGCGTTTGACTGCGGTGATGTGTGACTCTTTCGGTGCAGATTGAAAACGTGCACACATACAAACACTAAACATTATGTCGGGCCTACTTGTAGTAAGATAGAGTAAAGAACTAATCATACCTCGATATTTCTTTTCATCTACAGGTTTACCTTGCTCATCTTTCTTGATTTTTATCGATGTGCTCATTAGAGTTGCTGCAGGCTTTGATGATTCCATTTCAAACCTTTTGAGTAGATCTTTGATATATTTCGTTTGATTTAAATGGATTCCATCATTAGTTTGTTTAATTTGTAGACCAAGGAAGTAATTTAATTCCCCCATCATACTCATTTCAAACTCACCATGCGTGTCTTTAGCAAACTCTTTGCACAAATTTTCATTAGTAGCACCAAAAATAATATCATCAACATAAATTTGAACCATTAGCATATCTTCTTTTTTTATTTTTATAAAAAGTGTTGTATCAATTTTTCCTCTACAAAAACCTTTGTCAAGTAGAAAATTACTCAATCTTTCATACCATGCTCTAGGAGCTTGTTTCAAGCCATATAAAGCTTTTGAAAGTTTGAAAACATAATCCGAGTATTTATGATTTTCAAAACCGGGAGGTTATTCAACACAGACTTCCTCCGAAATGTACACATTTAAAAAAGCACTTTTAACATCCATTTGATATAATTTAAAATCTTTAAAACACGCAAAAGCAAGTAACATTCTAATAGCTTCAAGTCTAGCAACTGATGCAAAATTTTTATCAAAATCAATTCCCTCTTCTTGATTATAGCCTTGAGCTACTAATCTACCTTTATTTCTAGTAACAACTCCAGATTCGTCCATTTTATTTCGAAAAACCCATTTTGTACTAATAACGGGATGATCCTTAGGTCGAGGGGTCAAAAACCAAACTTCATTTCTTTCAAATTGATTTAATTCTTCTTGCAATGCTAAAATCCAGCTTTCATCATTTTCAGCTTCTAAAAATGATTTTGGTTCAATTTGTGAAACAAACGCTAAGTTACCACAAATATTTTTAACAGAGGAACGAGTTTTTATACCTTCTGCCGCACCACCTATGATGAGGTCTTTAGGGTGGCCATGAGCATACTTCCATTCTTTTGGTAGATTTGAGTCACTTTCTAGAAGAGCATATATTTCTTGAAGTTTCTCCATTGTCATTTCTTCTTCATGTTCGCGTAATGGATTTTCTTCATTTTCCTTTTTGTAAATGCTCTCCATGCTTGGTTGATTTTCTACAATATCATTACTTACAAGATTCTTGGAAATAATATCGTTAGATTCATCAAAAACAACATGCATAGATTCTTCAACAAGTAGAGTTCTTTTATTAAATACTCTATAAGCATTACTGGACATAGAATAACCAAGAAGTATAGCTTCATCCGATTTAGCATCAAATTTTCCTAAGTTATCTTTATTGTTATTTAATACAAAGCATTTATAACCAAAAGCACGCAAGTGACTAATATTAGGTTTTCTATTTTTCCAAATTTCATAAGGGGTTTTCTTAAGAATATGTCTAATCATAGCACAGTTTATAATATAGCATGCAGTGTTAACAGCTTCTACCCAAAAATATTTAGGCAAATTATTTTCACGAAGCATAGTACTGGCCATTTCTTCAAGAGTGCTATTTTTTCTTTCAACCACACCGTTTTGTTGAGGAGTCTTAGGGGCTGAGCAATTATGATCTATTCCTAAGTCATCACAAAACATAATAAAATCATCATTTTCAAATTCTCTACCATGGTCACTTCTAATACTACAAATATTAAGATTTTTCTCATTTTGAATTCTTTTACAAAGTTCTGAGAAATTATAAAAAGCTTCATTTTTGTGTGCTAAAAATAATACCCATGTATATCTAGTATAATCATCAACACAAACAAGGGCATAAAATTTTCCTCCTAAACTTAATGTTCTAGATGGTCCGAATAGATCAATATGCAAGAGTTGAAGTGGTCTAGTAGTTGAAACGATATTTTTGGATTTAAAAGAAATTCTAATTTGTTTTCCAAATTGACATGCATCACAAAGTTTATCTTTTTCAAAAATAATTTTTGGTAAACATATGACTAACTCATTTTTTGAAAGTTTAGAAATTAAATCAAAATGAGCATGTCCTAATCTTCTATGCCAAAGACAACCATTATCATTTATAGCAGATAAACATTTAATGTTAAAATGAGAAGATAAATCATGTAAATCAAACATATATACATTCTCATGTCTATAACCTACAAATAAAGTTTTGTTTTCTAAGGTGTTTTCAATAGTGCAATGAGTTTTCTCAAAAATAACTTTATAACTTTTATCACATAATTGACTAATGCGAAGCAAGTTATGCTTTAAACCTTCAACAAATAAAATATTTTCAATAATAGGAAAGGGATTTTTACCAATACTTCCTACACCAATGATTTTACCCTTGCTATTGTCACCAAAAGTCACATATCCGCCATCCTTTGGTTGAAGTGTCGCGAACATAGCTTTATTTCCAGTCATGTACCTCGAACATGCATTGTCGAGATACCATCTATCGTTACTGAATTTTGTCTTGAAACATACCTACAAAAATTTGATTTTTCTATTGGTACCCATTTTTTCTTGGGTCCATAAAAGTTAGAATTTGATACTCTTGAACTGTCCTTAGGGACCCACATCTTTTTTATTTTAGCAAAACGATTTCTTTTAATAGGACATGAAGGTGAAATATGACCTTTTGTACCACAAAAATGACATGTGAGATGAGAGTGATTAGAAGATGCATACACAAAGCCATTTTTGACAATTTTTACTTTTGAAAAAGGTTTATATCCAATTCCGGCTATACCAAAATACAATTTTGATTTTTAAGAATTTTATCTAATGTTTTTCTGCCTTGAGTGAATTTCGAAAGAGTATTTTTCAAGTCTTCAATATTTTCTTTCAAAATAATTTGCTCCTTTTTTAAAAACTCATTTTCTTTTTGCAATACAACTAAATGTTTTTTAGAAATTGAAGACTCTTTTCGAGTTAAAATTTCATTTTCCTTTTTCATTTTTATGGCTTCATTTTCTAAAACATTTATCTTGGAAGTCAATGATTCATTTTCTTTTGATAAACTTGAAATTACTTTATTTTGTCAATTACTTTTCAAACTAAGTTTCTTAAATTCAGCATGTAATTCATCAAAAGCTAATTGCAATTCATCAAATGTAAAGGATTCGTCATTTACCTCATTTTTGTTTCCAAGTGTCATTAAGCATAGGTTAGCAACCTCATTTTTGCAAACTTCGGTTTCTGTGTCGCTTTCATCACTATCTTCTTCCCATGCTGCAATCATAGCTTTCTTCTTGTCCTTCTTGAATTTTTTCTTAAGTTCTGGACATTCTAATTTGTAATGTCCAGGTTTGTTGCATTCGTAGCAGGTTACTTCAGATTTTTTGTAATTTTCTCCTCTTTGAAAATCCCTGTTGTTGAAGTCTTTTCTGAAAAAATTTCGTACTCCTTGTTTCTTTCTTACAAACCTTTGGAACTTTCTAGTGATGAATGCCATTTCCTCATCCTCATCTGAATCATCTTCCTTATCCTCTTGATGTTTCAAGGTGGATTTGAAGGCTATTCCTTTCTTCTTGTTGTTGTCGTCCTCTTTCTTTCCTTCTTGCATTATGAGCTCATGAGTTAAGAGAGATCCCATTAACTCATCTAGACTTAGCTTTGATAAATCCTTGGCTTCGGTAATGGCAATGACTTTTGTCTCCCAACTTTTTGGCAATGACCTAAGTACTTTTCTTACAATTTCAGTATTAGTATATATTTTTCCAAGAGAAGTTAAACTATTAATAATATCAATAAAGCGAGTAAACATTTGAGGAATAGTCTCATCAGGCTTCATTTTAAAGAGTTCATAATTATGGACTAGCAAACTGACTCTAAATTCTTTAACTTGTTCGGTTCCCTCATGAGTCACTATAAGCTTGTCCCAAATTTCTTTTGCGGTTTTACATGTGGAAATTATGTTGAACTCGTTAGCATCTAAGGCACAGTACAACATGTTTGTAGCTTTGACATTAATTTGGGCCATTCTAGTATCTGATTCATCCCACTCATCTTCAAGTTTTGGTACCCCTAAGTCCATCTACGGTTTTGGTAGGAATTTTTGGACCATTGCAAATAATTTTCCACCATTCATAATCATTAGATTGAACATGTATGGTCGTCCTAGTTTTCCAATAGCTAAAATTTATGCCGCTAAATAGTGGTGGCCTATTGGATGCTTGTCCCTTGGGTAAAGAATAACTAGGGGTTGCCATGATCTACTCTAAGACGGTTAAGTCACACAGACTAGAGTTTAGGCTTTGATACCAATTGTTATCCCAGATAGGCAACCTAAGAGGGGGGGTGAATTGGGTTATTAAAAATTTCACAATATTAAAATTAACACAATATTCAGAATTTTAATAAATTAAAAAAAACAGAATAATAATTATCAATATAAAAGTAAGAGAGATAGGGAGAGAAAATCAAACACTGTGATTTATAGTGGTTCGGCACGCCAGGCCTACGTCCACTCCCCAAGGAACCTCCTTGAGAATTTCTTTACTATCAATTGAATAAATACACCACCAAGCTTGTGGATTTGGCACAGGACTTACTCTTATTTATTGAGCCTCACTCAACAATAAATGTCTTACACTTACAAAATCTCTCACAAAAATAAGGAACAAGAATAAGTGGTACTTAAACCCTCTTTTACAATAATTCTCTCACAAAGAGTAGATATGAAAGTGTAAGAACAAAGGCTAGACTTAGATCTGAAAGTGAAAGAGCAGAATATAATGTACTCAGAATTTTGGAGCTTAAGAAAATTTTCTCTTCAAGTTCTTGATTTTTCTCCACACACAACATTTTTATTTATACACAAAAATATACCCATTGGACGCTCCTTACTGACGTCATGGCTTACATAAGCACGCTCCTTGATTTTAAATAGTAAGCAAATGTTAATAATTAAAAAGATAAAAGTAAGACTAATTTTTTCTTTTCCTTTTTTGTTTTCTCAAACATGGAGCCACCGTTTTTGTAGACAATTTAATACAAAGTTCACAACTTTCAAACAAACAAATAATTTGCTCCATCTTGTTTATAATATATATATATATATATATAACTCTATCTTTTTCTTCTTGTTTGATTATAATATGATATAATCAATGTAGTGTAGTGTGATATGATGTAATCAATGTAGTATAAAAAGTTTAATAGCGCACGTGATGTATTCTATTTATATTATATGCATTATATATATAATGTTCTAATAAAAAATTGGCATACAGAAAAATCTCTTTAATAATATTTATGATGGATCTGAAAATATATGCCCTCTTTAAAATATTGTATATGTTGTAGAGATTTTAAATTAAATATATCCTACCACTGCATTTAGATATATCACTTTTGTCAAAAGAAGATAACTCATTAATATCACATTTGTCAAGATAATACAACCAATCAATCATTTTTGTCAAAATAATATAATTAATTTGTCAAAAAGTGAATAGTGATCAGTCTACATTTTCAAAAAGTGAATAGTAAAGTTTTCAAAAATATTTTTATTTAAATAATATTTAACAAATATATATATTTTAAAAAGATAATACTTTGTGTCAAATATATATGTATATTAAAAAAAATCCAAATTGTTACAAATAATATTTTAGACATCATCAAAATTAAATAATATGATTAACAGAAACAACTCTTACAAAAAAAGAAAAACCAAGAAATGAGGGAGGTTGCAGAGGTGTTTATGCAAAGTGTGAACACATATATGAAAAGCATAAAATAAATACTATCAACTCAAATAGGTTGGTGACTAGGGCCTAAACCACCAAACCTATAAGGACTACAACACTACAAGCATACTATACAAAGTATAAATGAACTAAACACCTTAAAACAATCCTAAAAATAGCTAAAACAATGCTAGAATTTAGTTGAAAAATGCTAGAAAAGCAAGCTAAAACAATAGAGAAATTAAGCTAGTAAACAAGTTTAAGAAGGGGTGGCTAACCCCTTCACTTTTGGGACTTTAAAACCACTTTTTTAGCCTTTGAAAAACTCTGAAAATCAATGGTAAAAAGCTAGAAACAAATTGAGAAAGAAGTAGGAAACACAAGGGCAAAAGCTTAGAGAACAAGGTTCAAAGAAGGGTGGTTAATCCCTCCACCTTTTATAGCTTTAAGCCATAAGTTTTAACACATAAAAATAGTATAAAAATAGCAAGAAAAGAGAAGGGAGAAGTAGTGTAAAGATAGTTAAAGTTATACCTCTTGAAGAGCAGTAACTCTTTTGTTCACAAACCACAAGGTATTCACTCTCAAGGGCTGAGATTTGAGCTCAAGAACTTCAGCAAGAAGAGTCAAAATTTTGGTTTAGGAAGTGTAGAGAGTGAGTGTATAGGTTGCAAGATATATATATATATATAGAGAGAGAGAGAGAGAGAGAGAGAGTGCTATGCAAGTTTTGGTCTTTTAGGAATTTTTTCTAACCTAATTTCAAGAGGGGTGGTCATCAATATATAGAGAAACATGTGCCTTTGTCGAAAATATTTGTATAGAGACAGTTGGTGCAGTGCATGCACCTGTGAAAACAGCTGGCAACAAATATCTACAAATATCTGCTCTGTTGGGAAACACGGTCGGCCGGCCACTTAGAGGACGGTCGGCCACCAAAATTAACCTATGGGGACACCTGGCTGGCCAATCCACTCAAAATGGCTTATTTTTTAACAACTGGCCGGCTGGCTACCATTAGTGGTCGGCATGCTACTTAGTGGCTAGCCAGCCACAAAAAAACTACTCTCCAACCCAACTTCAAACGGGCATATTTTCTTTATCTGAACTCGGTTTTAGGTGATTCTTGAGTCTAAATTGAAGCCCCAGAAGTCTAATTTCCAATGGTGGTGGCCTCACATCTAAATTCTAAGTGTGCAAAGATATATGCATAATTTAGTAGGGGCTGATCATTTCTTTCTTAACGGTTTGATGCTCAACTCTTTCTCCAACTAGTTTTCTTCCATCCCCTCCTATTTCCCCTAACTCTATACCTATAAATAAGATGTTTTAAAAGATTTTTCAAAGAGTTCACCTCCCTTCCATTTATGTCCACTTTGTTCTTATTCGGTTTACCGAAAAGTGTAATATTTTAAACGAAATTCGAGCCTCGAAACATCATAGAAATATTTGGAAAAAAATATTTTGAAAATAAGGGTTTTAAGGTCTAAAATAGCTTTGGTCAAAAATGGGGTGTAAGGTTTGAGATTAGAGTTTCCTGTTGAACAAATCGAACGTTTGTATAGCATATCTTTTCATCATCGAGTGATCAACCAGAGACGCCCAAGTCTTAAGGGCAGTCAAAAATCGGGTGTCTACAACAATCCATTTCTGGTAAAAGTTCTGTAACAAAATGGATTTTTCTCTAACAAGTTGCCGGATTTGGATTCTCATCTATGTTTCATAATGCACTTGTGAGACTAGATCAAAGAAATCGAGGGTCCAAACTGTTTAGCACGCACGGATATCCCCCTGGCGATGTTATAGTCGTTGTCGCCTCGGTTCTGCAAGATCAGCGGGGAAGCTTCTTGAATCCAAATCTTGGCCCTGTTCTGAGTCGGTTGTGATAACCCAACCCGTACTCTACTTAATTATGCATAGGGTTATGTGTTTGATATGAATTTGCAAGTTTAATATGTGAATTATGTGAATTTGGAAAAAAAAAATCTATTAAAAGTAGAAATATCTATTGCAATTGGAACTTTGAACTGAAAATTGAAAGTCTTAGAGGCGCGATAAACTAAAACCAACTTCATATCTATAATTAGCATAATTTTTAGAGCCTATGGTGAGATTTTGAAAAATTACAATTCGTAGTGATTAATTAAGATTTATGAGTTATATGTGAATAGCCTCTTGTGTTCTTCATTTTGGTTGAAAGCTCTAGAGAGTGAGGTAGAGAGAGAGGAAGATGAAGAGGAAGAGCTAAGGATTGCAAGAGAATCAAGGGGCAAACCTTAGATTGGAGTTAAGGTATGTTAATTTACTTACAATCTTTGTCTTTAGCTCATCTTTGTCATGGAATCAAGAAGAAGTGGTGAACTTTGGGCTAGGGTTTTGAGTTATGATATGGTTAGAGCTAAATGTATGAAATTGAACCCTAATCTCTTCATCTTTGTTTGATTTGAGTTCATTCTTGTGATTGAGCCAAGGAATAACCCTAAATATTTCATGAAAACAAGATATGTTGGAAGATCATTCATGGACATTTGCATTTGGAACTTGTTATGTAATGTATGAAATGGAAAAGAGATGAAACCATGAATCTAAAATAGGAGCAAAATTGATGGGTTTAATGTGGAATTACCCTTAAATCTTGGTAGTATATCATGTTTTTGAGTTGTTTTGCATGAATTTGGGCTTGGAAATAAGGTGGAAGAGTTTGCATCTTTATGCTATTTTCGGACTATCTAGGTGTGCCTAGACCGCTCGTGCGGCCACGAGCTCCACACGAGCAGCCCATGCCTTGAACCAAAAATGGATTGCACTGTGTGCTTGAGCGGCTCGAACTTTCGCACGAGCAGAGCCAAACTGCACAAGCGGTTGGGCCGACCGCACATACGGCCAGACAGTGGGAAAAATCTATTTTTTTGTGTTGATGCTCCCGACCTCCAAAATGCATTACCAAACCCTTTTGGGAGTGAAATGATGATTAAAAACCATTGAAAAGGGTTGTGAATTGCTAAAAGAAAAGTGTATATGATGAACGAATTATTTATCAAATATGTGTGTGACATGTTTGGTGTAGGTCGTGTACTGGAGGAAATGCCACAATATCGATCACACTATAAGTAATAATATCGTACATATATATTCTTTATTGTATACCTCGAACCATGAATGGTGATTGGTGCTGACATTGTGATTTGATTGAAATGAGAAACTTAATTAATATTATATGACATGTTCAATGTGGGCCCAAGGCCGTTTTGATAAATGTTGGGCCCAAGGCCATTTTGAAATTTGTTGGGCCCGAGGCCATTTTGATAAGTGTTGAGCCTGAGGCCGTTTTGATAGATGTTGGGTCCGAGGCTATTTTGATACATGATTGGACCCAAGACCATTTTGTTATATGTTGGGCCCGAGGCCATTTTGAAATATGATTGGGCCTAAGGCCATTCTGTTTATATGATTATGGATATTGTAAGGATCTTATGATTATCTAGTTACATTGTTTTACTGTATTATTATTTATTGAGTTTCGCTCACCTAATATTATGTATGCACATGTAGGTAATCCCTAGAGTCAGCTTCAGGAGCTATTCTTTTTGAGACCCTATCAAGTCATGCCTCCGAGATGGAGTTTTGTCTTTGACTCACATCATACTTTGACTTTATTTTGTTTTGCTGATGTGGTCTTGGGTTTGTAAACATTATGCACAAATTTCCTTTGATATTTATATTCCTTTCCTTGGGCATGTAAATGACGTGATTGTGTTACATTTTGCTGATATTAGCATAGCTCAATGGACTCATTCTTTTGTTGTATACCTCCGCTTTTGGCCCTATTACTATAATCACTCTGTATGTTTGTTTGAGGCCAAAGGTAATCAAGTGATTACCAAGCTGGTTATGACCTAAACTTTTAGGGACGGATTCGAGTTATGACAAAGTGGTATTAGAGCACGAGTTAATATCTCACACGCGAGTCCATATGAGCAATAAGAAGTCTAAAAAGGGTTTAAGTTGCATCCATAATGCATTTGTAATCAGGTATGACATGAAAATGTGCATTTGTAAATGCGACTTATGTGTATATTATCTATGAAAGTTATAATATATGTTCCTCTAGATCATGGTGAGAATAAGGGCAGAAGATGGGGGGGGGGATTCAACTTCTGCGCGACTTGATAGAATGGAGGCAATGATCATGGACATGGCAAAGGCTTTTAGACAACAACAACAACCACCACCACCACCACCGCTACCAATGTCGATGCCACCACCTGTAGTGCAAGACCACCAAGTGGACGACCGAACTATTACCCTCACAAAGGAGTTTAAGAAGATGAAAATACCATTGTTCAAGGGGAGAATCGATCCATTGAAGGCAAAGGCATTGGTGTTAGGCATAGAGAAACTGTTTAAGGTCTTTCCATATATGGAGAGCGATAAAGTTTTGCTTGCTGCTTTTACACTAGAAAATGAGGCACACCGTTGGTGGATGCTCATTCGAGAGGAACATCAAGGAATGAATTTGGCTTAATTTTTGTAGATCTTCTACGAGAAGTACTTCCCATAGATTATCTGAGACAGGAAGGTGTCGGAGTTTGAAAACTTGAAGCAAGGGAACAAAAATGTAGCGGAGTATGAGGCACAATTTACCGAGTTAGCCCGTTGCATGCCACATATGGTCGACACGGACTACAAAAAGGCAAGGAAATTTGAGGGAGGTCTCCAAGACTCCATTCTTGAGAAGATTAATGTGTTGAAGGTGCAGAAATACGTGGATGTCATGGATAGAGCCATCATAGCGGAAGGTAACCAAGCCAACCTTAATTGGTATTCAGATTAGAAGGCCAAAAGGCAGGGTTCTAATATGCACAAAGGGTCGGCGTCCTCACAAAATAAGAAGCAAAATTTGGGAACGTCCAACACTTCAAGTTATACCCGTGATTCTGCACCAACTTGCCCGGAGTGTGGAAAGAAACATCGAGGGGTTTGCTATCGAGCATCAAGAGCTTGTTTTAATTGTAGGAAGACGGGGCATATGATGAGAGATTGTCCTATGTTTGGGCAACAAAAAAGAAATAGGTCAACTGCTAGTTCAGTCGATTCCACTGCTGCAACAAAGACCCCGGCAAGGCCTACTACTTCTAGAGACAATGTTAGGCAAGGGAGGGTCTTTACTCTTGTTCCGGGTGATGTCCAGAATTCAGAAGCTGTGGTTTCAGGTACGCTTTCCATCATTAGCCAATCTGCTCATGTGCTACTTGATTCGGGTTCCACGCATTCCTTTGTTTCGAAAACATTTTCTCCTAATTTGAATAGACCTATGGAACCCTTGAATTATGTGCTATGCATGTCTCTCCCATCTGGGGACTATATGCTATCTGCTTCACTGTATCCTGCATGTGAGCTTTCAGTTGGAGATATTCCACTATGTGCTAATTTGATGCCTCTTGATATGGTACACTTTGATATAATTTTGGGAATTGATTGGTTAGCTAAGTATCATGCAACCATCGATTGTGTATCTAAGCAAGTTGTTTTCCGCCCATCGGGTCAAGATGAGTTTACTTTTGTGGGACATGGGGTAGTCCCTCCACCTTAGTTGATATCGGCTATAAAAGCTTACAAACTACTTCAAAAAGGTTGTAGGGGTTATTTGTGTAGCATTTTGCATGTGGAGACAACCGAGGTGGGTGTGTTGAAAATATTTAGATTATTAGTGAGTTTTTGGATGTATTTCCCGAAGAATCGCCAGGGGACTTGATATACCGTGAGATTGAACTTGTCGTTGATATTGTGCCTCGTACTCAACCGATTTCTAAGGCTCCGTACAGAATGTCTCCGGCAGAAATGAAGGAATTAAAAATACAGTTGCAAGAATTGCTTGACAAAGGGTTCATCTGACCGAGTACATCACCATGGGATGTACTTGTTTTGTTTGTGAAGAAGAATAATGGGACCCGTCGGTTGTGTATTGATTACTGAGAACTTAATAAGGTAACGATGAAGAATAAATATCCTTTACCATGGATTGATGATTTGTTTGGCCAATTACAAGGGGCACAAGTGTTTTCAAAAATTGACTTGAGATCCGGGTACCATCAGTTGAAACTCAAAGTAAAAGATGTTGCGAAGACCGTCTTCCGAACCAGGTACAACCATTATGAATTTTTAGTCATGTCATTTCGGGTTACGAATGCACCAGCAGCTTTTATGGATTTAATGAATCTGGTTTTCAAACCGTACTTGGATGAATTTGTAGTGGTATTCATTGATGACATTCTTATTTATTCGAAGAGTAGGGAGGAACATGAGAAGCACTTGAGATTAATTCTTGAAACACTTAAGGACAATAAGTTATATGCTAAATTGAAGAAATGTGAATTTTGGTTGAATGAAGTTGTGTTTTTGGGGCATGTGATTAACAAAGATGGCATGTCTATCTATCCGTAAAAGATAGAAGCTATTGTGAATTGGTCTGCTCCTACCAATGTTACAGAAGTATGCAGTTTTATAGGTTTAGCAGATTACTACCGAAGATTTGTTAAACATTTCTCCAAGATTGCAGTGCCGCTTACCCAATTGACTCAAAAAGGTGTTCCATTTGAGTGGACAGAACAGAAGGAGCCCGCCTTCCAAGAATTAAAGACAAGGCTCACAACAGCACCGGTCCTTGCCTTACCATCTGGTACAGAAGGGTTTGTTATTTATAGTGATGCTTCTCATAAGGGTTTGGGGTGTGTACTTATGCAAAATGGAAGGGCAATTGCATATGCATCTCGACAATTGAAGCCATATGAAAAGAATTACCCTATACATGATTTGGAATTAGCTGCTATGGTATTTGCATTGAAGATATGGCGACATTATCTTTATGGAGCAACATGTGAAGTTTTCACCGACCACAAGAGTCTCAAGTATTTCTTTACTCAAAATGAGCTTAATATGCCACAAAGACGATGGTTAGAACTCATCAAGGATTATGACTTGTAGATTCACTATCATCCCAGCAAAGCCAATACGGTAGCAGATGCTCCTAGTAAAAAGTCAACAAGGAAATTTAGCATGTTTGTTTATAAAGCGGAATGAACTATTACTTGACTTGGAAAGAATAGAGATGGAAATTGTACTACATGAAAGGGGTGGAATGTTAGCTGCCATGGCAGCACAACCGGCTATTATAGAGGAAATTAAACAAAGGCAATTGGAGGACGAATTTCTCAAGAAAATACATGATAAGATAGAAACAAAGCCAAGACCGGTATTTTCTTTGGAAGCTCAAGTGTTGAAATTCAAGAGAAGATTGTGTGTTCCTAATGTCCCTGAGATTAAAGGAAGAGTCTTGGAAGAAGCTCACAAGTCCAAATTTGCTATACATCTCGGAAATACCAAAATCTACCAAGATCTCAAGCAAGCTTTTCGGTGGCCCAATATGAAGAGAGAAATTGCGGAGTTCATTTCAAGGTGCCTTCAATGTCAACAAGTGAAAGCGGAGCACCAAAGACCGGTGGAGTTACTTCAACCTCTCCCTATTCCGGAATGGAAGTAGGAGCATATAACTATGGATTTTATTGTGGGCTTATCCCTAACACCCCGAGGTATGGATTCTATATGGGTTGTTGTGGATAGATTAACTAAGTCTGCTCACTTTTTACCTGTGAAAACTGTTTATAATGCTGATCGACTTGCTACTATGTACATTACTAAGATTATTCGATTGCACGGTGTTCCAATTTCCATTGTGTTGGATAGAGATTCTAAGTTTGTGTCAAGGTCTTGGCAAAGCTTACAAAAAACATTGGGGACGAAGTTGAGGTTTAGTACCGCATTTCATCCACAAACCGATGGGCAATCTGAAAGAACTATACAGACGTTGGAAGACATGCTCCGGATATGTGTTTTGGATTTCCGTCAAAGTTGGGAAACTCATTTACCTTTGGCGGAATTTGCTTATAATAACAGTTTCCACTCCAGTATTGGAATGACACCATATGAAGCTTTGTATGGGAGAAAATGTCGAACTCCGATTTGTTGGACCGAGGTTGGGAATAGGTCGTTGATTAGGCCCAAAATTGTGCAAGTTACTACGGAAAAGATTCAAATCATCCAACAGAGATTGAAAATTGCTCAAAGTCGACAAAAGAGTTATGCGAGATCAAAGAATGAGAGACTTGGAATTTGAAGTTGGGGATCATGTTTCTGTCAAAGTCACCCCAATGAAAGTGCACACAAGGTTTAGGAAGAAAGGGAAATTGTCACCCTGGTACATAGGGCCATTTCAAATTTTAGAAAGATTGGGTCCGGTTGCCTATCGGATTGCTTTACCACCGGACATGGAGCAAGTGCACAATGTGTTCCACGTATCAATGTTGTGAGGCTACCTTCGAGACCCTTCTCATGTTATTGACTATCATCAAATTGTGCTAGATGACGACATGGTTTATGAGGAGAAATCCCTTCAAATCCTTGATTGGCAAGTCAAGCAACTAAGGAACAAGATTATCCCAATGATAAAAGTGGAATGGAGGGAAAATCATGGAAACGAAGCCACTTGGGAACGGGAAGAAGAAATGAGGCAACAATATCCTGAATTGTTTTCGACTTGAGGTAAACAAGTTTGGAGGACCAAACTTCCTAAAGGGTGGAAGACTATGATAACCTAACCCGTACTCTACTTTATAGGGTTATGTGTTTGATATGAATTTGCAAGTTTAATATGTGAATTATGTGAATTTGAAAAAAAAAATATCTGTTGAAAGTAGGAATATTTGTTGTAATTAGAACTTTGAACTAAAAATTGGAAGTCTTAGAGGCGCGATAAACCAAAACCGACTTCATATCCATGATTAGCATAATTTTTAGAGCCTATGATGAGATTTTGAAAAATTACAATTCGTAGTGATTAATTAAGATTTATGAGTTATATGTGAATAGCCTCTTGTGTTCTTCATTTTGGTTGAGAGCTCTAGAGAGTGAGGTAGAGAGAGAGGAAGAGGAAGAGGAAGAGGAAGAGCTAAGGATTGCAAGAGAATCAAGGGGCAAACCTTAGATTGGAGTTAAGGTATGTTAATTTACTTACAATCTTTGTCTTTAGCTCATCTTTGTCTTGGAATCAAGAAGAAATGGTGAACTTTGGGCTAAGGTTTTGAGTTATGATATGGTTAGAGCTAAATGTATGAAATTGAACCCTAATCTCTTCATCTTTGTTTGATTTGAGTTCATTCTTGTGATTGAGCCAAGGAATAACCCCAAATATTTCATGACAACAAGATATGTTGGAAGATCATTCATGGACATTTGCATTTGGAACTTGTTATGTAATGTATGAACATGGGAAAGAGATGAAACCATGAATCTGAAATAAAAGCAAGATTGATGGGTTTAATGTGGAATTACCCTTGAACCTTGGTAGTATGTCATGTTCTTGAGTTGTTTTTGCATGAATTTTGGCTTGGAAATGAGGTGGGAGAGTTTGCATCCTTATGCCATTTTCGGACTGTCCAGGTGTGCCCAGACCGCTCGTACGGCCACGGGCTCTGCACGAGCAGCCCATGCCTTAAACCAAAAATGGGTTGCACTATGCACTCGAGTGGCTTGAGCTTCCGCATGAGCAGAGCCAAATCGCTCGAGCAGTTAGGCCGGCCGTACGTGCGGCCAGGCAAGGGGAAAAATTTATTTTTTTGTGTTGATACGCTCGACCTCCAGAACACATTACCAATCTTATTTAAACCCTTTTGGAAGTGAAATGATGATTAGAAACCATTGAAAAGGGTTGTGAATCGCTAAAAGAAAAGTGTATATGATAAACAAATTATTTATCGAATATGTGTGTGACATGTTTGGTGTAGGTCGTGTGTCGAAGAAAACGCCACAAGATCGATCACATTGTGAGTAATAATATTGTACCTGAGTTTGAATTAGAGTTTGAGAAAGAAAATAAAGCTTTGAAAACCAGAGAGTTGTCTTGTCAAAATAGTGAAGTTACCTAGCCTCTATATATGTCATCTTTCCTTGAAAAAACCACTCAAGAACCAAGTCCTAAAACTTTGATCAAAGAGAGAGTAATTCTTGCCAAGTTGAAGGAGATTAAAGAGTGATCAACACACTTGTCCACAACCCTCCTTCTAGCTCAAATTCCAAGGTTTTGAATTGAGGATTGAGATCATAATTCACAACCTTGAGGGTGATCAAGAGGAAGTTTGAAACTCAAGAAGTTCAATCTTTCTTTGAAAGATGAATTTTCAATTCTTTCATTTTCTTGTATTTTCTATCTTATATTTGTTTTCTTGCTTTCGTTTCATATTGTTTTATAGTAATCTAACTAGAAGTGGTTAGTTTTCAATTCTTTCATTTTCTTGCACTTTCTATCTTGTATTTGTATTCTTGCTTTAGTTTCATATTAGTCTTGTTGTAATCTAACCGGAAGTGGTTGGTTAAGCCACCTACATATTCTTTGTTTGTTCTTTTTTCAGTGTTGTAATAAGACAGGTTTTGCTAGGCCTAGTTGACCGGCCAACCTAGTTGGTCGGCTGGCAAACTTCTTTTGAAAGACACGAAGTAGTCTTCCGGTGTTGAGCATACCAATTTTCGATGGTTTTCAAGGCACGTGAAGCTTTTATTTTCTTTTCATTTAAGAGTTTTGTGAGGGTTTTTTTTTTTTTTTTGTAATATTTTCCTCCTCCCTTTCTCATTTGGTTTGTAATTATGTATTCAGAGTATTGTAATAATTCCCCGTCCCGCTTTTTTCTATCCCATTCTTTTAATTGCTTTCCTTTGTGAATATGTATCATATTTTGTTTTTAATCACATCCATGCTTTGCATTCATGTTTCATGCATATTGATTCGGCCAAGTTTGCAGTTATGGATTTATTCAATTCCTATGTGTGATTATGTATGCCACCTCATGTTCTTGAGATGATTCACATGTCATACCTTATAAGCCAAATCTTTAGTTGCATCTCATGTGTGAATTGCATTAGGATTCTGTATATAAGATCATGCATATTTCGCTAACTTTGTTTTGTAGTTGTTCGCAAGACGTCGGTAAATATGTAAGTTTTTATGCTTTAGCATCCTGCTTATATGTGTGTTTTCTTACTATGTTTAGCATCTTACCATGTGGCTACTTACTTACTTGATATAATTGTATGAATGTCGGTGGATGGAGGTTGTGTCGCTTAATTTGGAATGATGTTGATTTTCATATTTGTAAACTCAATTTCTTTAAGTTGTACATCTTTAAAACTCTTTCAAAATACGTGAAATCAGATAGTTCCAAATGAATAGTATAGTCTATACTTGTTTGCTTCACATAGTAAATTTTAGAATTTATTAAATAATCGGAATATAGACATATAAAATTAATAAAATTCATATCATGGTCTAGTAGAGGCCGATTTTTTAATCAAGCGAGGGTACTCAATTAATGACCTTCCCTCTTATACCTAAGGTTCTAAACTAAGCATCTTTGGTTATGATGAACCATGGCCTTGGCACGAGTCACGGGTTTCTTAATTTTTTCAAAATATTAGGTGGCAACTCTAAGATCTGGTATTGTAGCTAATTTCTGACAAAGATTTTGTAATAAAACAGATTTTCTATAAAAGTTGTCAAATCTAGACTCTCAACTATGTTTCACATTGTACTCGTAAGACTTGATCAAAGAAGTCAAAGGTCCGAACTGTTTAACGCGCGCAAGTAACCCTCGGACATGTTACAATGGCCTTCTTCTACATCGCTATTTTCTACTCTCTCGCTTTGATTCTTCGCCTCACACCACCAATCTTCTTCCAAAGCTTCGTGATCTGATGCTTCATATGTACCGCTATTTCCTTCTTCCTCTCTCTCATCTTCTACATTCATCATTCTCGTAATCTCTATCTCTCTCTATGCTGATGATAATGGATGATCAAAAGCCCTAGATTTGAAGACCTATGGTTTTCTTTTGTTTTTTGTTTGAAAAGATAAGAACACATATCAATTTATGTTCAGGATGAACATATAAGAACACAAATTTACTTTTTCCTCTACCATCATGCTCAAATTTATATATATATATATATATATCATTTATATATATATATTTGAATTTTATTTGTACAAAAGTGGGAAAAAAGATAGATTTAAACAGATAAATTTAAATAAATAAGCAAAAAAATTGAACAAATAATTGAAAGATTACGGGACAAAATTGAACATATAGTCAAAAAATTAAACAAATAGAGAGATAAACCCTCAAATTTTGAACAGATAGGGAAAAAAATGAATAGATAGATATAAATTTAAATAGATAGTCAAAAAAATTTGAACATATAGAAAATAATTTGAATAGATAGATATAAATTTGAACAAATAGTTAAAAAAAGTCAATAAATAAATATAGTCAACAGATAAATTAAGGGATAAAATTGCAAACAAAACGTCCTCCAAAACCAACAAAAGGATTTGTCACCAAAATATTTTACAAAGAGTGGATCTCCCGTCAACAAAAAATATCCACTGGACCTAATGCCTTATACCCTCTTTAGCTTGGATTTTTTTAACAATTTTCTCTAAAAAATATATATATAGAATAAACAATTTTCAATTTTGTTTCTGTCAATATTTCTTCTTTTATTTTCACTACTTATATGATTTTTTTTTTTTTTTTTTTTTTTTTTTTTTTTTTTTTTTGAGAAAAGCAATTCTCCCAAATATAACTACCCAGATTTTTCTTAATACTATGTTGTGTAGTAGAGATTAAATTTAAATAATGTGAAATTTATGTGTAAAATAAATCTGAATTTAAAAAGATAATTTTAAATAATTTCTAAATTGATAAGTCTAAATGTGTAACATTGCTCTTATTTTTTGTTCACCCACACGTCACTCATGACACTCGTGCAATAGAAAACCACACGCACACACTTCACACCCACTTCACACCATGGACAAATGTACACCATCTGTCATTCAAAAAAAATTATTTTTTATTTTTTATTATTATAACTTTTGTCTTCTTTCAACTAATATAATATACCTCCATCTAAAAAGAAAAACTAATATATAATATGCACACATATCCTTTCAATAAATTCTTTGTAGTATAAGGCACCAAAAGATGGATTTTTGGCATTTTATAAAAAAATATACCAATAAAAAAAAATAGAATAAGTGATATGATAATTTATATTAACTTTTTTGCTAAAAATCATGGTTCCCAAAGAGGCAAAAATAATACAAAAAGCCTTTCCTTTCTCCTACAAACTCTTATGTTGTGTTTTTTTTGAAAGGATTTGGTGAGAAGTTTGGAAATAAAAAAAAGTAGGTAAAATATGAATAAGATATAATTAACTATATTTCACACACTGTTTTTATTTTTCATTCCAAATTCTTATCTAAATTCATGAATCAAACACAATCTTAAATAAATAAATAAATAAATAAAGTGTCGCCAGCAGAAAGGAGTATTGAGAGCAGGGATGGGGGTTTCTAGAGAGGGAAAAGAAAAAAAAATGAAAGAATTGAAGAAGAAATGAGATACTAAAGTAAAATTATATATAATTTTATAAAAAATTCTCACTTATTTGAAATTATTTGTAACTTAGTGTAATAAGTTTTATTCCTTCAATCAAATTATAATTATTGTGTTGAAGTTTTCTAAGGTTGTCCCTTAATAATTTCCATAACATCTCTGGTATACATTCCAAATTTACACATAACATACATACTCAAAATAGAAATAAAATACTTGTTTAAAAATAGAAATAAAAAAAAGTCGTGTTTAAAAATAGAAATAAAAAAATCTATGTTTACAAACAATGCTAGTCAAACTCAATAATTATTTTTGTGTATTTTGTTTTCTTATATTTATTTTTAGTTTTTAGTGAATTTTTTTAAGATTTAATCACAAATACTTTTATTTTAATTACATTTAAAAAATAGAATTATTTGACTAATTATAAAAAAATATTACTAAAAATAAAAATATTTGAAAAAAAGAGAAAATTACAAAAAAAAAAAAAAAAAAACACACACACTCAAAGTTTCACTTTTATAACATAATAAATCCTAAATTTTAATTTTATCAATTTAAACCCTAATATTTTGATTTGTTTTTAATCTAAATTATTTGTCTATTTTTGTTAAGTAAACTTGAAGGAAAAAAAAATATTTTTGTTGTTAAATTCAATGTAGGTATACCTAAAATATTTAAAATATCATTTTTCATTGAGTTTAATAATTAAAATACTATTTTTCCATCGATTTTACTTAATGAAAATAGGCAAATAATTTATATTAAAAAAAACAAAAGATTATGATTTAAATTGACAAAATTAAAATTTTAAGATTTATTTTGTTACAAAGGTCAACTCTTGGAAAAAAAAAAAGAAAAAGAAAAAAGAAAAGAAGGGAAATTACAAAAAAGAAAAAAAATAATATTCGATCTCATAACAAATCAAATCCTAACTTTTTAATCCTTTCAATTTAAATTTTAAACTTTTGAAGTAGTATCAATTTTAATTATTTGTTTGTATCCCCTAATTAAAAAATAGAGAAATGGCAATTTAGAGAATTCAACTACTTTTTCCCCTTCATTATTATTGTTGACAACCAACTCCCACCCTAATCATCATCCATCACCATTCCTTCTCTTCCCCGACTCATTGCTACCCTACCATACTCCTTCCATTCCTTAGCTCACTGCCACCTTTTTCATTCATTCCAGAGCTATCAATAAAAAATTGTTAAATAGTCTAAATTGTGTTTCTTCTATTTGTTTTAACTGACGAATCGTTGAAATTGATATCGTTTTAAAAATTAAAAATTAAACTTGAAATATAATATTATATAATATAAGTAAAAACGTTATGAGATCCTTGTTGATGAAAACTTTAATCTATTTTTCTCAATTTTTTGAATTTTTATAATGTAAAAATCTATATGTCATTATATTATTGGTTCTCATCAATTTTCTTTTTTATTTTTTTTAATTTTAATTATCAATATGGCAATACCTATCAAATTTTGTCCATTAATTAGAGAATCTTTAGAATTTTCAACAATATGGAAACTTTCTATTTCTTAAATTGATGATGAAAATCTCAATATATATATATTTTCAAATTTATGGTTTTTTTTCTCATTTATTTGTTAATTATTTTTTTTGTTTGCAATAAAAAATATATATATTTAATTGTTTTAGTATAAATTATACATAACTTAATAGAATAAAAAATATTTAAAATTTTAGGTAAACTAAGAAACTATTTTATAAAGTAAATAAACACTTCATTTTTTAATGATATCATGGTCCAATATTTTGGTCCCAAATATATATATATATATATATATATAAGGCCTAAACCAGAGTTCTTATCCATGAGTTAGGCCTTAACCAATAAAGTAATTTGACATCATTTTAAATTAGAAATTGAGCCAAAAACTTAAATTGTGCCAACCCAATAAAATCTAGATTTACTAGGGCACGCAGTCCAGAAATCTAATTATGGATTTTCTTTGCCCAAAGATCCATACTTTAAAATACTTCATTCATAAGGACAAGTTCTTGTAAAATGACCAAACTACTCATTGCTATATATATATATATATTTTATAACCAGTGGAAAGTTAGAAAACAAATCCAATCCTCTCTCTTTTCTTCTCTGATGCCCACACCGTCGCCCTCTCATTTACCTCCTACACCGACGCCAACGCTAACGCTATTACCACCTCCTTCACCATTGCCACTATGACTGTCGCGATCACTACTACCGCTACCACCACCTCTGTTGCTGCATCTCTCTCTCTCTCTCTCTCTCTCTCTCTCTATCTTTTATTCACCCTTTGTTCTCACTGATCTTCATTGATCTTCGATGGTTGTAGATCTAAGTACCACCAATCTTCTCACGCCGACATTGTCGCCTTCTCCTCCGCCACCGATACTGTGACTGCCGCACCACCTCCGTCACTACCCTCTCTTTTCTCCTCTTCTCTTTATATATATATATATATATATGTTTCATGGAAATGATTTCGGTTTTAATTTCCAAATCTAGGATCCAGATCCATATCCAGATTTGGAAACAAGCTCGAACAAAAGCAACAGTTGATGATTTCATCTTACAACATTAATGGAAGCTGAGGCTTTGAACAAGTGTTGTTATTAATGGTCGATGTATTTTTTATTTTTTTTAAACAGATCTACTTTTTAGAAAATTTTTGTATTTTTGTTTGGATATGTTTCTTAAAAAAATTATCCGATTTAAGGAAGTTAGAGCAACTCCAACCAGAATCTTTATTTTTCACTAGCTAAAGTACGAAAAAAGTACGCTCTTTATTTTACCTAATTAGTTTAGCTATTGTGTGTTTCAATCATACTCTTTATTTTAATTAGTCATTCAAACTAACTTAACCAATTTTTAAAACAAAAAATGCTATATGTATTATTGTATTTTTCATAGAATGCCACATACGCACCAAATGCTAATATGGTTGCCAATGTGACATTTGCGATAATATTTTTTAAAATAATATTTTTTAATATTAGTTTTAAAAATATTATAAAAAATAATTTTTAACTAATATTTAATTTTTTTTATTTATAAAATGTATTATGTGAATATATACAACACCTAGAAGGGGAAGGGAGGGAAAGAATAAAAGAAAACAATAAAGAATTTAAAAAAAAAATGCAAAGGAAGTTCTTCAATAATTGTAATTTATCACATTAAGAACCAAAAGAACACAAATTAACTAATCAAAAACCTTACAAAGGTCAATGAATAAAATAAGAAAAAAAAAAATACGATTACATGAAAAGAAGTTTGACTATGATTACATGAAAAAGTTTTGAACTGGTGGAAATACTCCCACACTCTTAGCCAATATGCCTTTGACTTTTATTCATTCTCATGCACTGGATCTAAGCTAATGTTAAGTCATGCCGATATGAGCATACTATCTTCTTCTGTAGTGAAGTTGTCACCTCGTTGTGATTTCTTGGTGGTTTCTATTTGAGGAGAGATTGGGAAAGATTGATCCCCTTGGTCAAGAGGTTCATCCATAAATTCATAGTCAGTCCCATCATTCATCAGGTTGGTGAAATATGCATCATTTTGTTAATGATTCATCTATAGACAAGGTAAAGAAAATTATGATAACATATATTGGGTTAGAGAAATGACTAAGCCTCCTAGTTGGAAGCAAATTAATTAATAAATGAAGATCATGTAAATTAAGACACTAGTTGTTTTGTTGAAAATGATTCAATTATAATTTTAGATAAATAAATGGAGATCATATAAATTCAATGAACATTCCAATCTAAAGAAATCCCTAGTCAAATTGAGTCGCTCACATCATGTCTATGAAAAATTCTAGCCTTCTCAAGAAATCAAATATTTTAAGGTTTAATTTGTAAACTAACATTCAACCTGGGAGCTTTTGAGGTGGACTGGATTCAAACCAGTACATAAAGAATGCACAACAATTCAGAAATCAATCACTAAAATTGACTTCTAAAGAGTCTATTTATGCAGAAAGCACAAAGAACAACAACAAAGTTACTAACAGCAACGGCCAATGCAAGTCAAATATTAGTTGACATAAAAAGAATTGGAAAGAACGGATTGAATGGTCTAGAGACCAACAACTCAAGAGGAAAATGTAAAAGGCTAATTTTATATGAATTTAAAGTTAAACACAATCTAGAGCATGAGATACATACAAAAAACAAAACAAAAAAAGAAAAAAAAAAAAGGATCAAAATGCTACCATTGTCTGCAAAAATTACTTGGATTTATGATCCTTCAGTTAGTGTCATTTCTCCTCTGTAATTGGATGCCTAGGGAATTTTCTCCTGAACTGTATTTTATATTACCAATGGTGATACATCAAACGATTTCCATACAAACTCAATCTGGTTTCTTGCTAAAGAGCAACACTCCATTCAACTTAAATCCATCGGTTTCTGCAATCCATTTTGAATTATGCATAATAGGTTAAATATGACAAAGCTTTGGCTAATCCATCAAGTAATGTACCCCAGCAATAGACCAACAATTTCTATCCCATCCCAACTTTCAAAAAAGGTAAAATATGACAACTTCTGCTATTCCATCAACTAATGTACCCAAACAATTTCTATCCCCAACTACACTTGCTTCAATAGAAAAGAACCAAATTCGAACTCAAGATCTCAAACCAACATGTTGGGCATCGTACAAGATTTCAATTGTTTGTTTTTAGCTCAATGGGAAACCCTTGAAATTGTATCTTTCCCTGAAGGGCCTCAACAACTTCAGGAATCACATTCATATACTTGCCCACATACCTCTTCACAAACATCTTTTCAGTCATTCTTAATGCATAAAGTAGGCTTACATTTTTTTTGATTGCATCTTTTGACATCATAAGTTGCAGAACTGAACACCTAGGAATAATCCTTTTCTCCAAGCTAAGAAGCAGAATATTTGGGTTCTTGGAAATCATGGAAGGCTTTAACTTCAACTCATTCACGAAGAACCCCATTAGTTTCTTGATTTTCTTCTCTGATGCAATCATACACATGGGTTGCAATTTGAATGCTAAAATAATGTCATCCTTCGACAACCTAAAATTACAATAAAGCCCCAATTTTTTTTCCCAAAATGATTTGTTCATGACCGCTAATGAACGGACGGCTAAAACAAATAGAAGATTTTTGGTATCAAAACCTAGTTTATCAACTTCATCAACAACCTCACTAAACCGATTTCCTCTTAAAAGCAGAGACTTCGGTTGAATCAAGATCAATTTCAAGATTTTTGACTCAGGTACCCCACGGTTGATTAGGATTGCAACTTCAACTAAAGATAACAATTGTCTAACTATCTATTACACACTCCCTACCAAACTAAACATCATATATATTCAAGGAAATAGGGTAACACCATCTCAAAATTTCACAGAAATTTTACTCAAAACCCAATTAAAACACATAAACATAACCTACAAATCAAAGGACTAGATAAAAGGAAAACAAACTCAATTTGATATTTCCCAAAACCCATCAAATTGGCGTCTTAAGATAATTGAATTTAGAAAAAAAAAAAAAAGATTTAAACCAATTAAAACCAACAATGTTTTCACATACATGAATCTAAACAACTGTAGCAGCAGCATACAAGACTACCAATCTCAGATACATACATGTGAAAAACATAGAAAAGAACATGTAGGAATAGACGACAAGATGGATGGGGGTTCGAAGATGGATTTGGGAAGGGGCTTTCACAGAGATGGGTAAAAAAAAAGGGGGTTCATAGAAGGGGAACTAAAAATCAAAAGGGAAAAAAGGATTCACAGATAGGGGGTTTCAATTTTGGGTTTTGTAGATATGGGAGGGGAAGAGTTGAAAATAGAGAGAGAGAGAGAGAGAGAGAGAGAGAGAGAGTGTGTGTGTGTGTGTGTGTGTATGTGTGTGTGTTTATGAGTTGCATAAAATGGGAAGACAAAGAGGCCTTTAGGCTTCGTTTGGCAAGTGACTTTTTTAACAAAAAAGTCAAAAAATTACTAAAAAAATCAAAAAGTCAACAACCCATACAAAAAAGTCAAAGATTCTCTTTTCTCTCTACTGTTTACACATCTTTTCGTAAAAAACCAAAAAGTCATTCCAAACATACCAGTTTTTTTTACATCACATTTTAGCCAAAAAATCAAAAAGTTACTAAAAAAACCTGTTTCCAAACGAGGCCAATCACTTTCCAATTGTAGCCAGCGGAGAAGGTATGAGGGAAAATATGAAGCCCTTTAGCCAACCCATTGGAGTGAGAATATTAGGGTAATATTAGCTAAAATACCTAACATGACCAATATGCCTATTCCCTTGGAGTTGCTCTTAGAGCTGCCTTTGTGTAAGTCTTGGTATGGTGCTGTAATTGCCGTACACATGCAACAATCAAATAACCCCACACAGCGGGTTACAAAGCAAGCCCCTAACGCCTCGTGATGTTTATTAGCCTTTCTTTTTATATGGAAAGATGGATTTCTAAATTGGTGGTTATATTTGCATGCTTTGATTTTATAGTTTTACTTCTTATTCCTGTTGTATTCGTGCAAGGTCTTGCTAACCTGGCTCAGTTGGAAGTTTGGTTTTAGATCATAATCCAAAATTCAACAAATTTAACTGTTGTTGTGGAGAGAGAAAGAGAGAGAGAACTCAGATCTGCTTACTAAAATTTGACATAAAAATTTAAGGAAAAAAAAATTGAAAAGATAATAAAATTTGGATAGATATTTGAATAGATAAGGAAAAAAAATTAAACAGATAAAATAGATAAAAAAAATTTGAACAGATAGTTAAAAAATTTGAATAGATAGATATAAATTTCAAAAATAGATATAAATTTGAACAGATAGAAAAAAATTTGAACAGATAGTTAAAAAAGTCAACAGATAAATTAAGGGATAAAATTGAAAAGAAAATATTTTGAAAAATCGACAAAATGATTTCTTACCAAACTATTTCACAAAAGGTCGACCTCTCACCAATAAAAAAATATCCACTGGATCTAATGTCTTATAGTCTCTTTAGATTGGATTTTTCAACAAGTTTCTTAATTTTTTATTATGTATAGTAAAATATTATTTTGTCATAAATTTATGAAATATTGATATATACATGACTCTTTATTATTGATTTTTTAATAAATTTCACTTAAATCACGATTTTTAAGTATGCATCACACACATAAACATCTATACTTACTATTATATAAAGCAAAATATTGTACAGTCATTAAGACTTATAATTTCAATGTAAATTTATCAAATTATTAAATTTATAAATTATAAAAATACAAGTATTGGTTTTGTTCAATATGGTAATATTTCTTGCACATTTAAGTTAAATCTAAGTAAAAAAAAATAAAAAATTGACAATAGCTTGAATATTGAGTACTGCAAAAATTTAATGTGAAATCTAAATAGTAATAATAAAAAATTTAATTATTGAAAATATAGAATTGAAATATCTATACAGTAACAATGAAATTTATAACTTTTACTCACCCACATAGCAAAGTTGGATATGTATACTTTTATAGTTTAGCAATAAAGTATACTTTTATGGGTGTTACTTTAGCCCATTATGTTGAATTGGGATCCTCTCCTTGAGCTCCCTCCTAGAGTTCCTCCTTGAGGGGCCTTCGGGTTCACTTTGAGGCCCAATTTTGATAATATGAACCGTTCATATTTTAATATTTATTCAGTATAACATACCTGTAAAAAATCAAGTTGATTGGATATCCGAAAGTATGTGTTCGAAAACTGTTTATTAAAAAATAGTTTGTAGTCCTAATTTTCTGAACACATACTCTCTGATATCCGATCAACTTGATTTTTTACAGGTATGTTATACTGAATAAATATTAAAATGTGAACGGTTCAGATTATCAAAATTGTACCTCAAAGTGGACCCAAAGGCCCCTCAAGGAGGGACTCAAGGAGGGAGCTCAAGGAGAGGATCCGGACTCCATTATGTTAGGTGTACACTTTTATAATTTAAGAGTTTATTTGTATGCTTTTATAGTTTAGTAATAAAATGATACTTATAATCGTTTAAAAATTTATTTATACGTTTTCGTAACTTAGGGGGAAAAATAATATTTTTTAATAATTTATGATCTCCGTGTAAATAATTTTTTTTGTTAAAAGCTGCAGTTTTATCCTTTTGTATTTGGGATAGGAAGGGTTTTCACAATATGCATATGTCAGACAACTACGGATTGACAGAGCATTCTACACATAATCTCTCTGTTTTCTCTTCGAGCAAGCCACTTTCTCTTTAGGGTTTTCAATTTCAGCGTTCGATTCGTCTCTCTCTCTCTCTCTCTCAGATTGCTCTGAAAACTAAGAATGATGGAGGGAGTCCTCTCTCCTTCCGACAAGGAATCCATGGTTTCTTCCTTCCTCGAAATCGCCGTCGGTCAGACCGTCGATACTGCCACTCAGTTCTTACAGGTTTCTCTCTCTCTCTCTCTCTCTCTCTCGATGTTTTTGTGTCGAATCGTTGAATTGCTTACTGAGTGTGGTTGGTGTACTTGAAAGTATTCATTTTTACTGTTGATCTGTCTTGAATATGAGAATCTGCTGATGATAGCGCGATTTCATGACGAAACCTTGATATATGCGAGAAAGATTTTTTGATGTTATGTTTTGGTGAATGCATGTGAATTCTACATGCAGAATGTGGTTTGATTGAAGCTTATAGCTTTTTGTTTTTTTTGGGTTAATAAACTGCATAGAGGAAATTGGGTATTAGGCCTCGTTTGGGAAGTAGGTTGGGACTAATTTAGCTCATTAAAAAGGCAAAATAGACTAAAAGCCAATAAAACGAAATTTCACATCCAAATCATAATGATTTTACTTTTTTTCTCCCACAAAACTAAAAAAAATCAAAAGTTGTTCTCAAACAGATCTTTTTTAGTCCGGCTAAAATAGTCAAAAAGTCAAGTTAAAAAAGTTATTTCCAAACAAAAGGCTTAGTAAATTTAAGTGAATCCGAAGGTAAAAGTATAATTTCCATGAACACTTAAATTTAGTGATAATGTCTGGATCGCTCTGAGCTTCTTGATAGCCTGAAATGGGGAAAGAATGTTGAATCTTAGGTGGCACAGGAATGTAACCATGAGATTGTGGGATGACTTTGTTTACATTGGGATATATATATCAATGTGCTCTTTGCTTGATACAAAAATTTGTATTAGTGAGGCTTCAAATCTATGAGAGTGAGCCCCGTTGATACACTGCAATGTTACATGTAACAATTTCCTTGGTTTTTAGTGTTTGAATGTGGGTTTTGTTGACTTAAGTCGACTCAAGAAGTTCTTTGTCAAATTATTGTAGTTGGTATCCTAATCCTTCTTTTTCTTGTGTTCTACCCAAAGTGATTGTGGAATCTTACATTAACTAAAATGCATAAAATATTGGTTAAGTCATGGAAGTTTTCTCATGAGCTGTTTGATTCTTGACACGTACATTGCAAAAGTGGTTGTTCCAACGTGTCATAAAGTTGGATGATATATATTATTTTCATAGCCATTGGAAATAGAATATTTAGATCCTAATCTTTTGGCTTACTTGCCAAACATAATTATATCATGTCTTGTAGCCTTTTGTCTTGTTTATGTAACTTTTGAATTTTAGGTCAATATCTCACCGTCAGTTGGCTTTGAACTTGAGAATTAGCTGGTTGAAAAGTTTAAGTTAATGATTTGGCTTGGCATGTACACAAAATGACCTCAAATTGCTAGTAAAGTTGGAAATTAGCTGCCATGTGGAGCTTGAATAAAGGCTTAATGGGTTCTCACATGCTTGATCTAAGAATTTGTTTGAGCCATCTTCCCTGCTTGCCCATTTCAAGGAAAAAAAAAAAGGGAAGAAAAGTTGTTTGAGCCAAACTTGAGTAGCAAAATACTTGGCTTGGTTGTTTGCAACCCTTAAATAAGAGAGGAAACAAGGGTGAAATTGTCATTTAAATCTTGGAAGAGTGGCGGGCTAAGTTTTGGAACCAAACTTCTGAAAGAGTTACAATTTGCATGATGCAACCTATTTCTGTTATCTTCTTCTTCTTCTTTATAGCCAAGTGAAATGTAGGTGGTGGAAAGAGAAGTTAATAAAAATGAGTATTTAGTCATGGGAATCTAATGTTGGATTACAACCAAACCAATTATTACTTTAGAAGGTAGTTTGACAATTCCACAAGTGATTTAAGTTGGAAACTTTTAATTGTATTTTCGATTAATTGCATTTAAAAATTCATAACAACTATGCTTGAAATTGGAAATACTGGTTTGAACTTTGACAAAGAGAGACTTGGCGTATCATTAAATAGTGAATACACTTTGTGGAAGGTGATTTTGAATATAAATCTTCAAAGACAAACATATGTTCAAAATTTAGATATTGAAATGAGTAGAAAAAACCTTTAATACTACTTATTAGCAACAAGATTTTTAGGTTTATTTTAAATTTTATTAATCAATAGTACCTTTACTTAGGATGTAAAACTAAAGTGATGAGGTAAAACTAAACACCTTTTGGATTAAAATTAAGGTTCTTTTCAATTGAACACTATTTTTTAAGTACTAACTCATTATTTGTTATCAAGTATACTTAGGTTGTCTTCGTTTTAAAATTTGGTGGACAAAATGAATGTCAAGAAATGCTAAGATTTTTGGATTCTTTCATCTCAAATTTGAATTGATGGGGAAATGATTTGCAACAAGGTAAATATTGGAAAACATCTTATGATTTAGTTTGGAATTTGGATGTTGTTTCTTGCCTCCACGGAAATATAAGGATTTCATATATGCTAATGCTTAAACTGGTAAGAGTATAAAGAGACATTGTAGTTCTTTTTCTTTTTGGACTAAATCAATATAATATGGCTCTTATGCTTGACTAAACACAAAATTTAAATGAGAAGCAATATATCTTGTAAACAAATTTTGTAGTTGTTCCCAAACAACTATAAAATTATGGAAAACATTAATATTGCCTTGAAGTATTTGCCTAGGGAAAAATATTTTAGTTTATTTTTTATTTTTTATTTTTTTTATATATATAAAGCAATAAAGTCTAAATGGAGAAACCACTAAAAGTTCTAAGTTTTGGGCACTTAGTATGGTATATCATACCTGTAAGACTTGGACTAGTTTAAACTTACTAAACCATTAAAATAAATCCATTTTGATAGATGAATGGCAAGCAAAAGCCAAAGAGCCCAGATTATAGGCCAAAATTAAACTTAATGAATACTCGTAATGTCAAAAAACTAAAAGAGATGACAATCTTGTGAATTTTTGTAAATACACTTTAAAGCCATATTAAAGACTTACCGATATATGAAGAAACTTACATATAACTATATAGGGTAAGCTTTTAAGTGTCGGCTGCTTTAATTATTTCCATGTTCCCTCTTCACTGGGAGTGTTTTTTTCTAGGACCTTTTGTGCACCACATGTTTGGTATTGAGAAGATCGACAACTATGGTTGGGCGAAAGCTTGTTGAGTTGAATAGAATGGGAATACACCTACTTATTTGGTAGGTCCTCCTGAAAGCTTGTTTTGGTGAACATTTGAGAAATGAGGAAAATAGGGTAATTTGTTGCGTCAACTACCAAGACCTTTCACATAGCATTAGGTTTCTAATTGGAATTTAAGAGATTTAGGTTTCTAATTGGAATTCAACTCCTAATTAATAGATATTGCATCATTGCATGTGTTTTGATGAAGCATGGGTATTCTAAAAATTATGTCATAAGAGCACGTTGTATGTATCCTGTATGGGTATGCATATCAATATGACAACATGAGTACATGTCGGGTACATCGGTGGGTATATTGAGGCATAAATGCAATTTAAAAATAAAAATAAAAATTTGCCGTGTCCGTGTCCGTGTCCCCATTTTTTTTGAAATCACTGTGTCCCGTGTCCGTGTCCGTGTCTGTATTTGTGTACATGTCCATGTCCGTGCTTCATAGGGAATCAACCTCTTAACAAAGAGAGAGGGGAAGGCTTTCTACCTACTAAGAAAGAGCCTTGTGCATTGGGTACAACTTTTATTTTCTTATGTTCATTGACATGACTTGTTGCATATGCTTTCCCTTTAGTTAATCATAGAGGAAGCAGTTACAAGGTGACTTACCAAAACTGACAGAAGTAGCAGCTATGAGGGGATGTGATTGGTGCAAATCTTTCTGTGTCTACCCTTCTAAATGTGGGAAAATCTTTAAAGAATTTGTGTTGTCTGAAAAGGTTCTGCATGCTAGAGAGTTGGCTTAAGCCTTTCTTTCTAAATTTAAAGTCTAAAGACTCTAAACACTTTCTTAGAAACAAAGGTGGGTCTCTTGATATATGCATGGAGGAGCTATGAGTATCTGTTTTGAGTCTTTCTGCATATTCTATATGTTTTGTTGTAGGTTGAACTCTATGTTTGGAACTTTCATGAGATGCTGAATAGATACAAAGATAAAGGGATATGAAAATATTCTTGTTGAGATGCATTTTATATCTATATTTTAATTTTCAACCTTAGCTGAGCATCCAAATTTTTGTTGAAATTGATGACATAGGATTGTTGACATTTTTTTACTAGTCATTTTAGTTGGGATATGGATTTAGTGATCTAACTTTAGTAGTAGTAGCTTAGTTGCACGAAGCGGGAGCGGGGGCGGGAGCGGGAGCGGGAGCGGGAGCGGGGGAACGTGGCCACTTAGAGGAGTCGTAAATTAGGAGCGCTTATGTATTATTTTTATTAATTATATTTTATTTATTATAATGAATAATAAATTATGTTAAAATAAATAATAAATAAAAATTAGATGTTTTATTTTATAAATTTTTGAAGATTTTTTTTTATTATATATGATTTAAATAGATTTCTTTTAAACAATTAGATAATTTATTATATGTTAAAAAGTTAAGAAATAATTGTTAAAAAAATAAATAATAAATAAAAATTATATTATGTATAATAAAATAAATAATTTTTTATTTTACAAATAAAAATTATATTATTTTTTTATTTTTAATTGATATATATTATAAATAAAAAATTATAATAAATAAGGAATAATAAATTATGTTAAAATAAATAAAAAGAAAAATTAGATATTTTATTTTATAATTTTTTTTTATTATATATGTTTTAATTTGATTTCTTTTAAATAATTAAATAATTTATTTTATTTATTATATGTTAAAAAGTTAAGAAATAATAATTTACAAAAATTATTATATATGATATTTTAAGAAATAATAATTAAATATTTTTTTATTACATATATAATATATGATAAATTATATTTATTATATATATTATATATGATATATAATATATATATGATAAATTATATATATATATATATTATAATCAGATGAGGGTTTTTATATATATATGATAAATTATATATATTATAATCAGAAGAGCTTTTTATCACAGACGAAGGGAGAGATCGAGGAGAACGAACAGAGATGAGGGAGAAAAGCGGAGACGAAGAGAGAGAGAGAGAAGCAGAGACTGACGAAGACGCAGACGAAGAGGAAGACGAAGACGCAGACGAAGAGGAAGACGAAGGCGATCGCGACAGTGACGAAGATTGAAGGTTAGGGTTTCTGTCTCTCTCTCTCTCTCTCTGCCCTTCGCGATCCCATCTTGCACTGAATCGCGTTTCTCTCTCCACAGAAACGCGATTCTTACACGTTTCTTTCTAGGAATCGCGGAATCGCGATTCTCACTGAGAATCGCCACCTACTTGGACGATTCCTGCAACTAAGAGTAGTAGTCATGATACACTCCATAAGATTTTATGAGTGGATAGCAAGCATTGGTGAATAATTTTGTCAAGTAAAGTAAAAATAAACTTTCTGTATCACATGCATGTGCTGCTGGTTAGTCTTGGCCACCTAATGGATTGGTCCACTCTTAAATTCGCCATACTAGCTCGCATCTACTAGACTTAAGCTTTAAATTTGAATTTTGCATAGCAAAAACAAAAATAAAAAGTTCTTGTGCATGTTGGAGCTAATATGAGTGTCTAAAATCAATTTATTGTCCTGATGTGTGTTCATAATACTCTATACATATTAGTTACATAGTTAATTTTTATTGTTGATTTAACCAACTGGGCCTAGCCTAGTTGGCCACCATGACTCTTCCAAGGGCTTAGTCCCAAGGGGGAGGTCATGGGTTCAACTCTTCCTAAAGGGGAGTTGAATTAGAAGGCAAACATTTAGGTCTCGTTTGGCAATAGACCGGTTTAGCCAAAAAGCCAAAAAGTTACTAAAAAAGTCAAAAAGCCAACAACCCATACCAAAAAGTCAAAGATTCTCTTTTCTCTCTACTTTTTGCACATCTTTTCGTAAAAAGTCAAAAAGTCATCCCAAACATACTAATTTTTTTTAGCTCATATTTTAGCCAAATAGCCAAAAAGTTACTAAATTAGCCTGTTCCCAAACGAGGCCTAAGTGCTTTGCAAGGGTAGGAAGGTTGACTCCCATATACGCTAATCTAACAAAAAACAATTGACTTTTGCCGATCAAAAATATTTTTTTTATTTTTTTATTGTTGATTTTGTAATTATTAAAGAGTTACATAGTTAATTTTTATTGTTGATTTGTAATTCTTTCTTTTAATATATATTTTTTTTCAGTATGTTATGGAAGTTTTGAAAGTGGTTTACTCTATTATTTGTAAAGCTTTCTTTTTATGGTAAACTTGATGGTGAGATCCTGTGGGTGCAGGCCACAAGTTGGAAGCTTGAGGAAGCTATTCAGCTATTTTATATTGGAAATGAGGGTGGCACAGCGGCATCATCTATATACTCTCCACCATTAGAAAATGATAGACCTCTAGCTGATCAAAGTTCAAGGTATGTTGGACACGGGGAAGCATTTAATATCGGATATTTATCTTGCCGGCTGATGGTTTTATTTCCTTTTGTATTTTCAATATTGACTTTTATTATTGATTCAGTCAATTAAAAGAGGACATTGGTGATGAAAATGGGAGACAAGCTGACGGAAATGAAGTCCGTGCACCTATACCTGTGAGAAGGGAGGTTCTTTACGATAATGCAATCCCTTATGGGTATGAGTTTTTTCTTCTCTCTCTCTCGGTAGTCTGATATCTCAGGATACAGTTAACCCTTCTTTTTCTTTACCCCGCTTCTATGCAGTCAATATTTTTACCTGGTGTTGCCTGATAGTTTTATGCCTATCTTTCTTTCTTTTCCCTTTTTAGTTTGTCAGTTTGGTTGTTTAAGTGATACACCTAGAAAGAGTTGCTTCGAATACATTGTTTCCTGTTAGCCTCTAGAGATATTTGGAATTTGATTCAATATGGCATGAGGAGCATTACGGCATTATATTTTGAAAGAACTGCTTATATTGAATCATTAATTTACTTGATTATTTTTTGGTGTCCTGTGATTTGCATTTTTATTTTGAACAGAGTGTCCTGTGTTCTACATCCTGTTATTAAATCGTTTTCTTACCTTTTTATTTTTTTTTGATTTCCTGTGATTTGCATGCTGTCAACTGGAAGGAATCTTTTATGTTTATTTTTTTTAAAGCATATGTTTGATGTGTTTGGAGAAATGTAGGCATCTGTAAGTCTTTCTTTCACTTGCATGTTTGGCTTTCAGTTAAACATCTGAGTGGGTTACTTTTGTTTATTTCCACCCTTGATGTTTGGGCATTGTCTGATTATTTTAATCAACTCATTCTAGCTTCCTTTTCTTCCATGGCAATTCATGTTTGTGTGGCTATATAAAATGGTTCAGGAAGAAACAAATCTTACTGGAACTAACTTAGCTCCAATTATTTCTGCCCTGGTATTTCCTTAACCTTTGATGACATTTGAGTTATGTCCTCATTGCTTTTGTCAGTTTAGGTTAGGTTATGCTCCATTTTTTTGGTCTTCGTCCCCACTTCCTCTCTGTCAATCAAATTTATATTTCTCTGCTTATATAAAATGGTTTTGGTGGGGACAATATTATTCAACTAGGAGTTGATTTTTTGTTTGTTTGTTTGTTTGTTTTTATTTTTTATTTTTTATTTTTATTTTTAATTTTATTTTTTGTCTATCATATATCAATGTTTTTACTACTCATCATCTAACTGTGCACTTTTGGTGTCTCTCTGCATGTGTATTATAACATGGGCTCCTTTTTCTTCTTCTTCTTCTTCTTCTTCTTCTTCTTCTTGTTTTTGTTTGTTTGTTTGTTTGTGTGTGTATTAGATCTCTTTGTTCTTTTATATTGCTTATTAATGGAGTTTATCTTTTCTTTTTAACTTTAGATCGAGGGTGGGATATTCTTCACATGAAGCTCATTCAGTAGTTCCCTTTCGCAATTTTACCGAGGAAATGAGACGTCCTGGGATTTGGGAATCAGAACAAGGTGCCACATCTACTGCTGATAATTCTCCAGATAATCTTGCTTCCTTGTATCGTCCTCCTTTCGCTCTAATGCACAATGGGCCCTTCGAAGCGGTAATGAGTTTTGTCTTATTAGAAACTGCTTGCCTATTTTCTTGTCTGTAAAATGTACTATTTTCAATTAAATGGCCATGAGCAAATGAGTTGGTAATATTCTTGGTATTAGTAGTTACTTATCAAAAAGGAAAAATATGTATTGGCATTACTAGTTATCTATGAATTAGCGTAGGCTTTTGTTGTGATCTTGGCAAAGTAGGCTTCAGGATATGTGCCTTCAAACTTGTGTTAATTATTTTGAAGGTTATAACATGATTTGAGATATTGTGTACTTAGAAGGCATGAAATAAAATGTACCGTATCCTTTTTTGTTTTGGTACATAGGAATGGATCATATTCAATATTTACAATCTGTTTTCCTAGTTGGTCAGACAGGTTATCTTGGGCCTCCTATGATTTGGAAGTTGGTTTTGCAAGAACTGTGAAGCAACAGTAGTTTTCTTTGATCCGTAGCATGATACTTGGTGAAAATATGGATGGATTAATTTGAGGGAGACTAATATTGGCCATAAGAGGAAGGATACTGGAGGAATAAAGTATGTGGGGTTGTATGGAAGAAAAAGAACAGTAATGGATAATGATTTGGAGAGAGGAAGATTGTTGGGATCCAATCTCAGTATTTGGGATGAGAGATAACGAGAGGTGAAGAAGAAATAACTTTTGACCATTAGAGACAGAATGAAATAACAGTACAAAAAAGAGTTGAGAGCTGGTGGTGAAACTTGAATGCAGAGAAGCCATTATGATTTTAAATTAAAATGATAATAGAATGGAATTAGAATTCATATTGAGGATACATGTAATGGTCACTTTCACTAAAATACTGAATTAGGTTGGAGAATTAAAGCAAATGAATTTTGGTGGACCTAGTAGTGGAAAGAGGTTTAGGTTCAATTAATTCAAAATTGTGAACTCCAAACTTCAAAATATTATACTGTGGTAATCACTTTAAAATCTATGAGACACTCTGAGAAATGCTTTTCTTTCTCTAATAAATCTAGTTCTTCATTTCATTGCACTCCACCAGATTTTTATATAAAATGTCTTGATCAACACCAATCCATTTAATTGGAGTGCTGAGGTGGTTGATTAAGCAAAATTTTTGAGCCTTTGTAGGATGCAAATTTGACTAGGGAAACTGGCTTGCTAGGTAAGCTAGTGAGGATGCCTGTATATTGGCTTTCTATGTTCTCTAATGGTTGTGTTTGGTTGTTGGTCATGGAGATGAATTTTATTTTTGTCCTTTTAGATTTCTTTTATCTTCAGTTTTTCTCGTTTGAAGTATGTTCATCCCTATCTCTATGTAGAATCCAGTTAACATTGAGGTGCTGGAACACTTATCATTCAATGTTAATCCATTTACCAATTTGGCTTTTATGCTTTCCTTTGTGGCTAATGTACCAAATTTGCAGGCAAAAGATGCTGCTAAAATCCAGGACAAATGGTTCCTTGTAAACGTGCAATCCACCAAGGAATTCAGCTCGCATATGGTATTGTCTAATTATTCTCTCTCTATATCTCTCGTTTGAACCCATCTGCTCTTGCCTTTTCGGAGTTTCGACTCATTTTTGGTATTTTATGCTGCTTGTGAAGCTTAACCGCGACACCTGGGCAAATGAAGCTGTTTCTCAAACTATCAGTAATAATTTCATCTTCTGGCAGGTTTGTATCATACTAGTACTAAAACTTAGTTTTTGTGTCAGTGGTTTTCTTTTTTACATCTAGTCTTTGTGCTAGTAATAACAATTGGTTTTTATATCTGTGCTTTTCTTTTTTTATGTTTGATATGGGCTTGTTCTGAGAGGGTTATTATTTCTTTTGCTGTTACTTTTCGGCATGGTCGTAGTATTTTAACTACTGTTTAATATTGTCTTTGGTCATTCTATTTCCTGTCCTGAAAATGATTCTGTTCTAGTGATACAGATGATCACAAAATGAATTGAATGTCAAATTAATTTTTTCGTAGATATTTTCTCAATGTTTTTTCTCAAGAATTTCTCACTTTCCTGAGAATTTTTGTAGAGGGAGATGCAGGCTTGGATGCATCTTTGTATGTCTTGTATAGCAACATTAGGGATCCCTTAATGCAACTAGCCTAATGCTACAGTGTTGGCTTGTAAACTGTGGATTTCGTCCTAACATATGAGTTGTACCCTGTTGACAACTTTCCTAATCATTTTTGCTGTTTCAGCATTTTGTGTTGTATTTTCAGTTCAAATACCAATTATGGTGTATCTTCAGTTAAAATTAGATCTTGAGATTTAATGTTTTTATAATGGGAGCCTCACTGACATAAAATGGGGTTCCTGATCTAATTTATAGGTATATGATGACACAGAAGAGGGCAGGAAGGTCTGTACATATTACAAATTGGATTCTATTCCTGTAATTCTTGTCATTGACCCAATCACTGGGCAGAAAATGCGCTCATGGCGTGGAATGGTTCAACCAGAAAGTTTGCTGGAGGTACATATCAGAAAAATCTATGCAGTCAGTAATTTGATAATATGTTAATTTGAGAGAATTGAGTAAATTTGAACTAAAAAATCGTAGTTTAGAAATTTGAACTAAAACAATCATTTTTAGCATACTGCATTCTGAATTTGGAAATCATCTTACTGCTGCAGGATTTATTACCATTCATGGATGGAAGCCCTAAAGATCATGTTAGTCTATCTCATAAACGTCCAAGAGAGAGTTCTCAGACTTCACCCCACAAAATACAAGGTATGTCCAACTTTGATGTTTGTGCTGTTGAACATCATAGTATTATCATGAATGAATATATATAATGCACATTTATGTATTTTAATTGGATTAGTATTTATCATGAAAGCTAAATATCCATCAATGTTGATGTTCTTGATGGCATCTCTTATGTTCTTGCTCTTGTGGTAAAGTCATTGATATAGGACAAATGCACAGTAACACTGTCCTACAAGCTAAGATACCAAAACTAATGTTGGGCAGGGTTGATTTAGGCTGATTAAACTAAATTTGTTGGGCTGGGAGTCTAAAAAAAGATGGAGCTCTTAGGGCATCCAAAGTTGTAAGTTAACAAAGGTTTTTCACGTGTTGGTTCGAGTCGGATTCAAAAGTTGTCACGGTACTGAAACGGATTTCAACAATTAAAAAGCATGTACAATTGTGTGCAATGCTTTGCACATATTGCTTTTAAGTGCAAATGGGAAAAACATTGGGGCAAGTTGTGAATTGTTCTATTATTTCAGTCAGTGTTGCAGGGATTCTTCTATTTCCCCCTAGGACCTTTGTCCACTGGATATCATATGGGTAAAGGTGTGGGATATGTGTCTGACTTCTGCACCCAATTTTGACACTTGAATCTTTTAACTTCATACGATGTTTGAACAAGAACAAACTTACATTTGCTAGTAAAGAAATATTTCTTGCCTCTCACATGGATAGAAGATAGAAATTTCATATTTTTCGTAAATCTTATTTAGGCCTCGTTTGGGAACATGCTATTTTAGTAACTTTTGACTTTTTACGAAAAGATGTGTAAAAAAGTAGAGAGAGTGATGGGACAACTTATAGTGACTTTTTGGCCAAAATACTTAGTTCCCAAAACAAGGCCTTAATTTCAAGTACATTTCTAAATAATTGACATCATCTTTTCTAAGAATATAATATAATATATAATATATATGTGTTCAAGATATGCCCTGTACCTGTACCTGTTGCGTACCTGTTCTCAATACCTAGTGTTCAGATACATATCTCGATATTTTGAGATTTTGGTTTAGGAAGGTTTGATCCTGCACCTGATGCTTGTACTTGAGTCCATGTAGCATATATTTCTATGTAATCAGTTTAGACTTGAGATTGAAATGAAATTTTTATGGGACCTATTGAAAATTAAAAAGTAAACTGGCTAGTGGCTCTTAAACTAATACCTAATTCCTAAATATTAGTATTAGAAAATTACTATAATTTCGTACCACTTTGAGCTCATGTATATTACAATACTGACAATTATATATATATATATTTTAATAAATGTATCGTGGCTGTACTCGTATTTTATTCTTGAGGATTTTGTAGTGTTGTTGTATTCATATCATATCCGTATTTTTATTCGTTTTGTGCTATAACCTATGGTGCACGAACATAGACACAGGACACGCAGGCACGCAAATTTTCAAGAAATAGGAGGCATGACATGCTGGGGACATGTTTAATATATATAATTTTATTTATTTATTATGTCTAAAATAAAATAAAAAAATCATTGGTTTCTATAAAAGTACTATAATAATAATAAAATTAATAAACACATTTCCTAAATTTTTTTTAAATAAAAATTGATTTTTTTTATAAATAAAAATAATTTATTCTATGAATTTTAGGTTTAACAAAAATAAGGATAAAAAAAAAAAGAAAAAAGAAATAAGAAGGGAGGGGAGAGACAAAATCAGGAAAAAAAAAAGGAGGGGAGAGAAAGAGGGGGTGAAATTAGAAAAGGGAAAACAGAAAAAAATAAAAAAGAGAAATGAAAGACGGGGGAGAGAAACAAAATCAGAAGTGAAGAGTAGAGAGGAACAAAATCAGAAGAGGGAGGGGGGAGAGACAAAACAGAAAAGGGAGGAGAAGAAGAAAACAAAGAGAAGAAGAAGAACAAAGAAGGCGAAGGACAGAGAAGACGAAGAAGAATACCTCCGATTGATCTCTTTTGAACAGGTTAGGGCTTCTTCCTAAAATCGATCTCTTTCTATCTTTCTCTCTCTCTCTCTCCTCTCCCACAGGGTTAGGGCTTTTTCGATCCACCTCGTGCGTGTCCGGAAAGTGTCATTGCGTGTCCACCGCATGTCCGACTGGAAAAATTCGAAAAAAAAAAAGGACACGTTAGAGAGAGTGTCAGACACATGTCTATAGCGTATCCGACACGTGTCACGACACTCGTACGCAGGCCTTGGGGTCGTGTCGGTGCTTCATAGGCTATAACCAACAACCACCATGAACACCTCTCAGTGCCTGAAAGTATAGACAAACAAAGCAATCAATAATCAACCACAAAGCCATTACCAAGTGTTCTTCACTTTACTTGGACAAAGCAAATGCCTACCCACAGCTGCTTCATTTCATGAATTCGTCTTCTTTGGCTGCTGCCAAATCATTGGCTAGAAACATGTTTTTGCCTTTGTTGCTTAAGTCATCTCCAAATGCCAGTGCAATTTTACTTTTACGTTACTATCTTCCTTATTTCTAGTGCTAAAATTCTCTTCCTTTTTTACTCACTCTAAAATCTAGTGACGGCACTTTGAGAAGTAATTTCTTGTTCTTCCTCTTATTCTGCATTACGCCACTAGATCTTTTCCATGGAATCTTGTCTTGCTCAAAGCCATGCCTTTCAAATTTGTCAGCTATGGTGGTCGAATAAGAAAATCTTGTGCCTTGACAGTAGGAAAATTTGATTAGAGAAATTGGCTTCCTATGTAGGCCATTGGGGAGGCCTGTGTGTATTGCCTGTCCGGTACTTCCGACCCAAGCAGGAGGTATGCAAATTCATCTTAGTGGAAACGGGGAGTAACATCTGGGGAATTATTTTGCTGAACATAATCAGAATACAATTTTTAATCCTCAAGTTCTCATCTCACAATGAAGGGTAATTCTATTTCCATCCCTCGGGGCAGGCACACAATGAACACTTCTCAGTGCACACATCAAAAAGAAAAATGTTCTCAGTACACATATCTTCAATCCGATAATGTCCTCATTTTCTATTTTTTAAATCCTAATTTATTTTTCATCCACCCACTCTTCCTCTGCCAGAAAACTTGCAATGTCGTTACCGCCATCACCATCACTGACACCATTATTGCCACTCTCAACTCTCTACTGCCCCCACCACACCCAGCCCATCTCCGCTCCAACCTGGACTTCCATAAACTACTCTTGTTGTCTACCATTCCTTCAAAACCCTAACCTCTGCCACCTTCTCCACCGCGAGCGCGATCCATAGAAATCTTTCTATCGCTGTGAACCCCAACGTCTGCAAACCTTAGATCTGTTTCGAAGGTTGATATCCGATCAAACCCTATATTTTAAAGGATAAAAATGTGATTTTGAAAAAATTCATTAAATATGTGCCTTGAAGGGATTTGGTATATGAAAATAGAATTATCTCACAATGTACGAATAATTTTTCTTTTTCCCCACGTATTCTTTTATATTATTTTCTGTTGATGTCCTTTGAGGATTGTTCTTCGTTTTGAAGCACTTATGTTTGAATAGGAATCACAGCAACCATAGTCATGAAGTTAAACCTCGATATCTGGTACCAGTTTGTATCATGATATTTTATGTCGTGATACTTCTGAAATTAGGTTTTGCACATGTTTTTCCTGAATTGTATTTTCTCTATTTAGCGCGCTCTATATATCTTCTTCCAAAGTGGTATATCATTTTGACTAAGAACATGAAATTAAAACTGACTTCAGAGGCTCCAGTGGTTGCAGACGCAACTAAAGAAGAAGATGAGGAACTGTTACAAGCATTGGGGGCTTCAACGGAAGGCATGAAAGATACTAGTGGAGTCGCCTCAAAAGACCAAGATGTAACGAATACTGACAAGGAAGAACGGGCGTGCTCACCAAAGAAACCTACATATCCACCTCTTCCTGAAGAAGCCAAGGGTGATAGAAATCTACTGTGCAGGGTTGGTGTTCGTCTTCCTGATGGTCGCAGGCTTCAGAGGAACTTCTTCCGTACTGATCCTATTCAGGTAATTCCACTTCAAATAACCACTAAAAAAAAAAAGATGAAGAAGAAGAAGAAAGAAAGAAAGAAAGAAAAGAACAGTCTATGGAGGTTGCTGTTATTTTTGCAAATCTTAGGTAATTCTAGAAAAGATTTCTTTGACTTATCTGCCTATTTTTCTTCACTTCATTATCTATCTACTTTTGGCATGCAACCTGTGGTTTGGTTTATTGGCGATATAAGTTGAGACCCGTTTTCACTAGGGGTGATGCTTGTTATTGACTTCAAAAACAAACTGAAATGATTGCCCAAAGTAACAATGTTTGATTGGTTGATTTCAGGACAGTGTTTGATTTTTTGTATGAGGAAAGGATTTGTGTTATTTTAGTTCAAGTAATCTGGGTCAACTTCTCTATAACCATTAACCTTTTGATCCAGCCGCAATTAGGATTTTTTTTTTCCATGCAGAATTGAGTCAATAAAACCAACCTAAATTGACAGTAGGCAACAGTTCAAAGGGTTGAATGACTAAAGTTGCACACTACTTTTTCAATAAAAGTTTCTTTGTTTTGGTTTTTGTTTGTATAGCTATGTGATCTGATCATGATCCTCCAAGTTTGCTCATTTTGCATTTTCTTGTTATCCAGTTGCTATGGTCATTCTGCTACGCTCAACTTCCAGAAGCCGAGACACGGCCATTTCGCTTGACACAGGCAATCCCGGGAGCTTCGAAGTTTCTGGACTATGATAGCAAATTGACATTTGCTGAGTCGGGACTTGCGAACTCAATGATTTCTGTTACATGGGAGTGAAGGTAATAATCACGAAGGATGGTGTTTCAAGAATGTCTTCCAGCTGTTAGAATCTTCGGTTGAAGAATTTTGGTTTCAAATGCTAGAGTCATATTTCCTTTATTTTGGTGGTTTTGAAAAATGGAATTTCTTGTTGCAGAAGGGTGTGGAGCGGACCGTATTTAATATTATGTATATATTGGAATCTTTAACTTAAATTTGTTGTGTTTTTATTTTTGACAACAAAAAACATCTATATACCAATCTTTTGTTTTTTAAACCCTCATTTTGTTTTCTTAACCCTCTGGGTGGGTCTGCTCTGCTTCTCTTCTCATTGTTTTAAATTACAGTTCAAAAAGGAAATCCTCAGTTCTTGTTAATTAATGAATTCTTTTTTATCATATTTTTACTCCTAAGATAATATTTTTTTTTTCAGCATTAAACAAAAAAACTGACGTAATAATATTATTTTTGATACTAATAAATGTCATTATTGTTATGTTTTGTTGTGGTGGTTAGTTATGAATTTGGTGATAAAATTTGGTGGTCGTTGATTATGAACCAAACTAGACTTGTGCTTTGTGGGTTTTATTGTTTTTGTTATGAATAAAGAAAGTCTTGATTATGTGAAACCTTTTTTCCCAAAAGATTATGAGAGTTTGTGATGATTAATTGTGAGACTTTGTTTTGACAATCTTTTTATGTGAACCATAGTTTTGTGACTTTGGTTATGAGGATTTTGTGTGTTTTTATTATGAACTAATTTGATTTTGGTACGATTCAAAAGTAGTAGAGCCTATGAATCAGTATCACTAAAAATTTTAAGTACATGATACTGTACACTCTTTCGAAGCTTGGTGAATTGAGTGTTACAATCTTATCTAAAATTAATTGGTTTTGGAGAGAATTTTATTAACGTCTTTTGTGACATTTATCACCTCTACAAATTTATTATTAAAACGGTTATAGAGAGTGATAACTGTGTATTCAACAATCCTTCTTTTAAGATGTTTTCGCAAACTATATTTTCACGGTTAAAACGAGGAAAGATTTATGGTGAATACGTAGACTCAGAGCAGAAGAAGGGTGTAGTAAGTGACGAAATGCTTCAGGGAGTTAAATCAATAATTAGATTGTCTTGATTTGCTTCTTGAAATTAGATGTAAGATTTGATTTTTCTCTTTCATGTTCTATAGGTTTTTTATTTTTTTATTTTTTTCCCTTAAATGACAATATGATTCTAATGCCACTTGTCAAATTGAATGCCACCATTACTCCTAAAACCTTCACTTTTTGGAGGTGTCTCACTCATGCAAAAAAGCAGAGCACTGATACATATCTCTTTACCATTTTTATCCCATTATTAAAACTAAAAAACATCTGTTGCTGAATTCTCCTCGCAACAAACCTTATATATCTCCATCCCATCTTCCTTGTATTTGCCAATTCCTCTCTCTCTCTCTCTCTCTCTCTCTCTCTCTCTCACACACACACACACACAAAAAAGAGATCAATGGAGCAGTCAATGCGCCAGCTTTTAATTATGGTCCTTCTAGTGATGTTTCTGGCGACTGGTATTCCCTCTCTTTCTTGTTATACTCTCTGCATGATGTAAAAACTCATCTAAAATACCTTTTTCCATTTTTCTTTTATTTATTTTGTGGGTGTTTGGGAAGTGAGTTTTTATGTAGGTTTTTTTAGTTTTTGGATATTATTGGATAAAAAAATTTTATTGTTTGGGAAGATAGTTGGGTTTTTTTGTGGTTGGATGTGATGTTTGTGAGAGAAAAAATGAAATGATTATGGGGTTGGATGTGATATTTTGTTTGGATGTGTTTTTTTGGTTTTGCAAAACTTTTGTCTTTTACTGAAAAAAATGAAAAAAAAATTTGGGAACCAAGTTCCCAAACACCATGGTATTCAAAAGAAAAAAGCCTTATATTCAAATTGGCCGATGCTATTGTAGATGCCGTTTGAAAAGATATATGTGTGGTATCTGCAAATTATGCACTATATTTGTTAATTTACACTATATTTGTTGGGATGTACGTGTAGGTTCTAATAAGTAGGCTTATTGTCTAATAGGTTCTATGATAATTAATGACACTTTAAAACGTCACTAATTATTAATTTTCAGCAACAATTTGAAACTTTTGTTACAAAAAATGTCACTAATTATAAGTTTTAGTGACAGTTTAAAAAATTTGTCATAAAAAAATTATTAATCTTTAACTTTCAGCGACAGTTTAAAAAATTCATCATAGAAAAATATCACCAATTGTAAGTTTTAACAACAATTTATAAAAACTGTGCCAAAAAAAAGTCACTAGTTGTCAATTTTTAACGCCATGAAAAAAATCGTTACAAAAAATTATTTTTAGTAACAATTTTATTAGGACTTAGTTTCAATAAGACTTGATGGAAATTAAGTTCAACTATTAGGACTTATTGATAGTTTATCCTATTTGGTTATGTAATAAAGTTGTGTTAGTTATTTTAGTTTTGATTCAGGCCTCATTTGGCAAGTGTCGATTTTAACTAAAAAATTAAAAAGTTACTAAAAAAAAATCAAAAAGTTAACAACTTATACCAAAAAGTAAGATTCATTGGGGGTGTTTGGGAAGTGTTTTTTTTGCTAGAAAAACACTAAAAAGATAAAATTGGTTAAAAAACCAAAAAAAATAAATTCTGACAAAATATCACAACAAACCCATAATCATTTCACTTTTTCTCTCACAATCATCACATCCAACTACAAAAAAACCTAACTATCTTCCCAAATACACAAATTTCAACCTCCTAAAATAATCAAAAACTAAAAAAACCTACAAAAATAACAACTTACAAAACACCCACATTCTTCTATTTACTTTTTGCATATGTTTTCGTAAAAAATCAAAAAGTTATCCCAACTATACTAGTGTTTTTACATCATATTTTATCTAAAAAGTTAAAAAATTACTAAACAAAGCCTGCTTTCAAATGAGGCCTCAATTAAAGTGTTATTTTTTGGGTTAGGTTTATTTTAAATTTATGAACCAGAGAGAACGTGAAGGATTTGTGTAACTGATTACGAGTTTCGATCTTATAAGTGGATTCAATAATTATAAGAAATCATAGGATCTTCTCTAAGAAAGGGACCGACACTGATCGAATGCAAGCTAAGATCATTACTGATGTGCCATCCATGTCGTGTTGTTCATGTAAAAAAAAGTCAGTATTTCCCAGAGAACCGTCTCATATGCTCTTCTTGGGGACATTTCTAGTAGATTGTTTGTAAATTTCTTTGGATAAGTCTGAACCAGATTTATCAATCCAGTTCTTTCTGGGTGAATAGAGATTAAATTTGTATAATATAAGTTTCATATGTAAAATAAATTTGAATTACAAGACGATAATTATAAATAATTTCTGAGTTGATTAGTCTGTGTTCATAGAATTATTAAATTTCTTATGTTTTACTGTGTTTTCTAGTTGAGTTTTTTCTGTTTGGAATCTTGTTACAGACTGCTTGTGACCATGATATCCCTTGAACTAGAAGCACACATTTATAAATAAACATATGAGTTTGTATTGTATGTGTTTAGCAGAGAATTGGATGAATGGAATGGTGGTGGTAGACGCAAAGGATATGTGAAGCAAGGAGTCACTCATTCAGGGGACTATGCATCAGTGATACTAACTGTGCCAATGTTTGCCAAGCTGAGGGCTTCAATGATGGCTACTGTAACGGTGCCGCTGCTTTTGTCAGAAAATTTGCAGCTGAAAAAACACAGATCGATGGATCCATCGACACACTTTCAACAATGCAATGCAAGAGACTGTTTCAGTGACGCCATCTTTAATGAAAAATTAATAAACCATGTTACTAGCTAAATTATATGCACTAACCTTTTCAAACTATGCTTATGTTCTCTCTCTCGTGGTTTTAAATATTGGCATCTAGACAGGGCCAGCCCTGAGATTTAGAGGGCGCAAGGCGAATTTTAGAAATGGAGCCCTCTTACATTGAAAAAAAAAAAAATCATAGAAAAAACGATAAGTTGTAACTTTTTTATTTGTTTGTAGCTATAAAAAAATTTACTTTTATATATTAAGATAGGAAGCAATCATTACAAAAACTTAAAAAAAATAAAAATCTAGTTTTGTTGCTTTTTTTTTTTTTAAGCCCCATGTTCTATTGGGCTTATAGTATTTGAGCTTTTTTTTTTTTTTTTTTTAATCTATAACACAAAATTATATTTGGGAACCCCCATTTTTAGCCAAAATTTAGGGGTTCAAGGCATATGCCTCTCTTGCCTGCCCTTAGGGCCGGCCCTGCATCTAGATATGTATTTGTATAGATAGGACGGCTATATATTAGTCAATACTAATTCACCCTAAAAAACAAAAATATTGAATAACATTCGACAATATATAAAAAAATAACGGTAGTAAAAGTCTAAAATCCTAATACATATCCAAAATGGTGAGATTTCATAAATCTATAATCGTGAAGAATTAAAAGAGAAACGTTAATTACACTTTACGTCAGGTGGCTTGATCCTAAAATGTATAATTGTGGTTAGGGAGAGATGAAACTAAGAATTTTGTTTTGATTGAGAATTTTGTTTCTTAATTTTTGGAAGGGCAAACTACCAAGTAGTTCTTATATTTTGTCGCTTGTGTTATTTTAATTCCTATAGTTTCAATTGGTTCAATTTTAATCCTTAATTTTTTTATTTTGCATTAATTTGGTCTAATTAATAATGTTGTTAAGGTTTTTGGTAAAAAATTTTCATTAAATTGGTTGAGCTTAAGTCATTAAATTGATCAAATTTACAATTTTACTTTTAAAAGTATGATACATGCCGCTCATGTCCACATTTGCCATAACAAAATGATACAATTTGACTAATTTGAGACAAAATAAAAAATTTAGGAATCAACACAAAGATCAAAGTATAAGGATTAACAGTTTAATTTCCCCTTTTACAAAACTATACTATATATATATATATATATATTACTAAATTGACTCTAGAAAATGTAACAAAAAATACATATCTTAATGAAAAAATTATTAGCCTTAAATTTTTATTTTACATATTTTATTATTATTATTAAGCTAGATGGAGTTACCTAAAAGATTAAAAAATGTCGTGATATCCTTAGTGAAAATAACATTAAAATATATAATTAATATTTATATTATCAGGTCATGTCATATTTTAAGTAATGTCAACATTAGTCAACTTTAAGTTGTTAATTTTGTGTACGATTTGAGGTGTGTCAAAAAAATTTCCCCTTACCCCGAATTTTAACTCCTATGGTACAAGGTTGGTCTTGAGCAAAGGGTAGTTGCTTGTCATAGACTCCTAAATTTTAGGGGGTGTTACAGGGCCAATCCTTTAGACCGAACTTAATTCTTATTAGGTCTTGACTCAAAAAGATTTAGCACATCTTCCCATTTTATCCTTGACATTCAGTCCAAACAAAGAAATCACTCAACTATTCTACTCTCTCTCTCTCTCTCTCTCTCTCTCTCTATCACAACTGTTTGAATCTCTCTCTCTTAACTGGCCAGCGAAGACCACTTCTGATTGCCGGTGACCATCATCGGCCTCCGATGACTTCTTTGGCCTTCATAGCCATTACTAACCTCCACCAAATACCTCCAAACTTTGACAATATTTTTTTGTGTGGCCATTTTCCATCTCCATCATGTCAATACCGCTAATACCATCTCAAACAAGGTGTCAACATGAGAAAAAGAGAAGAATAAAGATGAAGAAAATGAAGGAGAGAGATGAGGAATCCTTACCAGAAAATAATTCTTCACATTCGTAGATTAACACAAAGAATCATAGACAAATTTAGTAAAAATATCTATGATTGACAAATCTAGTAAATTTAACCACTGTCTACTTGTTAAAAATTACAAAATCTCATCATCATCATCATAAATCAACACAAGATTCAAAGACATATTCAATGATAAATTTATCATTGAATGTTTGTTAAAAAATTACAAAAAGAAAATCTCGTCATCATTGTTACAAATCAATACAAGATTCAAAGATATATTCAATGTTAAATTTATCATTGATAGACATATTTATTGATAAATTTCTCACTGACTATTTATTAAAAAATTATAAAAAGAAAATTTCATTATCACAAATTAATACAAAGATTCAAAGACATATTCAGTGATAAATTTATTACTGATAGAAACATTCAAATAAATTTCTCACTGACTGGTTGTTAAAAAATTATAAAAAGAAAATCTCGTCATCATCGTCACAAATCAACACAAAGATTCGAAGACATATCCAGTAATAAATTTATCATTGATAGACACATTCATTGATAAATTTCTCACTGATTGTTTGCTAAAAAATTACAAAAGAAAATTTCATCATCATCGTAACAAATCAACACAAGATTCAAAGACATATATATCAGTGATAAATTTATCATTGATATATTAAACCCTTGTTTGCAATAGATTTAGTTTGAGAGAAAGAAAGAGAGAGAGAGGGAGGGAGAAAGAGGCGAGATTTGGAGAATCAATGTTGCTTATAGTCGTTTGAAGTTGATTTCATAGTAGAAACAACTAGGTTGATTTCATAGTAGAAACAACTAGATCAATGTAGATCTACAACAGACTATAGATCGGCAATGGCGAAAGTGGTTAGTAAGCAGTGGCGGTGAATTAGAGCTGGTAAAGTATAGATCAGCGATGGTGGAGATGGTTAGTGAATGATGGTGGTGGTAGTGGTCGGCAAAGGCAGTGGTGGTCAGTGACAAATGACGGTAATGGTGGTGGTGGTGGTGATGAGTGGATAGCCATGGCTATGGCAACAGTGGTGATATTTTCTAGAAAAAGAGAGAGAGAAAGAGATATGGACTGAAAACCTAAACCCAAACTCACATCATAGTATTTTGCTGGCAAAAAGCAAACAGAAAACGTGGCAAAAACAAGAGAAAACAAAACAGGGGTAAAGCGGTACAAAAAATAGAGCTCCAGGACTTATTGGTACATAAGGCCAATCTTCAGGGAATAACTATAAAAAGCAGGACCAGCTAGTAAAAATTCCTAAATTTTAATCCAAAATAGGATCTAAATTTGTTAGTTTTATATTGGATAAATTACAAATACACCTCTTGAGATTTGCTTAAAATACAGATTGCTCCATGTGATTTGAAAAATTACAAGTACCCCTTATGAGAATTTTTTTATTTAACATAATTAACTAAAAAAAAAAAAATTCATAATTGCTGTCCTATATAATAATAAAATTACCTAAATTATTAATCAAAACATATTTTTAATATCATGAAAAATTGTTAATTAACTTTATGATTTATTAATAAAATAAGCAATTTGTTATGAAATTAGAAATCTCAGGGAGTGGAATGTAATTTTCAAAACCACAAGGGACGATTCGTATTTTAATCAAACCTCAGGGGGTGTATTTGTAATTTACCCTTCTATATTATATTATAAGTTCAAAAAATAATCATTTTATTATTTGTGGCTCAATTTAAGAGGCCCCCCCCCCAAAAAAAAAAAAAAAAAAACTCTTGTTAGCCCAACTAATTTTTTTTATATATATAATCATTGTTAGACTCAATTAAAATTTTATATAACCAATCCAAACAAATTGAAATATATATTATATAATGAATCCAAATAGAGTCTCATGTCAAGATCTTAATTTTTTTGTCCACTCTCTTTATCATATTTTAAATAAATAATTTTACCCTACTATCTTTCCCTTAATTTTGTTTGCACCCTTTCTTTATCATAATTTAATTAAATAATTTTGCCTTAATTTGTTTCCTATTTTTTTTCAATAATTTGTGTTTTGCTATCAAATAGTCAGTCAATTGTGATTTGTGATTGTATTATTATATATCAGATTACAACAATATAATTATTTCGTTATCAGATATCAATGGATTATGTTATTTGTGCTGATTATTGCTAAATTATAAAACAAGAAGTCCATATTTTATCTTTTTTTTTTGCATCTTTGTAATGATTTCTTAGTATCTTAATATATAAATGTAAGTTTTAATGATTATATGTGTAAATAAACTTTTGGTGGCTATTAATCAATAAAAACTTTATTAATAATTATTATTTCAGCTATAATTTTTTTTAAAAAAAATATATATGCAAGGGATCCGACTTTCAAAATCCGTCTAAAGCCTTGTAAATCTAGCACTAGTAAATATTTTTAATAATAATTCAATTCAACCAGTATAAACTCCCAATTTAAATTAAGAGTTATACTATGGATTTCAAATAATCTATCAAATGTTTTACCAAACTTCTCACATGGGTGTGAGATTCACACATATGTGAGTTTGTGTGGAACTCACACACATCTGAGAGATTTGATAAAGAAATTGATAAATTATTTAAAATCCACAACATTTTTCTTAAATTAAAGGGCCTCGCTCCTAAAATAACACTAGTTGAAATGAATCCCACCATTACTCCTAAAACCTTTATTGAAATATAGTCCTAATCTATGATACATGAAATCAGACGTAAGTGTTAAGTACGGATGTATGTCTAAATATTAGACCCATCAAAAGCTTTAAATTTTAGAGTACGGGAATTTGTAAAAAAAAAAATAATTATATATTTTATTTTTAATTATTAATTTTTAAACCAAGCATGTCAAAATTAAGATAGTTGAAACCAACCGTGTCAAAATTCATTGAAAAAAAAAAAAAATTGATATATTATAGAGATATATATTAATTATATTTATATATATTTTCTCGCGCATAGCATGGATTTTGTTTTTTTGTTAGTTTAAGAGTTATGTGAATTTGTAAAAAAGTGATTATATTTTTATATTTTTGATCTATTATGTGAAATCAAATGGTATTGTAAGGAGGATTATCTTGAGTCTAAAATCTGAACTGGAGGGGTTATTTGGACTCGTGAGTTCTGTTTTGATTATTCAAACCGTTCATTTTATCAGGCACTTTATGTATTTCATCAACAAAAAAAATTTGATCATCTACTAACTATAACTTAGTCAATTTATTGTATTTTTCACTAAAAAAATGGATGATAATTGTATTTTTAAAAAATAAACCACATTCTTTTGATGACAAAAGCAATAAATTGAACAAGTTGCAATTATCAGATTGATTTAATTTTTTTTTATGAATGAAATACACAAAGTGCCCGACAAAATAAACGATTTAGATCATCGAAACGAGACTCGGAATGAGCTCCACGGGCCTAAATAGCCCCCTCCAATCCAAAGGAATCCTCCTCCGATATGTCATATACATTAAAAAGGAATTTTAACTAATTCTGATAGCAATTAGTCAACAATATATATATATAGATATAACGATGGTTTAAAATACAAATATATAGAAAGTGTTTGATGATAAGTTTCAAACGCATATCCCACAAGTATCAAGTATCCCACATGAGTATTTGATTATTTTGAGTAGTCTATATAATGATAACTCTGTTTGGTGCAGCTTGTGAATTTTTTTTTAACTTTTATATTTGGAAAAATTGTGTCAAACTATTTGATATAACTTTTATTTCTAATTTATGAGACAAAAATAATTTGAATAAATTTAAAAAATTAATTATTCACAAACAGTAGAAGTGATATTTTTAAATTTTAATTTGTAAGAAGTTGGCTTCAAGGATCTAATTGGTGTAAGGAAGTGATTGGGATCACTTCTGAGGTGTCTCACTCATGCAAAAATGTAACAGGTGTTGCTGGATTATCATCACAACAAACGGTATATAACCCCACCCACTCTTGTATTTTCCAATTCCAATCTCTCTCTCTCTCTCTCTCTCTCTCTCACTCATGCACGCGCACACAAACTATTGTTAGCCAATCTTCACAATATTCAAAGAAAGAAAATTAATAAAGGACAGACACAGACACTATTAGCCAATCTTCACAATATTCAAAGAAAGAAAATTAAGAAAGGATAGAATTTGCTTGATTATAAAAATCAAAATAGTATATATATATATACAAGAAAAATATATTCTTATTCTGTTATAAAAACAAAAATAGAATCTGGGAAAAAATGAAAGGAAAAAAAAAATAGAACCAACCACTTACAGTATTATTTTCTTGAACAAGATTTGATCAAGTCCAGTGTTCAAGACTATTTCCTTAAGATAGATTCATCATCTCCACGGTACTTTCAGCTTATGGACGTCTATCTCTCAGGATAAAATGATCAACAACAATCTAGTAACAGCACTACAAATTAAATGTCCAACGAACACACTTTGTGTTTATACTCTTTCTTACAGAAAATTTATGCAACAAAAAGCAGGAAATAAAAGCAGACAAGAAGAACAAAAATTGGATGAAAAATCAAATGGAAGACTTGTCTATTTATAGGTGAACTGGTGGCTTTTCAGAATAGACTTCAACAGGTAACAAACCTATTCGGACATATTTGAATAGGTAAAGTACCTATTTGGGTTAAATTTGAACAGATAATGAACCTGTTTGGTTGGAGGAAAAATTTGGACAGGTGTGCTGGACCAAACTGCCAGTGTTTCAATATGTTCGGGTCATTTCGGAATTAAGTTTGAATTTCAAATCGAAATTCAAATTCCAAACAGCAAGAATTTAATAATATGTTGGGGTCATTTCGGATTTAAGTTTGAATTTCAAATCGAAATTCAAATTCCAAACGGTAAGAATTTAATTTTAGAAAAGCTAAAATTCAAATGTTTTTGGCTCAGAAAGATAAGCATTGGATCGGACAAGCCCAACCCAACCTCACACCACGCACCCACGCCCAAGCCCAGCCCGCCCGATTGAAAGGACGGTGGCGCGCACGCGTGTGTGTTTGTTTTGGGTCCAATGGGTCTAGCCCACTTTGCCCATAACCTCACCCTTCTACAAAACTTGGATATCACTTGGGGGCCTCCCCAAGTTGTGAACCCAAGGCTTATAAACCCATACAATGTTAGCCTAGCCAAGCAATGTGGGACAAGCTTTCCTTTCTTCAATTTGGAAAACCCACCAAAACACTATTTTCATGGAGCTTACTTTGACTTCAATTTCTCATTTATCCGATAATGGTTTTGAACAACCAAATATAGTACGTGAATCACAACGTGACATAGAACACGTTACCACCAATACCCGCCAACCTCGGTGCATGGGTTCCACTTAAAAAATAGACTAAAGTTTAAGAAAAAACTATTTTTCCAAAACCATTCTTACAATCCCCCACATGAATAGAATTTGATGACAACGGAAATGCAACAACATGCAGCATTTGTCGAAGAGAGTATAAATCGAAAATATCTTGCATTAGGATAGGTAGCTTTCGGCCTTGAACCTTCCCTAGTGATATAACCTATCGGACTTACTAGCTAACCAATGGACACAATGCCTTGAATTGTTCAACCTTTAGTGTAAGCCTGGACAATAGATTTCACACAAAATATCTTTTAACACATCGTGGTTCTCACAGTTGTGTTCATTTTAGCCCTGAACGTTTCTCATTATTCATGAGTGCTCTAGAGAATTTAGCCTTTTCATTCTCATAAAACCGGCCCAGTTCGACACTCATATAAGTGATTCTTATTGTGAGTATCGCTTGTACTCGTCTTGATTTTTATGCTTAAATCAAGATATAAGTAATCATTAAAAGCAAAGTTTATCCTTAAACCCACGCATACTACACATGTTGTAGATATTACTCTCACCATAGGAATGGATTGAGAATTTTATCCCCTTAGTGATTTTTAACGAGCCACACATATCTTAGTTGTTTCTTTGAACTTAGCTCTTGTGATCTCTAGTCATCTAAGTAGGGTTACTATTATGATGACTCTTATGTAATAGGCTTTAATCTCATCCCCCTTCGATGAACTATATACTTGCTCTTTTGTCAAACCTTTTGTTAACGGATTCGCAATATTTTTTTTAGATTTTATATAATCTATTGAGATTATTCTACTTGAGAGTAATTGCCTTACGGTATTATGTCGATGACGAATATGTCGTGACTTACCATTATACATATGACTTTGTGCTCTGCCTATTGTAGATTGACTATCACAATGAATACAAACAGCTCGCACAGGTTTTGGCTACATTGGAATGTCTTCTATGAAGTGGCGAAGCCATTCTGCTTCTTCTCCTGCTTTATCTAAAGCAATGAACTCAGATTCCATTGTGGATTGTGTGATGCATGTTTGTTTTGTGAATTTCTAAGAAACAGCAGCGCCCCCCACAGTAAAGATATATCCACTAGTGAATTTTGAATCTTTAGTATCTGATATCCAATTGGCATCACAATAACCTTCCAGTACTGCAGGATATCAAGTAAAATTCAAACCATGATCACTGGTACATCTTAGATATTTAAGAACCCAAATGATCGCTTTCCAATGGTCTTCTCTGGGGTTACTAGTGTACATATTCAATTTATTGACAACATAAGCTATATCAGGACAAGTGCAATTCATTAGGTACATTAGGCTTCCAATGATTTAGGATTATTTTAACTGAGACACCGTATCACTTTATTTTTCGATAAATAAAGACTGATGCCTATGGGTGTTCTTACTACATTTACATCATCCTTGATATATTTACCAAGAATTTTCTCAACATAATGAGATTGAGATAATGCATATCTATTAGATGTTTTATTAATTTTCATTCATAATATAATATCTGCGACCCTCATATCTTTCATATCAAATCTTTCATTCAGCATTTGCTTGGTTGATTTGATCATGTTTTGACTGCTTCCAATGATAAGCATGTCATTCACATAAAGACAAAGGATGACATAACCTTTGTCAGTGTTTTTAACATAGACACATTTATCACATTCATTTATCTTGAAACCATTAGTTAGCATAGCATGATTAAATTTCTCATACCATTGCTTAGGAGCTTGTTTCAATCCATAGAGAGATTTTACAAGCCGACACACTTTCTTTTCTTTTCCTGGTACTACAAACCCTTCAGATTGTTCTATGTAGATTTCTTTATGTAAATCCCCATTTAAGAAAGTTGTGTTAACATCCATTTAATGTATTTCAAAATTATATAACACTGCTATAGCAATAAGCATGCGAATGGATGTAATCCTTGTTACTGGAGAGTAGGTGTCGAAATAGCCCAGACCTTCCTTTTGTTTGTAACCTTTAACAACAAGTCTTGCTTTATACTTGCTTATTGAACCACCTACTTTCATTTTCCTCTTGAATATCCATTTATACCCAAGAGGTTTAGAACCGGGTGGAAGATTCACCAATTTCCAAGTATGATTTTGCATAATGGATTTAATTTCACTATTAACAGCCTCTTTCCAAAAAGGTGCTTCAGGACTTGACATTGTTTCTTTAAAGCTCTGAGGCTCATTTTCTAACATGTATGTCAGAAAATCTAGATCAAGGGATTTTGATATTCTCAATCTCTTACTTCGTCTTGGTTCATCATCAGTTAAATCCTATTGGTCGAGACCATTACTAGTTTCTTGCATTTGATTGTCATTAGTCTCTTGACTTTGTGTATAATCATAATTCTTTCCTGTGAACTTAATTCCTGTCCTTTCTTGTAAGGAAAAATATGTTCAAAGAAAACATTATTCCTTGACTTTATAATAATGTTCACATGTATATCAGGTATTTCTGATTTATAAGTCAGAAACTGATATGCAGTATTATTATGCGCATAACCAATAAACACACAATCCACTATTTTTGGTCCTATCTTAGTCTTTTCTGGAATAGGAACTTCTACATTTTCCAAACACCCCCACACTTTTAAGTATTTGTAGGAAGGTGGTTGACCTTTCCACAATTCATAAGGAGTGCTGTTAGTTTTTTTGTGTGGTATCCTATTGAGGACATAATTAGCAAACAAAATTGCTCCCTCTCACAAGTTCTGCAGTAAGCCTGAACTTAGTAACATGGATTCATCATTTCTTTAAGGGTTCTATTATTCCTTTCAACAATACCATTTTGTTGTGGGGAATAGGGTGCTATAGTTTGGTGAATAATGCCATGTTGTGCATAAAATTCATTTAATGGTGTATCATATTCACCACCCCTATTATTTCTAACCATTTTAATGGTTTTGCTAAGTTGATTTTCAACTTCAATTTTGTAGAGTTCAAACATTGCCAAGGCTTCATCTTTACTTCTAAGTAAATATACATAACAATATCTTGTGGAATCATCGATAAATGTTATGAAATACTTTTTACCTCCTCTAGTTGAACAAATTTAAGATCACACACATCAGTATGAATTAATTCTAGAGGTTCGGTTTTTCTTTCAACCGATTTAAATGGAGCCTTAGCTAGTTTTGCTTCTATACATATCTCACATTTGTGATTAGGATCAATTTCAAGCTTTGGTATATAATCCAAACCAATTGGTCTACGCAAAGCATCAAAATTCACATGTCCTAATCTACCATGTCATAAATTAGACTCAAGAATATAAGCAAAAGATGTATTACTCTTATTAATAACAGATTTTGGTACAACAGTCATTACATTCAACTTGAAGAGACCATCGCTTATGTATCCCTTACCCACATACATACAACTCTTTGTTAATACAAACTTATTAGATTCAAATACAAGTCTAAAACCATTTTTACTTAATAAAGAACCAGAAACTAAATTCTTCCGGATGTCTGGTACATGCAGCAGATTGTTGAGGGTAAGTTTCTTCCCCAATGTCATCTTTAAGATAACTTTCCCTTGTCCAACCACAACAAAAGTAGACAAATTTCCCATGAATAGTTATTCACCATTTGTAACCTCATTATAAGTAGTGAACATCTTTTTGTCCATGCAAATGTGTCGAGTTGCCCCAGTGTTGCCCACCACTCCTTGGGATTTCCAACCAAATTAGCCTCAGGCACCACAGTAGAGAAATTGATGTCATTTACCCAGTTAGAGATGTATTCTAGTTCTGTGACATTAGCTTGATTGGTAGTTTTCTTGCTTGTACTTCTGCGATCCTTCTCAGGGCGTCAGCAATCAGATACACGATGTTCAGTCTTGCCACAGTTATAGCATTTGCCTTTGAACTTTTTATTTCCATTGTTGTCGCCTTGATTAGGACCATCTCTAGCAAACTTCCTTTTTTTGTTATGTGGTTTGGACACTTGTTCTACTACATTAGCCTTGGACTCAATGGGATTTTTACCATTCCTTTTTTTAGCCTTATGGTTATCTTTCTCAATTCTCAGTCTTACAATAAGTTCATCCACGATCATCTCTTTGTGTTTATGTTTTAAATAATTTTTGAAATCTTTCCAAGCCAATGGTGATTTTTCCACTATAGCAGTGACTTGAAAAGACTCACTAAGAGACATAACCTCAGCATGAATATCATGCAAAATTAATTGATGACTTTGAACTTAAGAAATAACAGTTTGGGAGTTTACCATAACAAAATTGAGAAATTTACCGATAACAAATTTCTTTGTGCCGGCATCCTCTGTCTTGTATTTTTTCTCCAAAGAATCCCATAATTCTTTTGTTATTTTCAGAGGACTGTAAACATTATACAAAGAAAATGTTTCAGAGGACTGTAAATATTGAGGATGTAATTTCTGCAAAGAAAATTAGAATGCTTTCATGCATCTACCGTGGCAACAACTTGCTGATCACTTTCATTTTCTTTCAGTACTGGAGCATCTTCATGGAGAAACCAAGCAAGATTGAGAGTTGTCAAATAGAACAACATTTTCTGCTGCCATCTCTTAAATTCTGTACTGTTAAATTTTTTTGGTTTCTCTCCATGGTTCACAGGTGCCACAGGCATTTGAACAGGGTTTTGGGTAATAATCGGTGTTGGTGTTACAACTGGATTCAGTGCACCAGTTTCAGTAGCCATCAAATCTAATTATAAAAATAAGAAAACAAATTAGAAGCTATACAATTTTCTAGTTACAAAAACTAGAAAAGCAAATCAGAATGGTGAATACAATGAAGAAACGAAATCTGTCTTAAGATTGTTAGCCAACCTTCACAGTATTCGAAGAAAGAAAATTAAGAAAGGAGAGAGTTTGTTTGATTACAAAAATCAAAACAGCACACACACACACACACACACACACACACACACACACACACACACATATAAGAAAAATAGATTCTTATTTTGTTACAAAAACAAAATCATAATCTGGGAAAAAAGGAAAGGAAAAAAAAAAAAAAAACAGAACCAATCACTTACAATATTATTTTCTCGAACAAAATTTGATCAAGTCCAGTGTTGAACACGTATCCTCAAGACAGATTCATCATCTCCACGGTGCTTTCAGATTATGGATGTCTATCTCTCAGGATAAAATGATCAACGACAATTTAGTAATAGCATTATAAACTAAATGTCCAACGAATACACTTTGTGTTTATACTCTTTCTTACAGGAAAGTTATGTAGCAAAATGAAAAGAAATAAAAGCAGACAAAAAGAACGAAAATTGGATGAAAATCAAATGGAAGACTTGTCTATTTATAGGTGAACTGGTGGCTTTCTAGAATAGACTTCAATAGGTAACAAACCTGTTCGGATAGATTTGAATAGGTAAAGTACCTATTCGGGTTAAATTTGAACAGATAATGAACCTGTTCGGTTAGAGGAAAAATTTGGATAGGTGTGCTGGACCAAACTGCCAGTGTTTCAATATGTTGGGCTCATATTAGAATTAAGTTTGAATTTCAATCTGAGATTCAAATTCCAAACGTTAAGAATTTAATTTTAGAAAGATAAAATTCAATTGTTTTTTGCTAAAAAAGATAAGCATTGGGCCAGACAAGCCCAATTTAACCTCACACCACGCACTTGAGCCCAGTTGTCCGGTCGACGACGGCGACGGCAGCATGCACATGTGTGTGTTTGTTTTGGGTCCAACGACCAAACTGCCAGCGCTTCAATATGTAGGGGCCATTTTGGAATTAAGTTTGAAATTCAAATTCCATACGGTAAGAATTTAATTTGAGAAAAAATAAAATTCAAATATTTTTGGCTAAAAAAGATAAGCATTGGTTTGGACAAGTCCAATCTAACCTCACACCACGCACTTGCGCCCAGCTCAGGCACATAAAGAGATTTTTCCCTCAGTTGGGTGGCATACCTGGTGTGTCTGGTTCGAGGCAGACACAAAGCTACTAACTTGCACAGTCAACACAGGTCTCGAGGGCCAATCAGGGAGCCTCTTCAGCTCAGTCAATGCACCAAGCTTTTGCTTCGAGGGGTGAGCAGGTTGAGTAGAGACCTACAAGGCGTGTGTACGTTGTTACCGTGCCAGATCTTGTACCAACACCTTTAGTAGTGAGAGGTACTTTATTGTTTTGCTATTCAGTTGCTAATGTGTTGATTGATACGGGTGCATCCTATTCATTTATCTCATTTGCATTTGTATCGGTTTTGGGGTTAGAGTTGGCTCGATTAGCATCTCCTATTTGTGTAGAATCACCTATTGGCGGTGAGGTTATTTTGAAGTAGGGGTGTTGGGGTTGTGACATAGAGGTTGCTGGTCGCCAACTTCCTTTTGCATTTGTATTGATTGACATGTCTAGTTTTGATGTTATTTTAGGAATGGACTGGTTGTCATCATATCGGACTGTTATAGATTGCTACCACCAGAGGGTTACTATATGTACCCTGAGTGGTAATTGCTTTTATTTCTTGGGAGACCGGGTTGATAGAGTCTTATCACCGGTGTATGATCTGCGTGGGTGGAGTGAACTTAGTTGTCTTCTTGCCAACTTCTTGAGTACTGAGTGTGATAAAGTCTGAGTTGAGTTTCCAAGCGTAATTTGTGAATACTCGGATGTTTTTCTCGAGGATCTTACTAGTTTACCACCTCATCGAGAAATCGAGTTCTCTATTGATTTAGTGCTTGGCACGACACCGATTTCTATGCACCGTATAGATTTGCACCTGCCGAGTTTAGTGAGTTGAAGATTCAACTCCAAGAATTGTTAGATAAGGGTTTTATCTGCCCTCGTACTTCGTCTTAGGGAGCACCGAATCTTTTTGCTAGAAAGAAAGATGGTGTGTTGCGACTTTGTATAGATTACCGGAAGTTGAACCAGGTGACTGTTAAGAACAAGTACCCAATGCCTCGTATAGATGATATGTTTGATCAGTTGCAGGGGTCTTATTGCTTCTCTAAGATAGACCTAAGATCAGGTTATCACCAATTGAGAGTAAGGAAGGTGGATATCCCGAAGATGGCATTCTGTACGTGGTATGGCCATTACGAGTTCTAGTAATACCCGCCAACCTCGGTGCATACATCCCACTTAGAAAATAGATCAAAGTTTAAGTAAAAACTATTTTCCCAAAACCATTCTTACAAAAACACACACAAAAGAGATCAATGGAGCGCTCAATCCGCAAGCTTTCAATTATGGTCCTTCTAATGATGTTTCTATTTTTTTAATATTTATTTTTTGAAAAAAAATGATGTAATTCACAATTAAACCTCACCTACTTGACTTGTATGGGAACAAAAGAGAGGCAAAAAAAAACCCCCTATATTCAAATTGGCAATAAAAGTTATGCACTATTATGACGTTTGTTGTGTTATAAAATAACAGGCAAATTATACCCGCGTGGTCTCTAAATTTTAACTTTTGTATCATTTTAATCCTTACATTTTTAATTAGTTTAATTTTGACTATTAATTTTAAATTGTGCGTCAATCTGGTCAAATTGATAATATTATTAGTGTTTTTTTACAAAAAATTATCACTAAATTGGTTGAGATTAACTCACTGAGTTGAGTAAATTTATAATTTTTGTCTTTAAAAATATATCATATGGCACTTATGTGCACAATTTTATAAAGAAATGTTAAGAGTTGTAATCAATTGGATCAAATTGAGATAAAATCATAAATTTAGATCGAGCTAATTGAAATGACAAGAACTAAAATGACACAATGATCAAAGTATAAAAGTCTTATTAGAAAGCTGGATACACTAATAAGTCCTATGGTGTATTAAAAAATCTTGTCCATTTTTTATTGTTATCGTAAAATTCTATTTTTTTTTAAAATTTTTATAGCGGCGTTTTCATAAAGAGTGTCACTAATTGTTTGTTTTTAACAACAGTTTAAAAAATTTATTATAGAAAAACGTCACTAATTGTCATTTTTAGTGACAGATGATATAGAAAACGTCACTAATTATCATTTTTTAGCGACAAATTTATAAAAATGTCATTAGTTGTCAATTTTTAGCGATAAATTTATAAAATCGTCACAAAAATTCTTTAAGTCTAACTATTAGGACTTTTTGATCTATACAAAACTTGTGGGTCTTAGAGTACCTCCACTCGATACTTCAAATCTGATGTGACACTCTAACAGTCATATTTTGGCATTAGGCATTAATTTTACCCAACATGCCAAATCCTAGGTTGGCACTTGGCAAGAACTCAACATGTCAAATTTGACATGCTAGATGTTGATGTCAAATGTTGAATCCACCTAATAAAATAATTTAATTTTTTGAAAATAATTGAATAATAGATTTGACATATTGGATTGAGAGTTTCTATGTCAAATTGACATATGAATTTGTCAACTAAGCGTTCAAAAAAATTTGGCACACAAAATTTTAAAGGTTTGAGTAGAGATGCTCTTAATAATGCACAAGTAAGGGTGGTCATTCATTGAGCCGGGCTGGGTTCGAGCTGATAAGCAAACAAAGAAAGAGCCCAAGCTGTAGCCACAATCAAGGCCACTGCTGAAGCTCGAAGAGCTCCAGCTACATCCACAATCAAGGCCACTGCCAAAGCGACAAGTGCTATAGAGCTTTAGCATAATACAAGGCTACAATCTTAGGCACAATCACAATTGCATACTGTGACACCCCAATTTTTTTTTTTTTTTGGGAACATCATAGGAAATTAAATAACAAAATAACTTATTAAATTGAAAATTTAATATCTTAATAGGAAAAATTCAATTCTCACACAACCAAAAGTTTAACAACACTAAATAATAATATGAAAAATTAAAAAGTCTATATTAAGCGACATTATAGCATCCTTAACCATTAATACTTAAGATAGTAAAATTTCATTTTGCTAAAGTCATGGCTTCAAGTTAGCTAGTGCTCTAAATTAGCAGCGGCTCCAATTTCAACTTCCACTCATTCTTCGTCAAAATTTGGCATAAAACGTCAGGACAACAAAACATATGTCATGAGTTTTGCAACACCATAAGAAAACATAACAAACCTACCTTTCTTTTTATGAGAAAACTAATCAAATTAATAATCATGACAAGTAAGAGAAATTAACAAAATTAATAGAACAAAAATATAACAACCATTAAAATAATTTTAACAATTTTAATAGTTTAGGTGACACTCAAAATCTCACCAAAGAGATTTTCTTACCAACCACTAAGTCATAACCACGGTTAATTTGAAAACCCCCCTTGGTCAAATATTCAAGTATTACCAACTGTAACTACCAAGTATGCCCACACCCAAAGTTATATACCAAAATTGTGGCATCTGTGGTCTACCCCAAGGGGACAGTTTGCCAGGGGTACGTAACCTCCTTACGTGCCACCCGCACATCCACCCTTATTTCAAAACCAAATACTGAGAAGGGTTCAAATAAGTCTTGTGCCATCTTAGGGTTTCGCGACATAATTTTGTAAAAAAACTAGGGCTCACCTTGAACTACCGATATTAACTATCAATCATTAATTTCGTACATGCCGTTAATCATTTTAGCTAATTTTTTTTTTATAATAATCACAAATAATTACAAAATTCAATTACCATAAGTGTTATACCATTTTATTAAAATTCTTAACAGAAAATATTACACATGCGTTTTACAATAATCAATCAATGTACAAAATTATAATAAACAGCTAAATTAAATCATGGTATGAAATGATAATTTTAGATACTTAAAAATGAACCACAACCACACATATGCATGGACTACTAATTTACAAGATCCAATTAATTAGACTAGCACAATATTTTTTTTTAGTTCTAATAAATAATTGAAGTAATAATCTTGGTTCCTTCTCAATCTGCCCAGAAAATTTCAAAACATACTTTTCGTAATTAAAATTATAAATAAATTATTTATACAATTCTAAAATTCATGGAATTACATGGAATATTCAACAAACATGTTATGGTCATTGTACAGAAAGAAATTCCCAAAAATAAGTTATAAATAATTCTATAAAATATCAAGAAATTCCATGACACAGATTCGTCACATTTTCTTAAAATAATTCCACACTTAAATTTATAAATCAATTCCATAATCTAAAAGTTTATTATGAAACTAGACTTCTCAAATTTCATTATTTATTTAGAAATTACAAGATTTGGTTTAATATAGGATTTTTAATGATTTTTCAAACATATAGTAAATTCTGTCTATAGTTTCAGATTTAATTAAAATTGTGTATAAATTCATAAAAAACTAGAATAATTGTTACAAAAATTTATGGACGAACTAGACATCATTCTTAACAATTTTGTAGAGAAATAATCTCTAAATTTTGAGTATAAAATTGTCTAAAAATTTGTACAAGTTTCTAGCAGATTTAAGAGTCATATAATCAAATCAAATAAAATCTTTAATTATCTTTTTAATGGCACAAACTACACATGCAACTCTAATTCCAAAATTTAATCATGATTTTAGGGCTATTAATATAAAATAACCTTCAAATATTTGACATACAAATCACAAAATTTATATACAACTATAAATAAAATTCCATCTACAATGATATGAACACAAATCTGAAAATTTCAACAAATAAAAAAATGAGAGGGTTGAGAGGGTTTTCTTACTTAATAATAGGATTGAAATGGGGTGATGAAATGGTAAGAAAAATTATCAGATTTTTGATCTTCTACTATTCTTCTTTCTATTTTGACTTCGCTTTGCTCATAGTTTTTTTTTTTTTTTTTTAAATTTATTTATTTATTTATTTTACGATTAGTTGAGGAGAAGGATGCAAACAATATGTATATATAGAAGCTCATCGCTTGAGGCTTTCACTCTCTCTCTCTCTCACATCATTTAATTGCATCCCGTCATATCTTCTAAATCCAACATAAATAATGATCCTATTTCCCTACTATTACATGCATGTATACAAGTGTTGGGTGATAAATCACCCACGTTGCCACCAAATTTCAATATATATATATATATATATTTTTTTTGTGGGTTTCTTAAAACTAATTAATTCAGGTTTTCAACTAAGATATTTAGTAAAAATAATTATTATGTTTGTCATGACCCAAACCCGCCCCTATAGGTTAGGATCATAACCGGCCAGTAATCATGAGATTATCTATGGCAGCAGACAAAAATCAATTAAAAGGTAATAATATTGGGCCAGATGCAGAAGCAAAACTTTAAATTTTGTCCAATCTTATAATTTCGTGCTTATCAATCTCATTTCAAGTCTTTTACGGATCAGGCAGGTGAAATACTCACTCATAATACAAATTCATGAGTTCGAAAACTTACCACATAGGTTGCATTTAGAAAATAACATACATGAAAATATCTTTACTAAGATATTACTCACAGTGTTTGGAGTGTTGATTCGTCCTCATGGATGCTCCTACACAATTCATAGACATAAACAAATCGGATTATAGTGCTATCTAATCTGCTCATTAACTTGTTTAATTCTCTTAGGCTTCTTTCTAACCTTTTAATTCATTTAGAATGCACAATGTATGCCTAAGAGTGTTTAAATTATAACTTGCATGGCTTATCTACAACTTCAAAAAATACTTAGAAATTCTTTCAAAAACATGGATTACAAGGTTTATACTTAAAGGATGAAACTCAACGTTCAAACCAAATGAATCTTTCCTCTCTTTCCTAATCATTTACTTATGTTGTTTCTTAGCATATTGGTCCTTAATAAGTCATAATTCACGCTTAATAATGCCCAGAAAGAGATGGGAACGAAGATATGAACTCAAAACACCTTTTGAAAGCATGCTGAAAAAGAGCTATTGGCTAGAGCCAACTTTTTGTCGCTAGAGCTAGTTGAAGACATAAACTGAGTTCGCTCAAGCCACCATTTGGTCGCTTGAGCCAACTTTTGCAAAGTGTAAAATACTGGGAGCTCACAATGTTGGCTTGAGCCACCACTTGGTCGCTTGAGCCAATTGTGAATTTTCTGGGTTTCAAAATAGAAAATTTGAGTTCCAAAAATGCATTTTAACATGTAAAAGCTTGCATGGCCATTCCAAACTCATGAAAACACTTTGATAATCATAAAAACATTTTTGAAAACTCAAACACAAGATCATCCATAAATCGTTTGCTCAAAGCCTCATGAATTTACCAAAATTGAACTCAAATCTTCATGCACGTGAGGATTAATTTCAAAACTCTTTTCATGACGTTCCAAACATAAAATTAAGCTTCCAAGACTTATGAAACAATGATGCATGTGCAATATAACTTCTAATTTCATCATGAACCATAGATTTCAAACCCAAAATGATGAAATTCTATGTATTCATCTTCTAAATTCAACATGGATGACAAGAGTATGAAATGCTTCCAATTCATGAATTGATGTATTTCAAACCTTCAAGACTTAGAAAGCATGAATGCATGTAAGTGACAACTCCCAATTCAACATGATTATCAAAGTTCATGCCCAAAACTAAAAGAAGCATAGCAAATACTTGCATGCATGTACAATTTTCTCAATTCCTGCGATCTTTGTTCAACTCACACATTTAATGTCATTATCTTCTTAAATCCACAATTTAAGTGACTTAACTCACAAATTGAGGTTCAAACTCTTACCTACTATCTTCAATGAGGCTAGGTTTAGCAATTTCTTGAGCCTAGCTTCCAAATTCTTCAATCCTCCATGCCAATTCCACAAGATTGAGCTCCTATCTCTCTAAGATGAAGATTTCTCTCTCTCTCTCTCTCTCTCTCTCTCTCTATATATATATATATGTCATGACCCGAACCCGCCCCCTTGGGTTAAGGACACAACCGGCCAGTAATCATGAGATTACCTATGGCCTCAAACCAAACCAAACGTATTTTAATAGAGTTAATGGGGGCCAAACAGAAGCAATTCAAAAACTTTGTCCTTAGAGCTGTGCTTACATGGCACATCATAACAAACCATACATATGCATATTAATAACTCACGTCAAAATATGTACTACACAAAGCTCTGTACATATAGGATCATATAAGTCTAGGTCAACCCAAGAAAACTATATGCAACATATTCCAAGACTTCGCCCACATGACAAAATAAAATAGAATGACAAAAAGGCGAAGACGGGTCTCGTGCGTGAGACGCAAGGGCTGACTCTTCAAAACCTTTGTTGTTCCTCACAGACTTCACTGGGGCTGCGTTTGGACTTCTCTTGGCTCACCTACAAATACGTGAATAAGCGTGAGCGAAAGCCCAATGAATAATATCAAATAAAGGAGTTATACAAACGGTGTGTAGAACAACATGCTTCAAACGGCCTTGGGCCCAATTCATATTTTCATTTACGTCAAACTGGCCTTTGGCCCATTCATTTATTTGTATCAAACTGGCCTTTGGCCCATTCATTTATTCATGTCGAAACGGCCTCTGGCCCATTCATTTATGTCAAAACGGCCTCTGGCCCATTCAATCATGTCAAAACGGCCTCTGGCCCATTCATTCATGTCAAAACGGCCTCTGGCCCATTCATTCATGTCAAAAAGGCCTCTGGCCCATACATTCATGTCAAAACGGCCTCTGGCCCATTCACTCTATCATTCAGATCAGATTGGCCTCTGGCCCATTCATTTGGCATAGCAACATTGTCCACTAATCGAATCAACGAACTTATAGAACTTACATAGAAGTAAGTAATTTGGACAACAACATATTTTAGATATCTTTGTTAAGATATTACTCACAGTGATCGGTTGGTTGGTTTGCCCTGGAGCTCGACCCTACACATTCCATGAACACAAAAGGGTCACAAACCATTCAATCCGTTCTAAATTCACATTTTCCTCTTTAGGCTTCATTTTTTCCTCTTTAACTCAATTACATTGCTCAATGCATGCCTAAGAGTACTTGGAAGTGAAAGAGTACAGAAAATGAAACACAGAATGTCTTTTCAAAATTTCAGAAAACAGGGTCTCTGCTCGAGCGGACCCTTGAGGCCTGCAAAAGTACTGGATATGTCAAATTTACGCTCGATCGCGAACTCTGGCGCTCGAGCGAAAGGCCTCTCTACATGGCTCCCCGCTTAAGCGTAAACTTCCCCGCTCGAGCGGACTCCATGTCTGCAGAAAATACTGGGAACACGAATTTCACGCTCGAGCGGCAGTTTCCCCGCTCGAGCGGACATCAAAGTTCTGGAAAATCCAGAACATGTTCTTGAGCTTCAATTTGATGTTCAAAGGTTCCAAATGCATGATTTTGGCTCAAACTTCACATATACATATTCTAACATGGTATAAACACAAAATTACAATACAATGAAGCTCAATTTCACAAATTAATCACATGCATGTCCCAATTTACACCAAATCATTACCAACATAATAATTTCATGCATTCAACACTTACACCCTTGTGAATTGTACATGCATGTGGCAAAATACTTTCATTCTCAACTTAGATGATGAAGAGAAGGTCAAAACAAGAGCTTTAATCAAAATCTCCCATGGATTATACATTTTGTGCTCAATCATGCAATCTCAAAACAGTTCTTCACATGCATGTGCATATAGACTACCAAATCAACAAAACCAACTCAAATCATGTTAACTCTTACTCTTGATCACCCAACTAGCTTGAATACACAAAATCACAAGTTCAAACTTATGAACCAAGGGGTGATTACTCACCTAGGAGCTTAATCTTTACAATTTATGGTAAATTCTTGAGTGTGCCTTCAAGATCACCAAGCTTTGAGGCCAAAACTCCAATTTCCTTCACTCTCTCTCTCTCTCTAGTTGACCCTCTCCTTTCCTTAGAGTTTATAATTAGCCAAGTCAAGCTAAAGAAGAGAAATTGAGTGTGTAGTGCTCATGTAAAAGCCCCTCTTGTTATATTATTTTAATATATAATAATAGAGCACTAATTCACTAATTAAATCAATTTATCTGATCCGAATCAATTTCTAATTAAATTTCACCGTAGGCTCTAAAAATCACGCTAATCACAATGGCGCAATCAATTTCGGGTTCTGTGGCCGATAAGGCCTTCAGTTTAATTTCCAAAGCAGAAAATCAAACAGATATTCCTACGGTGAACAGATAGAAATTCAAAACCACATATTTTCACATAATGGCACACAAAATCATATTAAACACATAGTCATACTCATATTAAGGACCAATTAACATATTATGGAACATGGATATCACAATATATATATAGCTTAATCTCAGCAAAATGTTGAAGATGAGCTCAAAGTTATAAGCCTAGGCACTAACTCAGCATATATATAGTGGGTGATTAGCTTAAGCTAATTAAGCATGATTAAGACTAATCAACCTTAATTTAATTCAATTTTCTCTAATTAATTTGATCCGAATAAATTTTTAATTAAATTTCATCGTAGGCTCTAAAAATTACGCTGATCACAACAAATTAATCAATTTTAGTTTCTGCTGCCTTTACAGCCCTCAATTTCAGATTATAGCAGAGATTGAAATAGATTTTTCTACAATCAACAGATAGGCATCCAAAAATCACATGGAATACATAATTAGTATTCAAACTCATATTAGGCATATAAACACATATATAATTAATGAATTAAAAGCTTAATATAGAACAAAGTTGTCACAATGTTGAATCCTCGTTAAATTAAATTATAAACAATAAATATTGAATATCCACAAAATTATTATTTCTAACAATGTTTTTGTTAGTGATTGAATTGGATTGGTTTAAAACTAACTTATACACTAATATATATTTTAAATAGATTTTAGATAAAATTAATTTATTATTCACATCTTATGATGCAAAATTATTATTATTATTATTATTATTATTATTATTATTATTATTATTATTATTATTATTTAAGAATAATTAAATGTGGGGTTCTCACAACCTACCCCCTAAAAAAAATTTGGTCCTCGAAATTAATTCGTACGTTTAGTTTTGAAAAATTGAGGGTAATTTATACGTATCATATCTTCTCGTTCCCATGTTGACTCCTCCATCCCACGATGTCTCTAGAGAACTCGAACCAATGGTATAGTTTTACCTCGTAAATTCTTCTCACGACGATCTAAAATTTTGACAGTCTTTTTCTCAAATGTCACATCTTCATCAAGATTAATTTCCTCCCAGTTGATGATTTGATAAAGGTGCGGCTCGTATTTCTGTAGCATAGAGATATGAAAAACATTATGTACCCCAGCTAGTTGAGGTGATAGAGCCAAATAGTATGCCACTTCTCATACTTTATCCCAAATTTCAAACGGCCCAATAAAGTGAGGTGATAGCTTTCCCTTCTTTCCGAAACGAACAACTACTTGACGAGGTTATATTTTTAGGAACATATGATCTCCAACTTGAAATGCTAAAGGTCTTCTCCTTTGATCTGTATTACTTTTCTGCCTACTATGAGCGGTCTCAAGTCTTTGTCTAATTAATTTCATCTGCTTGGTAGTTTCTTGAACTAATTCTGGCCCTAAAAGGGGTGCTTCTTCAACTTCTGTCCAACATAAAGGCTGTCCGTACAAAGCCTCATACGGTGCCATACCAATACTTGCTTGAAAACTGTTATTGCAAAAGAATTCAACTAATGGTAAGTGTCTCTTCCAACTACCCTTGAAATCCATCACACAAGCTCGAAGCTTGTCTTCCAAAGTTTGAATTGTTCTTTCTAATTGACCATTAGTTTGAGGGTGAAAAGCCGTACTAAAACACAACTTCGTACCCATAGCTTTTTGTAGACTTTGCCAAAATTGTGACATAAAACGAGGGTTACGATCTGACACTATTAAGACTAGTACTTCGTGCAACCTACTAATTTCTTGAATAAATAATCGATTTAATGATTCGAGTTCTTCTGCTAGTCTTGTTGGTAGGAAATGTGCCATCTTAGTTAACTGATCAACCACAACCCAAATGGCATCATGGCCTTACGGTGACTGGGGTAGTCCCATTACAAAATCCATTGTTATGTGTTCCCATTTCATTTGGGTATTGGTAAAGGTTGGAGTTTCTCTGCCGGCTTCTGATGATCTGCATTCACTTGCTGACATGTTAAGAACTTACATATGAATTGACCAATGTCCTTTTTCATTCCACTCCATCAATACCGTCGCTTGAGATCCTGGTACATCTTGTTTCCTCTCGGATGAATTACAAAAACTAAATGGTGAAATTCTTGAAGTACTTCTTCTCTCAATTGTTTGAGATTTGGCACAAAAATTCAACCTAAATACCTTAAACTACCATGTTGATAGAGCGTCCAATCTGGTGAAGACTTTCTTGATACTAATCGTGCCTTAATGAAGTCGGTCTCTTGATCAAATCTTTGAGCTTCCAACACTTTGGTAAGAAGTTGAGGTGTTGTAACTATTGCAAACAACCTAGCTTTCCATTTTGAGTCTCTGGTTGTAATCTAAACTCATTCACAGTACTTACCATTTCCCATTCTTTAATTGATATGTTGGTGACAATCTCTCTTGTCTTTCGACTTAGTTCATTTGCTACAACATTAGCCTTCCCAAGATGATAAGACAAAGTGAATTAGTAATCTTCAAGGTACTCCATCCAGCATCTCTGTCTCATGTTCAAATCTCTTTGTGTGAACAAGTACTTCAAGCTTTTGTCGTTGGTAAATATGTCGAACTTTTTGCCATAAAGGTAGTGTCGCCAAGTCTTAAATACATAGACTACAACTGCCAATTCTAGATCATGGGTGGGGTAATGTTTCTCATGATTCTTCAATTGTCTTGATCCATAATCCACTACCTTCCCATTTTGCATTAACATGCTACCTAACCCTTCTTTAGAGGCATCAGAATAAACTGTGTACCAATGTCATGTTCGGGTATGATTAGTATAGGAGCGCTTGTTAGTCTCTTCTTGAGTTCTTGAAACGATTTCTCACAAGTTTCATTCCATTCAAACTTTACTCCTTTTTGTGTTAAGCGTGTCATCGACTTGGCTATTTTGGAGAAATCTTGAATGAATCTCCTATAATAATCTGCTAATCCTAAGAAACTACGAACCTCAAATGTATTCTTAGGTTGTTTCCATTCCATTACTGCTTCTACTTTAGCAGGATCCATTGATATTCCCGATTCAGACACAACATGACCTAAGAATTTTACTTATTTCAACCAAAATTTGCATTTGATAGCTTTAGCATACAATTGGTTCTCCCTTAGAATTTGCAAAATGGTTCTCAAATGTTGCTAGTGATCTTCCTCTGAGCATTAGTATATCAAAATATCGTCAATGAATACTACCACAAATTGGTCCAAATAAGGTATAAAAATTTTGTTTATTAAACTCATGAATACCCCTGGCGCATTTGTCAAACCAAATGGCATTACCACGAACTCATAATGGCCATAATGGGTTTGAAACGCAGTCTTTGGTATATCTTCTTCTTTGACATGAAGTTGGTGATATCCAGACCTAAGGTCAATTTTGGAAAACATTTTGAACATCTTAATTGATCGAACAAGTCATCAATTCTTGGTAACGGATATCGAGTTTTAATAGTGATTCGATTTAGTTGTCAGTAATCGATGCATAATCTCAAGGTTTCATCCTTCTTCTTTGCGAATAATGGTGGTGCTCCCCATGGAGACGTGTTTGGTCTAATGAGCTTTTTATCCAACAATTCTTGTAATTGCTCTTCCAATTCCCATAATTTAGCTGGTGCCATACGATGTGGTGCAATAGAAATTGATGAAGTCCCAGATTGGAGCTCGATCGCAAAATCTATGTCCCGTTTTGGGGGTAATCCTGGTAATTCATCAGGAAAAACGTCAACATACTAGCACACCACAAGGGGTAATCCTGGATCCTTTCGATTTTCGTCTTCCAAAATTAAGCTTGCCAACCATCCAGTTAGTTGATCATGCCACTGCGATTTGCGACATGTTAGAATTAAGGAATCTTGTGTATCTCCTTTAAATTGAAATTTCGTGCCATTAAGGGAGGATGCCGTTACTGTTTTATGGTAACAGTCTTCGATGAACTGATAACCAATCCATTCCTAGAATGAGGTTAAAATCAGAAATTTCCATAACTCTTAGAACATAGATCAAATATGAACCGGAGATTTCTAGTTCACAAGATTTACATACTAGATTTACTTGAGTTTTACCACCTAAGGATGAAACAACAAAAAATGTCTATTTCTAATGTTTCTGGCTCCAAACCCAAACTTGATACACATAACCCACGAATTCATAAGGGTTAACATACCTTGAATTACTGATGGGTTACCAACATCTTCTTTTTCTTTAAGAGCGTACATTGTTTTTGTTGCTTGTTGGTTAGTTCATTCTGGTTTCTTTCCATCTCCAGCTCCTTGTGGTTGTGTTCTTGGCCGGCCCGCATTCCTAGAGAATTATGGATGCCCCTTGTTGGCCTAAGCAGTTTGAGTGGGTTTAGAACCTTGTCCTGGCTGGCATTTGTTGTATTGTTGTGCTCCTCGTTGATCCAAAAAATATTCCGCACCTTGAGAACACTCACTCCAACGATGACCCCATTGACCACAACTGAAACACCTTTCTTTCCATTCATTTTTAGAGTTTCCTCCTTGCTGGTTTCTCCAATTTTGCCCTTGTTGCTGCTGAACACCCTCCAGCATAAGATGCTGGTGCAAGATGATTTTTGGTGTTTCGAACTGGACCTCCTCCTCTGAATGAGTGTCCGAATGTCTGGCTTTAAACTAATTATTACAAAGCCAAGTGAATGAATAAATAACTAACTAGCTAAACTATAATTAACTAACTAGCTAATTTATTACAACAAAATAAGCTAACTATCTAATGAATCATTGCTACAACAATATTAATTATGATGATGATAATTACAACAATATTGAAACATTAATTTACAATTTACAATGGAAGCACAAGGATGGCATGCTCGTAGCACTTTCAGAAGTAACTCTGTCTGCCTTCCTTAGAATCTGTCCTGTTTCACCTTCAGTCACTGCCCTCTGCTTCTGCAAAACACATTGCCTTACCAAACATTGATGGCTGGCCTGGCCCAAATAAGGCCGGTCGTGCCTTAATTTCTTGCAAAAATCTATTTTTGTGCTCTGAGGTGAAAACAGTGCAAATAGAGCAACTACAAGCCATGTTTGTCCCTTCTGTTCTCCTCTATCATGAAACTCAAGAGAATAGTGAATTCAAGTCTGAAACCATCAATTGGCACAAGTTGATGGCTTGATGATTTCGAACACAATTTGGACAAAACAATTGATAAATGCAATGAAGACGACCACCTCTCCCTCTCATCATGGAGGCTCAAAGAGGGAGATAGACATGCCTCAAGTCTCGTCAAAATATCATAGATTGATAAGTGACAATTCTCAAAGTGATGGACTCGACATAATGTCCGGCCGAATCCAACCAACTTAGAGCATGTTCTTTATGTCGGTTTAATTGATTTTAAGCCACTTTTATTAGTCCTTTTTGATTTACCTTTCCATTACTTAATCAAATTGTCCAATAATGAGAGTTACGTCCACTAAAAGGAGAGAAGCGTCAAATGAGAAGTTGTTTTTGACATTAGAGAGACGTAATGCCCTGATAATGAACCTTCTAAGAGATTAAACCATTTAGCATTGTATGTATCTTTTTCATATTTAAACAATGTTCTGCTGAAACAACTCTCAAAAAGAAAAGAAAAACCAAGAAAGAAGGAAGGTTGCAGAAATGATTATGCAAGGTTGATTTACTACACAAGTGAGACTTTTTACATGGAATTAAGTAAGAAAGAGCTATCAACTCAAATGACTCGGTGTCTAAGGCCTAAACAACCGAAGCCATGAGGATTACAACACAACAATCATAATATTCAAAGCATAAGCTATTTAAATAAATTAAAACAACTCTAAAACAACCCCTAAAGTGTAAAAAATAGTAGCTAAAACCATGCTAAAAGAGGACAAAAGATAGGCAAAAACAAAGAGATACAAAGCTAGTAAGCAAAGCTAAGGAGGGGTGGCTAACCCCTCCACTTTTGGGACTTCTAAACCATATTTTAGCCTCTGCAAATAGTCCAAAAATAGTCCCAAAACAGTGGCTAAAATCAGAGAAATAAGTGGGAAACACAAGGATATAAGCTTGGAATAAGGTTCAAGGAAGGGTGTTTAACCCGTCGACCTTTGGTAGCTCTTAAATCATAAATTTCAGCCCACAAAATAGTCCCAAAATAGTTTACAAAGCATGGAAAAGAGAAGAAAAGAGTAACAGAGAAATAAGGAAGAAGATGCAAAAGTTATACCTATTGAAAGAGAGGATGCTTGTAGTTAAAAAAACTTGATTCCAACACCCTCAAGTTTTATGAAACATGGTTTGAAACTTCAACAAAAGCTTCAAGAACAAGCTCTAATGGTGTATGTATAGCTAAAGAAGGTTTGAGGGTCAAAGGAGGAAGGAAGATGGAATGATGTCTATTTAGCTCTTCAAAGCTTTTGGAAAATTTGCTAACCTTGAATTCTGAAGGAGGAGGGTCTATTTATAGAATTTGAGCCAATTTGATCAAAAATATCTTCAAACAAATATATTTGTTCAATTTCTGCCAGCTGTCTATTTGACGCCATTGAGACCCGGTCGGGCCTACAAAACAACTCTGGAAAAGTTTTCATTGAGGCTCGGCCGGGTCTAAATGAGGCACGGCAGGTTCTAAATGGACCCAGCCGGGTCCAAAAGACTGCATTTCAGGCCCGACTTCAAATGGGTATATCCCTCTCATCCGGTCTCGGTTTTAGGTGATTCTTGAGTCTAAATTGAAGTCTCGGAAGTCTACTTTCTAATGGTGTAGCCTCACATCTAAATTCTAAGTGGTTTGAGAGATATGCCTGATTTAGTGAAGGCTGCTCATTCTTTCTCAACAGTTTGATGCCCGACGTTTCTCCAAAGTAGTTTTCTTCCATCCCCTCCTATTTTCTTCAGCTCCAAACCAATAAATAAGATGTTTTAAAGTATTTTTCAAAGAGTTCACCTCCCTTCCATGTATCTCCACTTTGTCCTTACTCGGTTTACCGAAAAGTGCAATATTTTAATCGAAATGTGAGCCTTGAACATTGTAGAAACATTTGAAAAAATATTTTGAAAAAGTGGGTTTTAAGGTCTAAAATAGTTTGGCCAAAATGGGGTGCAAGGTTTGGGATTAGAGCTTGAATCCAAATTTCTTCGTTGAGAACTCAAAAGATTGCACACTGTAACTTTCATCATCGGGTGTTTGAAATAAAGCGCCCAAGTCTTAAGGGTGGTCAAAAATAGGGTGTCTACAGTTGCCCCTCTTTGATAGAGCTCGAAGTCATGAAATGACGTGAGTGAATGTCAAAACCCGAAGATGACCAATTTTTACAAGGCCATAAGACTTTGGCAAACAAACAAAATGCAGATGCAGTTGGTTGAACCCGAGGGTTGCCTACGTATCCCTTTGCAAGGAATCACACCAATGTAGTTTAGGGACAGAATGCAAAATGATACACAATGTAAGAAAATCATGCAAGTGATATACAATGTAAGCAATTTCAGCCACGAGCAGTGCCTTCTATAGAAATAACATAAAGGAATAGAGATGCAAATCAAACTATGTTTTATATAGAAAAAAAGTGTGGGCACGAGCCAAACGACGCCTAACACAAGCTAAGTGCCTACATCCTCAATACTAGCCTCAGCGTAGCATGGATGCTTACACATAACAGAACCATGTTTTAATGTGAAAGGGGTGCGAACACCTACAAAACTATTTTTAACAGAAAGAGAAAGAGTACAAGTAATTGGGTGGTATGATATAAGTGAGGAATGATCTGCTAGGGAAAAGATAGTGATCCTAAAAGCTGAATGCAACAAGACAAAGTACAATGCCATGCAATAGATGAAGTGAGTAAGGGGCGCAAGCCGAACTATGTCTTACCTAGAGAGAGCATGGACACAAAACAGACCATGTCTAACACAGAAAAGGTGCCAACATCTTCAATATTGGCCTCAACGTAGCATGGGTACTTATACATGGCAGAACCATGTTTTAACGAGGGAAAGGTACGAGCACATGTCAAACTAAGCTTAACATGGAAATGATGCAAGTAATAAAATGGTATGATGTGATGGATGTAATGGACAATGGGGTAGATGCATGCGATAGATGTTATATGTAATGTGATAGAGGTAATAGATAATAACGGATATGATATAGTAGCTGGGAAGTGAAAGTACCTGGCAGGGGTAATTGGCAATGACTCACCTTATGCTGCTGGGGATCTTCCTTTTCTTCTTCCTTCATCTTGCACTTCTAGATCACGGGTACTACTTTTTCTCCCCAGCTATGTTTGCAACTTTCCCTATTCTCCAACAGGGTGACAGACTAGGTTAGTTCAGTATCCAGAATTGAGGCGCATACAAGCTACCTCAACTTATAGGATTGCCATACAGATTTCAAGCCGAGGATACACCCCAGAGTATTTAAACCAGACTTTAGTCTAAAATTTTTTGAACCTTTGCATTCTAGGCATCGCTATTCGCACTCTAGTTTCTACTGTCTTAGTTGATCTCCTAGGAACTCATTACAAACACAGCCAGGTGGCTATACCAGACCACCTAAAGCCATTCGGGCACGACAAACACCAAAGGAATTGCACCTTTAGAGGATTTAAGGTCTCCTAGATCCAGTGAGTGCACAAGACAGTGTGGGAGAGGTGCACAAAATAGTGCAGGGTGAATGAATGTGAATGCACAAAACAGTGCGATGCAAGGTGCAAAAAACAGTGCAAACTCAAGGTGAATGCACAAAACAGTGCTATGTGGGTGCACAAAACAGTGCAATATAAGAGTGCACAAAATAGTGCGATGTAAGGTGTACAAAACAGTGCGATCTCAAAGTGCACAAAACAGTGCGATGTAAAGTGAATGCACAAAACACTGTGATACAAAGTAAACAAAATAGTGCTATCTCAAAGTGAATGCACAAAACAGTGCGATACAAGGTGAATGCACAAAACAATGCAAATGCAAGGTGCATAAACCAGTGCGATACAAGGTGTAAGGTGCACAAAATAGTGCAAACTCAAGGTGCACAAAACAGTGCAATACAAGGGAACAGATGTATGAATGCACAAAATAGTGCGATACAAGGTACACAAAATAGTGCGATACAAGATGCACAGAATAGTGCGATACAAAATGAAGATGTATGAATGCACAAAATAGTGTGATGCAAGGTGAATGCACAAAATAGTGCAAACTCAAAGTGCACAAAACAGTGTGATATAAAGTGAATGAAACATTGCTATGAAAGTGCACAAAACAGTGCGAACTCAAGGTGCATGCACAAAATAGTGTGATACAAGGTGCACAAAACAGTGCGAAACTCAAGGTGCACAAAATAGTGCGATATAAGATGAAAGATGCATGGTATGTAGAGGGAAATGAGCAGTACTCAGAGTAATGCATCATGTACCTTATGAAATGAGTGTAGGGCAACTTGTCACAATTTATTTGAAATCAACTTGCAACAACTTATTGAAATGTAATTGAAAAACACTACGGAAGGTAACTCGACAAAACATGAGCAATTAATCATGCAATTCAAATCACCCAGAATGTATGAGCATGTATGCATAATCCAAAGCACATGCATTAATCAGGGGGGAAAATAGCAATCCCAAGAGAGTTTTAAAATGGTCAGAGACAATTTTCAAAAGCTGAATCATATTAGAATCATCATAGGAGTGAGTTTACCCAAATCCAGGGGAAACTGCCCTATAAATGGCTCTGAGCAGATTGAGAGAAAGGTTAGGTTCATGTCCCTTGTTCAAATGATGACCCGATCAGATGTACTGAAAATTGCCCCTAGTGTCTAGTCATTGGCCACCGCTTGGGTTCATGCCCCTTGTTTGATGGATGGCGCGGTCAGATGTATTGAAAAGTGTCCCTAGTGTCCAGTCATTGGCCACCTTTTTAACATTATGCAAGCACGTATGATGGGGATCATCAAATCCTAGAACGGTTGCCAACCAATCAGACTGATGCTTATCTTCTATCCCAACATGTTGAGAATCTTCTCCATTTTTCCCCAAAGTAGTGATGGATTTCTCATATACACTTTGCAATGATCATGAATGCGCTGCCCCTTGTATGGGCACTCTCAGTTTGTTTATATATTCCACACATGGACTTGTTTTTGAGTTTGGAGCAAACATTCATGTATGGAATTTTGGCGATGCCACTTTGTTGAACTTTGAGCGACAAACACACTATGGTGACTCAATGAAGAGCGCTTTTAAGCGACAGACACGCTATGGTGTTTCAATAAAGAGCGTAGATTGAGATAAACACCAGGCACGACACAACGGAACTCACAACTAACCCAAAAGCTGAAAAAGACTCAAGGTGACTAATCATTCATAGTGCCCCTAGCATTACTTATGTTCCCTTTAAAACTCAATTTCGCAAAACCCGAGTTTTGATTTATTTTTTGCTCAAGTTAGAGATTCAACTAATAAGTTCAAGTATTGAAAATTTCTCCACTTGTTGATTCAAGCTAGTTCTTTCTTACCCAACACAAGTATGATATGCACAGTAGTTGGCGTAGCTCATGGATTGATGTGAAGCTGACGACATGAATCAGATAAGATGATTGGGGCGAGATGAACAAGATAGATATGGTTAAGACCAAACTTCAGGATGAAGTTGCCTACGTATCCCAAGAATGGGAATCAGGTCAACGTAGTTCATAGCTGAGGTTTACTCAGGGTGTTGACACTCTCCTTTTGCGCTCTAACTTTTGCCAAAGTTGCCCCTTCAGGGTTTTTAACCTTGCGAGCTCTATTTTTTGGATTTCTCATTTTTTATGCTCTAACTTTTGCCCAGGTCTCCTTTTCGGGTTTTCAGCCTAGCGAGCCTCTCAAGGATAGCGTTACAACATTTGTGGTAAATTTGATCAATAGTCATCCTTGCCCTAACACGAGAACTGGCTTCACCTTTATCTGAGTTTGGTTCTCCATTCTAATATGCATGTCTTCTTCTTTTGTTTTGCTCCATTTTCAGAGTTGATTTTTCTCGCAATGTGGTACTTCCTCGCATTGGCCTCCCCGAATTCAGACAAAAGTTCAATTCCTCACAGTTGATTGGATTTCATCCCAATGGATGCCCCTGGCTTGATGGTTGACTTTTTTTCCCTTTTCTTTTCTTTTTCTTCTTTCTTTTTCTTTTTTTCTTATTTTTTCCTTCTTTTCTTCCTTTCTTTCTCTTTGTTTTTGGTATCTTTCATCCTTTTCTCTTCGAAATAATGAAAACACTAGGGGAGAAATTCTATGATTTGTGAGGTCTGAAAGCTGCCTGGTACTTGCAGGTCTGAAAGTCGCCTTGTGCTTGCCAAAATGATCGCCTAACGGAAAAGAGAATTCCCAGGACAATGTAGAACACCACGAACAACTCTGAACCTATCTTCGCAAGTTTTGCAAAAAGAACAGTTTAGATTGCTTGAAACATGAAGGACTTTGCATCGATAAGTCAGAATTCACTCAAACCATCCGGGGTATCCTTCTCATCACTCGAACTTATTAACATAATCTCATTCAAAAAACAATTGCAAAGCTTTTCTATTTTCAAACGGTCACACATGAGTTACTATGGGCACAATAAAACGATTAGAAATTTGACTCTGCTTTCTTATTATTAAAACAACAAAACAAAGACTTGAGGGTACATGGGAGCGACTCAAAGGAAAAGACTCAACTGATGCAACGACGTAAGAAAAAACAAAGAAAATAAAACTCACAACACGACTATTTGCAGGACACAACTCAAAACAAAATAAGCATTTTTGAGACAAGAGGGGTTTTCCTTCTCCAAGTCCATATGCAGAATTTCAAAAACAACTTCAAGTAGCCCACGAGAAGATCCAGACCTGCCTTCAATTCAGCAATACTAATATCCAAACCCAGTAGGATTTATTTCAAACTTTCGAATTGTGTCTCACAAACTGAGCTTCACAATTATCCTAGTTGTCCCCATATATCTCCTTGGCCGTGCTGGCTGGGGTCAATGTTGGTTGTTGGCAAACCATGGATGTGACTTATGTTGTGGGGTGGCAATCTATTACGGTTAGAGAGAGGTTTATTAACAACTTTGGGATTTTCAAGTAGGGTGATGACCTTATTGTCAATCAAGTCTTGAATTTCATGGCAAAGGCGAAAACAGCGGTTAATATGATGACCGTATTACTGATGGAATGTGCAATATTGGGTAAGGTCGTGTCTAGGTGGGAGAGGGTTAGGAAGAGGTCGAGGATTGAGCGGTTTGAGATGCCATTTCTCCATCAGTACCTTCAAGGCGAGGGTTGGGCTCATATAGAGATGGGCGAAGGTTCGTTTTTGGGAAGAGGAAGCATCAGGTTTAGAAACATTGGCAAATGGGTTGGCAGGTGTTAGCTGGGTATTCATGGGCTTGGGACTGGAATCGGGATGGGTGTTTTTGGTACAGCATCTCTTTTCATTGTTTGCCCCCTGATTCAAAATGCTCTCAACTTGAGCAACAAAAGTGTCACCTACAGTCTTTACAACAACTGCAAGCACTTGTTGTTTGTTCAACCCTTTATCTTTCAAAGTTTCAATAGCCCACCAAAGATGTGCATAGGGATCAATACTTTCCCTGGCTTTATTCTTGCCACTTGCTTCAACTTGGCCAAGGGATTGGGTGGCTATATCGAAACGAGGCCCACTTGTTGTTGATATGTCATTACCCAGACTTGAGAGAGCTTTGGGTTGGCTATTTCCAACTATAGCTCGCCCCAAGATTGGGGAACTTTTTGACAGGATCGAAACCCCAAATGTTAAATTTCCCACCGTTCCTTGAAGGTATTCAATCATTCTCAACATCTCAGCAGCAATGGGTTCGGCCATTTAGCGCTTTAGGCGTACCTGAACCGGATTGGGTGCATACATCATGCACAAATCAGTACTTTTAACAATAAATACCTTGGGCTTGGGCATGTGAGATGGAATGATATATGTACTGGGGTCGAAGGAAAGAGGTGGTGTATAGATGCGGTTAAGGTGAGGATAAGGTACTTGGTCATCGATGGGAAGTAGGTTAGTGGTAACGATGGGTTCTTGAGGTGGAGCTATCATCTGGTTATCGATGAGATTCTGAACTTCATGACAAAGATGGTAGGAACGATCGGTGCCATGACTGCGTTGCTGATGGTACATACAGTATTTGGTGGGGTGATGTCTAGCAGGGAGTGGGTTAGGAAGAGGTTGGGGATAAAGGGTTTGAGATACCCTCTTTCCATCAGGACTTTTAGTGCGCTAGATAGGCTCATATTGTGAGGAACGAAAGTTCTGCCTTGAGCTCAGGTTGGGCCGGCTATTTGTGGGTTGGATTTGGCAAAGGTATCGGTAATTTTGGGATTGGTGGTGACGGTATTGATTTCAGTGGGTTTGGGAATAGTGCTACTGCTAGCATTGGTACTCCTGAAAAACACCCTCATTGTTGGTTCGCTTGCTCTAGGAATAATCCCCTTGTTAAATGCAATCTCAATCTGAACCCCTAATTCATGCATATTTTTGAAAGTGAACAGTGGAGCGACTATTAACTTTTGTAACATATTAGGCTCAAGGTTCTGTACCGCTATCCACACTTGGTCCCTCTTAGAAGGTCGATTTGTCATTTGTGTTGCCTTTGCTCTCCACCTTGCAAAAATTCCACAAATGGTTCTTTAAAATTTTGGTGGGTTGCTTCAAGCTCTTGGGTGGTCATTTAAATTTGGGTATTGTAAGAATACTGATTGACAAACGCCTCAGCTAAATCTTCTCAGTTCTACTTTACTTTATCCTCCAACTTGGCGTACCAAATGGCTGCTATACCCGATAGGGTTCTTCCATACAGAGAAATTTTTTGAGGGTTAGTCAGACCCATCAGTTTCAGGACATCCAAGAAAAGCCGGATATGCACCATAGGATCTCCAGACTCGTCGAAACGGTCAATATGTGGCATTTTAAATTTGTCAAGGAGCCTGACGACAGCCTCGGTGTACCCATCCTTAATGTCGGGTATGGAGCTAATTTTCTGTGCCTTTTTGAATTGCTTCTCAAGGTTAGCAATTTTTAACAAGGTTGGGTTGAGATCATTAATATCAAGGGGAAAAAGGCCCTCATTAAGCTACACCAAGGGTCTGAAAACTCGAGCTTGAGCTAATCCTTCTCGAGGATCTAGATCTCGCAAATCTTCAACTAGTGGAGGTGGGTCAAATTTCGATTAGGGGCCTGGGATTGGATGTGTGGTAGGTGCCCCAGATGGGCGTTGCATTTTAGCAATGGTCTCATCCTGCATGGTAATTCCCTGGTTTAGGGCTGTTGTCATGGCCACAACTTCTTTTGTACTCTGAGCCATCACGGGTCTGCTAAGTTGGCAATCGGGGAAATGGATGGATGTAAGCTGAGAGCTGACTAACAAGGATTTTGACCTGGTTTATACTTGATGTATCTGAATTGGATTAGTCTAGACATGTTTGACTGGATTGGGCTTTTTTAGAATGGGCTTTTTGGCATTGGATGGATCTTTTCTGAGTTGGCCTTTGGGGATCAGATGGACTGGACCTTTGCTGAGTACGTTTTTTTTTCTAGGATTGGATGGACTGTGATGAGTTAAGGCTTTCCAGGTCGGATTGGGCTTGGCCTTTGCTGAGTTGGGTACTACTCCTTCTTTGGCTTAGAAAAATCTAGCATTAAAAACAAATGCCCCATCAAATCGGGATACCGGGTATGCCAGTTAAAGCAAAGCAAGGTACAATTTTTTTTTGGCCTTGGTTCTGGTTTTGTCAAAAATTCACCAATATCAAACACAAATCCCTGGATTTCGACCCAAATCTGATTTTGATATGATCCTCAAGTTTTGAAAGGAATCTCCTCAAGATTAAGACTCTCCCAAGATTACATCACACATTGCCAAAGATTTCACATTTTGCACAAAAGCACTCAAAAAAACCCTACAAAAGTGTAGGGTTTCCTTGTCGTAGCTTTTGGAGTGATTTATAGCTTTACTATTCAAACAAATGGTATCACAATAGCCTAGTAAATAGGAGGGAATCATGTCTTATGTTTGAAAAGTCACTAAGGCTGACTATACGCAGTTAGTCCGATTGGTCAAAAGGGGGTACCTCAGCAAGATTACCTAATATGCCTCTCACACCTAACACTGAGAAGCGAAAGGAGGATCAAACGGTACAGCGGTAATCCAGATCCAAGGGTTGTGTTTCCAATATGGCAGAGCCCACGACTGGCTAGCCTTTTGGCAAGGTTTTTAGGCAAGCCTCTGGCAAGCCATCCAGGAATAACAGATGGCAAACACAGTGGCTTAGGAGCACCAATGCAAATGCAATGCAAAGAACATATAAGTGTAGATAAAATTTCACATTATGAAGTTCGAGTCAAGTTCTCTAATTTCCCCAGTGGAGTTGCTAGAAACTGTAGCTCGACTTTTCATGCTCCTTTCGAAAACGACTAGCCCTACAGTTCAGACTCCCGTGGTTCTAAATTTGATTTCACAAGTGCAATGTGAAACAATGAAAACACAAAAAGAGTCCAAATCCGGCAATTCTTTTAGAAAATCGATGTTTGAATCGAATGCAAAAAATGGACTGCTTTGCCAGATTTCAGAGTCACCACTTAAATATTTTTGAGAAATTTAGGAAACCCTAGACTCGTGCCAAAGGCCATTTATCCGTCATGACCAAAGTGTCTCGACTCGGGAACTTAGGTACGAGAGGGGAAGGTCATAAATTGAGCACCCCACTCGTCCGATCAAAGATCGGCCTCTACTAATCATGATATGATTCTTATCTACATTATATGCTCTTGTTTCGATTATTAGACTAACATTACTATGTGACGCACATAAGTATAGACTAATTTGCAAAGATTGGAACACTTTGATTTCATTTTTTTTTTAAAATTATTTTTGATACTCGTCACTAGAAAAGGTAAGTTTGTACAATAATCAATTTGTCCCAATTTTGGCAATCAGCCTCTATCCACAAGCATTCAAACAGGTATATCATTTAAATAATTAGCCTCATGAAAATATGCTTGGCATGGCAACACAAACATTCGATGCAAGATGCTAAAACTCAAAATTGCCCACCTAGTACTCCAAGCCAAAACAAAGCAAAATAATTAGAAAATATGCATGCTCCTAACTAATGCAATATGACTAAATGCAATGCACACGTTATGTAATTTTAATAGGCTCGGCTATGAACATGGCATATGATTCCATTCAAGACATGTGATGAATCACATATTCAAGCAATGAATTTAAACATTTGGTTAGTATGATGAGCCGAACCTTAGATGCATGCAAGACAATGGATGCAAAGCATAAAGATGCTAATTTGAAAAATGATGTTCTATACTAACCATCATAAGCAAATAAGTAAAAGGGAGAAAGACATGGAGTTGGAAGACATACAACTTATTACATGTTGGCCCTCACACAAGAGGGTCCGAATGAGTGTCCAAATGTTCGGCTTTAAACTATTTATTGCAAAGCCAAGTGAATGAATAAATAACTAACTAGCTAAACTATAATTAACTAACTAGCTAATTTATTACAACAAAATAAGGTAACTATCTAATGAATCATTGCTACAACAATATTAATTACGATGATGATAATTACAACAATATTGAAATCATTAATTTAAAATTTACAATGGAAGCACAAGGATGGCATGCTCGTAGCGCTTTCAGAAATAACTCTGTCTGCCTTCCTTGGAATCTGTCCTGTTTTACCTTCAATCACTACCCTCTTCTTCTGCAAAACACACTATCTTACCAAACATTGATGCCTTGTCGGCCCCCAATGAAACCCGGTCGGGCTCAAATAAGGCCAGTCGTGCCTTAATTTCTTGTAAAAATCTATTTTTGTGCTTTGAGGTGAAAACAGTGCAGACAGAGCAACTACAAGCCATGTTTGTCCCTTCTATTCTCCTTTATCATGAAACTCAAGAGAAGAGGGAATTCGAGTCTAAAACCATCAATTGGCACAAGTTGATGGCTTGATGATTTCGAACACAATTTAGACAAAACAATTGATAAATGCAATGAAGACGACCACCTCTCCCTCTCATCATGGAGGCTCAAAGAGGGAGATAGACACACCTCAAGTCTCGTCAAAATATCATGGATTGATAAGTGACAATTCTCAAAGCGATGGACTCGACATAACGTCCGGCCAAATACAACCAACTTAGAGCATGTTCTTTATGTCGGTTTCATTGATTTTAAGCCACTTTTATTAGTCCTTTTTGATTTACCTTTCCGTTACTTAATCAATTTGTCCAATAATGAGAGTTACGTCCACTAAAAGGAGAGAAGTGTCAAACGAGAAGTTGTTTTTGACATTAGAGAGACGTAATGCCCTGATAATGAACCTCTGAAGAGATTAAGCCATTTAGCATTGTATGTATCTTTCTCATGTTTAAACAACATTCGGTTGAAACAACTCTCAAAAAAAAAAAAAAAAAAAAAAACCAAGAAAGAAGGAAGGTTGCAGAAATGATTATGCAAGGTTGATTTACTACACAAGTGAGACTCTTTACATGGAATTAAGTAAGAAAGAGCTATCAACTCAAATGACTCGGTGTCTAAAGCCTAAACAATCAAAGCCATGAGGACATACAACACAACAATCATAATATTCAAAGCATAAACTATTTAAATAAATTAAAACAACCCTAAAATTGCCCCTAAATTGTAAAAAATAGTAGCCAAAACCCTGTTAAAAGAGCACAAAAGATAGGCAAAAATAAAGAGATACAAAGCTAGTAAGCAAAGCTAAGGAGGGGTGGCTAACCCCTCCACTTTTGGGACTTCTAAACCATATTTTAGCCTCTGCAAATAGTCCAAAAATAGTCCCAAAACAATGGCTAAAATTAGAGAAATAAGTGGGAAACACAAGGATATAAGCTTGGAATAAGGTTCATGGAAGGGTTGTTAACCCCTTCATCTTTGGTAGCTCTTAAATCATAAATTTCAGCCCATAAAATAGCCCCAAAACAGTGTACAAAGCATGGAAAAGAGAAGAAAAACATAAAAGAGAAATAGGGAAGAAGATGAAAAAGTTATACCTCTTGATAGAGAGGATGCTTGTAGTCAAACAAACTTGATTCCAACACCCTCAAGTTTTATGAAACATGGTTTGAAACTTCAACAAAAGCTTCAAGAACAACTCTAATGGTGCATGTATAGCTAAAGAAGATTTGAGGGTCAAAAGGGAAATGAAGATGAAAGGAGGTCTATTTAGCTCTTCAAAGCTTTTGGAAAATTTGTTAACCTTGAATTTTGAAGGAAGAGGGTCTATTTATAGAATTTGAGCCAATTTGATCAAAAATATCTTTAAACAAAGATATTTGTTCACTTCCCGCTAGCTGTCTGTTTGGCGCCATTGAGACTTGGCCGGGCCCAAAAACACACGGACGGGCCTAAAAAGTAACTTTGGAAAAGTTTTCATTGAGACCCAACCGGGTCTAAATGGGGCACGGCCAGTTCTAAATGGACTCAGTCGGGTCCAAAAGACTGCATTTCAGGCTCGACTTCAGATGGGCATATCTTCCTCATCCGGACTCGGTTTTAGGTGATTCTTGAGTCTAAATTGAAGCTCTAGAAGTCTAATTTCCAATGGTGGTAGCCTCACATCTAAATTATAAGTGGTCAGAGACATATTCCTAATTTAGTAAAGGCTACTCATTCTTTCTCAATGGTTTGATGCCCGACCTTTCTCCAAAGTAGTTTTCTTCCATCCCCTCCTATTTTCTTCAACTCTAAACCTATAAATAAGATGTTTTAAGTATATTTAAAAAATTTCACCTCCCTTCCATGTATCTCCACTTTGTCCTTACTTAGTTTACCAAAAAGTGCAATATTTTAATCGAAATGTGAGCCTCGGAACATCGTAGAAACATTTAGAAAAATATTTTGAAAAAGAGGATTTTAAGGTCTAAAATAGTTTGTCCAAAATGGGGTGCAAGGTTTGGATTAGAGTTTGAATCCAAATTTCTTCACTGAGAACTCAAAAGATTGCATATTGTAACTTTCATCATCGGGTATTTGGAACAAAGCGCCCAAGTCTTAAGGGTGGTCAAAAATGGGGTGTTTACAATGAGTTAGGAAAATATTTTTCCATAAATAGGTCTTCAAATTTCCTCCAAGTCAATGTTTTTACTTGTCAGGTACTTCTGATCTTTTCCTATCAATGGTCTGCTTTCCCTTCCATTTGAAACACTGCCATAGTCACCATATCTTGCTCATTTCAGATGTCAGAAGTGTCTAAAAACTTCTTAATTTGTCTTAACCAAGCTTCAGCTTCATAGGGGTTAGATCCACAAAGGAATTTGTGGAAATGTAGCTTTTCAAACTTTTCTATTATTTCAAATTTGCTTTGATCTTGATTTCGAGGTGGTATATTGCCTACTCTATTGGAAATTGAGCGTATAATCCAAGCAACATCACCATTAGACACTCCATCACCATTACTGTTGTTATTATTTCTTGTTCGTCTAGCCATTTTAGACAATGGAATTGTTGGTAATTTGTGATTTATGTATTTATTTATTTAATATCATCATCATTATATATATATGCAAAGATAATAATTAAAGATTCCATAAAAGAAAACTTCATTCATTAAGGTTGGACAAGTTACAAAACAACAAAATAAAAATAAAATACTACAAGTTAATACAAGACAAAAGGTAGCCCTTACTAGTCAAGGTTAATACATATATTAGTTAGAGTAAATTATACTAACAACTTTAAACTAGGCAATTTTGACATTGTAAGCTTACAAAACAATTAGTGGCCTACTCAGTAAATCCTTAAGACTTCTAACCTAAAAATCAAATAGCCATGGATAGTTCCTCCTTACAAGGACTTTCTGCTCCCACGTGGCTTGGAAAAGCCTCATGAATTGTCACAACACCCTCACAAAAACAACTACTTCAAGCACAAAATATCCTAATAGCTGCACATGTTCCTTCTAATAAATTCTTCAATCTTTGAAATCTACTGATCCATTTGTCCTCACAATTAGGTTTGGGTCGGGCATGACATACTGAAGGCTCCAAATATAAAAAAGATTGCCCATTCTATCAGTAAAGCCATCCAGAAAATGGCCTAACTAGTACAACCAAGGATTTTCTTGCCTCAAAATTTGGACAGGTTTGATGTAAGCACCTACCCAACTTTCGTACTTCCAAGCACAGCTTCCTAATGGATAGATTCTAACATACACATACGAGCCAATTTGCAGCCCATTTTGAACATTCCAATTTTCAAATATAGCCCCTACATCTCCAATACTTTTGTCAGTATTACCCTCTACAGGTTTCTCCTTTGTGTCAGACTCAATCACAATCACCTTCATTGGGTCATATATAGACGCATTTTCTTCGGGCTCAAGCTCATAGTCTTTTATTGGTGACTCCACTTCTTCACTCGGGTCAAACTCTATTTCATAATTTCCTACCGAGTCTTCCTCATGAGAGTTAACATCCGATGATCCTGGTATCCTACAATTAAAAAGGTTCTAACTTAGTTATGTTATGGAAATTAAAAGGCAACATAAGGTTTTCTTAAACGTAAAAAGAATATAATTGCTACCCCTGGCCCAATGGTTCGAATTTAAGCTCTGATACCAAAATTGTGACGACCCAATTTATTTATTTATTTTGGAACATCATAGGAAATTACATAACAAAATAACTTATTAAATTGAAAATTTAACATTTTAATAGGAAAATTTCAATTCTTACACAACCAAAAGTTTAACAACACTAAATAATAAAAAAAAAAAATTCAAAGTTCAAATACAACATTAAGCGACATTATAACATCCTTAATCATTAATATATAGATAATAAAATTTTATTTTGGTAAAGTCATGGCTTCAACTTAGCAGTGTCTATATTAGCCAAGGCTCTATATTAGCAATGTCTCCAATTTCATCTTTCACTCATTCCTTGTCAAAATCTGACATAAAACGCTAGGACAACAAAACATATGCCATGAGTTTTCCAACACAGTAAGAAAACATAACAAACCTACTATTCTTTTTAAGAGAAAAATATTTAGATTAATAATCATGACAATTAAGAGAAAATAACAAAATTAATAGAATAACAATATAACAACCGTTAAAATAATTTTAACAATTTTAATAGTTTAGGTGACACTCAAAATCTCACCAAAGAGATTTTCTTACCAACCACTAAGTCATGGTCATGGTTAATTTGAAAAACCTCCCTTGGTCAAATATTTAAGTGTTACCAACTGTAACTACCAAGGATACCCATGCCTAGAGTTATATACCCAAGTTGTAACATCCGTGGTCTGCCTCAAGGGAACGATTTGCCAGCGGTACGTGACCTCTATGCGTGCCACCCACATGTCCACCCTTATCCCAAAACCATATACCGATATGGGTTCAAATAGGTCTCGTGTTATCTTAGGGTTTAGCAACACAATTATGTAAAAATTATCAAAAACCATGGCTCATCCTGAACTATCGGTATTAATTGTTGATCATTAATTTTGTACATGTCGTTAATCATTTTAGCTAATTTTTTTTTTTTAATAATAATGACAAATAATTACAAAATTCAATTACCATAAGTGTTATACCATTTTATTAAAATTCTCAATAGAGAATATTACACATGCATTTTACAATAATCAATCAACGTACAAAATTATAGTAAATAGTTAAATTAAACCATGGTTGAAATGATAATTTTAGATAATTAAAAATGAACCACAACCACACACATGCATGGACTACTAATTTACAAGATTCAATTAATTAGATTAGCACAATGTAGACACCTCATTTTTGACCGACATTAAGACTCAGACGTCATCGATTGAGCGCTCGGTGATAGTGCATGTTGTGCTTGTTTCGAGGTTCCGGAGTTTTGGCCGAGTGCCTTGCCTCTAGGCCTCTGAACTCTTTGTGTTTCGGCTCGGTTTGTGGACCGAACCTTGTTTCTCTTCCCTGGAGGGAGGCAGTGGTCTTGTAGACCACCTCTTTGTGGTCGTAGACCAGTTTTCGTGGTCGTAGACCACTTTTCGCGCTTGGAGACCAGTTTTCGATTTTCGAAGCCTTCGGCCGCGCGCCTTGACTCGGGACCGCTTAACGTTCTCCATTTGGCGTGGTTTTTGAACCACACCTTGTTGCCTCTGCCTAGAGGGACACTGTGGTCCGAGAGACCACTTTTGTGGTTGTAGACCACTTTTGCTGCCCGTAGACTAGTTTTCGAGGCTTTCGGCCGCGCGCTTTGCCTCTCGAACTTTCGTCTTGCATCCATTTTGGTTTGTTTTTGGTACAAACCTTGTTTTCCTTGTTTGGAAGGTGGTACAAGGGTGGGAGACCAGTTCTTCTCCTTGGAGGCCACTTTCCTTCCCGCCAGCCAGTTTTCTGGTCAGCCAACTGGTTTTCTTGGTCTTTGGGCCACCTTTTCTGGTCGGCCACCACACCACTGCATTGTTTTCATGCTTTAGACTCTCTCCCACCATGGCCGACCAGTTTATTTTTTGGGAGACCACTTGTGGTGGTCGACCGACCACTTCAAGTAGCTGGCCGACCACTTCAAGTGATCGGCTGCTTTTTGTCACCTTTTTAGAGATATTTTCAGCCAGCTGTGCTAGCTGGAAGACACAGAAGCCATCCTTCATACATGTGTATGGAGGGATGGCTTTGAGGCCAAAGCTTGTCCAACAAGCTTGAGCTTGGTTCCCTATAAGAGAGAACCTCCTCCTCCCTCCTCTAGGTTCAATTCTAGAGGCTTGAGAGATATACATACATACTTGTATCTATCTTGCTCTTTTTCTTCATTTTGTGCTTCAAAAGTGTAGTTTTACCACACTTTAACACACAAACACACACTCAAACACCATCCTTTTGTTGCCGAGGCTTCTTGAGGTTGTTTTTGGTGCTTTTGGATTGGTTTTGATCCAAAAAAGCTGCTGGAGTGGTAGCCTTGAAGAGGTTCTACAAGGGTGAGTCAACTGACCCTTTAACCCTTTATTTTGCTTAAGGTTTTAGACCTATTTTCATGCTGTTTTAAGCTTAACTTCCTACTGCAAAAAGTTCTATTTTTCAGTCCTTAAAATGTTTGTTTCAGGTCACTTTTTTGTTGGGGGTGGTTTACCCCCTCTTAGGCCTTATTAGGCCTTGTTTTGAGCCATCCCTTTTGGCTCTTGTTCTAGCCTTTGCATGACCTTTCTACCACTGAAATCCAAAGGATTTTCAGTGGTGGAAAGGTGGTTTTGGGGTCCCAAATAGGAGAGGGTCATCCCCTCTCCTTGTATTTTGAATGCTTGCTTCATTTGCCTCATGTTTGAGCATGTTTATTAAGCTTGTGTTGGTTTGTTCTTAGCATGTATTTGGGGTTATTTCAGCATGCCTTAGATCTATTTTGACTTGGTTTGGTCATTCCATGCATGCCTTATACACTTGCAGTGTAAATCTTACAAACTAGCTTTGTGTGTTTCATGAAGTAGCATGTCATTCTAGCTTGTTTTGAGTCCATCTCAGCATGTTTTTGGTGATGTTTTGCCATTTCATACCTCTGTTAAGGTCTGATTTGGTTGGCCTTTGCATGCTCCATACACTTGTAGTGTAATTCCATGAACTAGCCTAATGTGTGCCATGCTTTAGACTGTCATTCTAGCATGTTTTTGGCTTAACTCTAAGAAGCTTTTGTCCATGTTTTAGCATGCTCTGGCTCTAATTTGTGTTGTTTTGGTCATGCATGCATTGCTTTGTATAGCCATGGTTCAATCTTGCTCACTAGCTTTGTGTATTGAGTCCATTAGCATGCATTACTTGGACTATTTTCATGATTTGGCATCATTTTTAATGTGATTTCAGTCCATGTTTCATGGTCATATGCTCACATCTTTCACTTATTCAATGCGTTGGAGGGTTTGCCCTTTATGCCTTAACATGAGTCATTGCGTATGCCTTCATGCCTAAGCTTGCGAGCTATCAGTTCAATGTGTTTTTGGAGTTATTTTTCCATGATATAACTCTAATTTTTATTGGTTAAGTCATCCCATGCTTGGTCTTGGTAGGTGTAGTGTAATCCACCTTATTTGCCTTGCATTCACCACGCCTTATGCCCTTCATGCTAGCTTGTTTTGGTTTCCTTCCATACATGTTTTAGACTCATTTTGACATGTTCTAGGACTGTTTTGGGTTGCCTTTGCCATATGCTTCATGTTTTGTATAGCTGTAGTGCAAATGCCTATGCTAGTTTCAAGCTTTGAGCTTCATAGCATGCTTCATTTGTGTTGTGTATATGATTTGGCATCATTTACCATGACATTTCAGAGCATATAGGACTGCCATGTTCCCACTTCATCCATTCTTTAAGTGCCTTTGAGAGTTGTGCATTGTCGCCTTGTTTTTGGCCTAGCTTGTATACATGCATGCCTAGGCCTTTGAGCCCTCATCTTAGCATGTTTTGGTCTTTGTTTATACCTAATTAAACTCTCTCCATGGTTGATTCATGCATTTGTGCCATGTTTTGCATGCCTCCTTTGTGTTGCTCTTTGCTAGCTTCATGCTTTAAGGACCCTAGCATGCTATGCTTATGTTGTTTGAATGATTTGGCATCATTTCATACCTTATTTCAGTGCATTTAGTGTTGTCACACTTCCATGTTTATAGCTTCTTGAGCACTCTTGAGAGTTGTGCTCTTAGGCCTAGTTGATGGGCCAATGCATGTACATGCTTGTGTATGCTTTTGTGCCTTCATTTCTTAGCATTATGGCCACTGTTTTGGGCATAGCTAAGGTCTGTCCACATCCAATGTAAGTCCATTTAGCATGTTTATTAGTATGTTGCTTGAATGATTATGATGTTCTTCGCATTATGTATGCCATGTTCTTGTTCGCATTGTGCATGCCATAATCACATTGCATTGAGTATGCCATGTTATACATTGCATTGTGTATGCCATATTGCATTGCATGTTGTTGCATACTTGTCCCTAGCATTGCATGTTTGCATGTTTAAGTTGCATGACATGTTTGCATGCTTGATGTTGCATTGCATTGTGTATGCCATGTTATTTGTTGCATTTTGTTTGGAGTAGGTGTTAGTCCAAACACGAGGAACGAGGGACGTTTCATACTTGAAGTGATGAAACTTGCCTCAATTCTTAGTCGCCGACACTCTTGATCATACATGATAGAGTTCTAGGCCTTATGTGTTTATGTGTGCATTCATTTCATATTGAATCGTGCAATTTGGCTTCTCAGCCATCATGCATCGAGATGCGCGATTAGTGGCCCGAGGGTCGAGAACCACACTCCCTTGAGCTTATGAAATGATAGGGAGGGTGGTTGTGCACACATATCTTGCAAATACATTGCCATGCCCTTCCTTGCTCTCTGTTGCAGCAATCTAGAGTCTGGCAGCAACAACTGGTCGGCCAACCAGAAAAAGTGGCTGGACGACCACTTTTTCTAGTTCACAGCAAAGAAAGGTGGTCGGCAGGTGGTCTCCCATACCAACAACTGGTCGGCCATCCTCCCACAGGTCCCCAAGGTGTGTTAGAAGCTTTCTGGAGCTTGGTGCAAGGTTCTGAGAACAATTGCAAACAGAGGCAAGTTGGGGCATCGCGACGGATTTCTGAGCGAGGCGACCGGGCATGCATGCACTCTTCTCATCCTGAGGACCACTGCTTTACTATTTTACTTAGCTAATTTGCTTAGCTAGTTTATGCTTTGGTTTGTACTTAATTAGTTAATGCGTTTAACTATTCAATTTGTGTTGTAAAAGCTTAATTAGTTAGCTTGTTAGTTAATTAGTTTTGTGATGTAATAATTAGTTTAATTAGCTTAGATTAGCTAGTTAGCTTCTTATTCGGACCCTCCGTCGAGAGGGCACAGCTGTTGTAATAAGCGTGTGTGTGTGTGATGCATGTCTTCCAAGCTCCATTTCTTTCTCTCTTTTACTTAACCACTTATAATGGTTAGTTTTAGGGCATATTTCGATTAGCATACCTTATGCTTGCATGCGTGCATCCATTCATCTGTTTTGTATGCACTGGGCTCGGCGCATCATACTAACTGCATTGTATTTCAATACATTTACTTGAATACATGTTCAATAGCATGTTATCAAGTTGCATTTCACATGACATCTTAGAATAGCCGAGCCTATCTGAGTTGCATTTTCGCATGTGTTGCATTAGCCATCTTAACATGAACTAGGATCATGCATGATTTCTAACTAGTTCTTTGTTTTGGCTCGGAGTACACTGTGAGTGTTTCCGCTTTAGCATACTGCATGTGTGTTAATGTTGCCATGAAAGCATGCTTACCATGAGGCTAACTGCTTAAGTGATTAACTGTCTGAATGCCTGTGGGTGAAGGTTGGATTGCTTGAATTGGAACAATTCATTGAAATTTGCGATTTAGCCTACTTGCGAGTAGCAAACTTCAAACCGTTTTCAAACAAACAAACATGCAATGTTTTGTTCCAACTTAGGCGATCTAGTCTATACTTGTATGCTGTGTGCATCACATAGTAATTCTAGGTTAATAACCGGAATAAGAACGCATGTGTTTTCAAAAACAAAATATCATGCTTAGTACAGGCCGATCTTTGATCGGGCGAGCAGGGGTGCTCATTGCATGACCTTCCCCTCGTGTACCCAAGTTCCTGAGCCGAGGCAACTTTGGTGATGACGGACACGTGGCCTTCGGCACAAGTCAGGGTTTCCTAAATTCCTCCAAAATAAAATATTTAGGTGGCGACTTTGTATTTGGAAAAGCAGTCCATGTTTGGCACTTCTTTATAAAAATTAGTTTTCCAAAACAATTTGTCGGATTTGGACTCTTTGGAGATTTATCGGTTTCACATTGCACTTTGTGAGATTAGATTTAGAACCGTGACACGAGTCCAAACTTGTAGTAGCTAGAGAACAAAACGGAATTCGCGCCCTTCGCAGCGCGGTTTTCCGAGGAGTTCTCAGGGCGGTCTACACACAATATTTATTATAGCGATTCTGGTTTTGACCCGACCCTTTTTATATTTTGGACTCGGGTTTCGTGGCTTTGTATTGTTGTTCATGATTTTTTCCCCTCATTTCTCATTGAGTTTTAGTTTTGGAATGTCTTGGGTGTGTTTGGAACAGGTTGGTTGCTAGTTGGTTCAAACTGTTGTTGTCTAGAATTTGGCCTCTTTGCTCGAGCGAAGCTTTTTGCACTCGAGCGAGCTTTGTGAGATCCCAGTATTTTTGCAGGCTTGCAAAAATACTGGGGAGGTAGTGTTCTTGCGCTCGAGCGATAGCCTTCTGTCTATAAAACTTCTGGGAGTGTGCATTCTGCGCTCGAGCGAAGCTTCTTGCACTCAAGCAGAACAACTTATTGTGTCTGGTCGCTCGAGCGACAACTCTTGCGCTCGAGCGAGCTGCGCGTATATCAGTTCGCAGCAGCACCTTTTTACATCACATTTTCATATCTTTTTCTCTCAAAACCCTAGATCGACCCTCTCTCTCTCTCTCTTTAAAACCCAACTTCTCTTTATAAATGCACCTAGATCTAAGGATCTCTCTTTGATAAAAAGATAGAGCACTCTGGGGGCTTTCTTTTGATCCGAGTAAAGCTTGGTTTCGGTGTCTTTGGAGTTCCACCATTTCTTCCTTGGTCTTCTAAGCTTGAGGTAAGGACTTTCTATACTCTTCTATGAGTTTTAACTTAGTTATTTGTTTATGTCTAAAGAATATTGGAACTTTGGATGATTTTGAACAAACTTAGGGTTTTTGTTTAAAATCAAAAGAGGGGTTTTCAAATGTATGTACCAAAAATGGTTATGGGAGTAGTTGTGAGGTTGTGTTGTGATAAATTTGCTGATTTTGATACCCGAGGTGGATTTTGAAAGAAAATGAAGTTTTGCCTAAAATGTCTCAAATAGTTATTTTGTATAAATAAATGAAAATTAGTATTGGGAATATGAAATTGGATGAAGGTTTATATAAATGGTGGACTTGGATATGTATTACCTCTCACTTATTTTAAAATTTGGACAATTTATCTGTCTTGGAGATTGTATATCTGTTTAGAAATATCTGTTTTGGGCTATCGGTGGAGGATAGCTATGATTGTTGTAGAAATTGCATGAGGATTAGGTGAATTGAAACTAATCTCTTATCTATTGTCATTAAATATGACTATGTCTTTGATATATTGTAAATGTATGATGTTTGGGAGAAGAAAGGGGATGAACTCCATTGAATTAAGTTAGCCTGTGTGTCCAGGGTGAAAGTCCCGAAAATTGCGCGTATACATGGGTGCCGATTCGGGCTGATGAAATATCCGTAAAATGCCAAAATGGAAGTATTTGTATAATGGTTGTGTTGGTTACAGACCCACAAGGTTGTATCCTCAATTTGATTGTCTGAATGAAATGGTGAATGGCTTATGAATTGTGATAAAATAAATTGAGATATAAAGCTCGACATGACATGGTTTTGTGAAAAAGTTATAAATGATTTTATCATGGGCATTGGATATACATATTATATTTATATCTTTGTTAAGATTTGTATATTGTGTTAAATTGTTTCTGCTGGGCTTTGGCTTACTCTGTATGGGAAAAACATTTTCAGGTGTTGGTGTTATGCCTTTGCCAAGGCAATAGCTTGGTAGGAAATCAGAGCTGAAGGCTTCTCTTTTGTGGATTATGTTATTGTTTTGATTTAAGCCAAGGGCTTTACATGTATTGGATTTATATCCGCTTTTGTTATAACCAACCATGGTCTTGGAAAGATGTAAGCCTATAGGGTATTTATTTAATTGAACTCTTATTCTATGTCATTGAATTGGTGCCACATGCTATAGATTTAGAATAGAGCTTATGAATGTATAATTGCATGTATTAAACTCTTTTGTACCATTAACTCATATGAAATGAAAAGATATTATACTTTGATTTATATTGTTATTTATATATGGCTTTGGATGGATTTATGGCATTTATTTCGGGACATTATAGCTTGGTATCAGAGCGTACCAAGGAAGTGGTTATTGCCACAATGGGTTTGTCTCGCTTGATAGAGACTTTAGTGTGTATGGTGTGCTTACATGATAACATGCTTATGTGATTATATGGGTATGAGATTTAGTTTCTAGGATGTTAGTTAAGTCTACGAGTTTTTAGAAGTTCTATTAGAAGGGCCCTTGATCACTGCTGTTTTTAATTAGAACTCTGGCAATGCTGCGGGACAGTTATTATCCAGAAATGAAATTTGTATGTGGTTATGTGACAACGTGCTTATGTGGAGTGAATTACTTTTGTTCATCGCATTAGGACGTGCGTGAGTTAGCTTTGGCACATTTGAAAATGTGTTAATTTCTTGTGTTACCTTCATTAGGATGTTAGGACACGAATGTGGTAGTGGTAGGTGTGGTAGGCCTAGGAGGCATGAGGTGCCTTTATTGAATGATATTTCGACCCTAGAAGAAGGGGTTGGTCATACCAATGTGGCCGAACCAGTGGGTCAGCAGGCCATGGGCACCTTAGCCTGTGAAATAGCTGGAGCATTGTGGGTGTCTATGGACATTCTTAGAGCTGAGAATCAAGTCCAGGCCCAAGTAGCTAAGGTAGGGCCGTCATTCTTGAAGCGAGAGTTTTTTCGGTCTAATCTGAATGAGTTTTTAGGTGATCCCAAAGAGTCACTGAAGGCAGATAAGTGGCTAGAACAAATAGTGAAGACGTTCGAGATGCTTAGCATCGAGGATGACCAGTTGAGAGTGACATTTGCATCCTTCCAACTGAAGGGAGATACAGGTTAGTGGTGGAAGTATGTGCGTGGGCGCATTGGTGTAACTTGGGAGGCTTTTGTCAGTGCCTTTTAGGACAAGTTTTTGCCTCCCACGGTTAAAGGAAATCTGAGAGATTAGTTCTCCAAGCTTGTGCAGCTGAACACTCTGGTAGCCAAGTTTGAGGCCATATTTACTAGCTGATCGAGGTTTGCACCGTAACTCGTGGTGACTGAAGAGTGTCGTTGTTTAGAGTTCAAGAAGAGATTGACTCATGTTCAAAGTGGCTGGGTCAATGATTAGAGAATATGGACGCCTTGTGGAGGTGGCGGCTCATCTTGAGACCGTAATGTAAATGGAGGAGGAGCGGATGAGGGGCTCCAGAAGGATTCAAGATATTCAGGGAGATAATAAGAGGCAGAGGGGTCCTAACCCACACCAATCCCAGGGAGCTCAGTCGAGGTCCACTTTTTCAGTATTGAGTTCGGGTTTTGGGAGAGGTGGTCAGGGAGATATCACCTGTTTCAAGTGTGGTTAGTTAGGCTACAAGTCTCCAGCTTGCTCGCAGAAAGGAGAAGGGCAATGGTCTGCATCATCTTCGACTCGTTCTCAGAGCCAGAGTTGGGAGAGAGGCCAGCCGCTCACTTGTTATCAGTGTGGGCAGGCAAGGCACATGAAGAGGTTTTACCCTCAGTTGGGCAGCACACCCGGTGCATTTGGTTCGAGGCAGACACAGAGCCCCCAATCGGCACAGTCAGCACAGGCCTCGAGGGCCAATCAGGGAGCCTTTTCGGCTCAGTCAGTGCATCAGGCTTTTGCTCCGAGGGGTGAGCAGGTTGAGGAGAGACCTACAGGACGTGTGTATGTTGTTACCACGCCAGATCTTCTACCAACTCCTTCAGTAGTGAGAGGTATCTTATTGTTTTACAATTCAGTTGCTAATGTGTTGATTGATTTGGGTATATACCATTCATTTATCTCGTCTGCATTTGCATCAGTTTTGGGGTTAGAGTTTGCTCGGTTAGCATCTTTTCTCTGTGTAGAGTTACCTATTGGTGGTGAGATTGTTTTGAAGCAGGGGTGTCGGGGTTGTGACATAGAGGTTGCCTGTTGCTGACTTCCTTTTACATTTGTGTTGATTGACATGTCTAGTTTTGATGTTATTTTGGGTATGGATTGGTTGTCATCGTATTGGGTTATCATAGATTACTACCATCATCATAGATTACTACCATCAGGGGTTACTGTATGTACCTCAAGCGGTGATTATTTTTATTTCTTGGGAGACCGGGTTAATGAAGTGCTATCACTGATGTATGATCTGCGTGGGCAAAGTGAACTTAGTTGCCTTCTTGCCAACTTCTTGAGTAGAGAGTGTGATGAAATCCGAATTGAGTTGCCAAGGGTGATTTGTGAATACCCAGACATTTTTCCTGAGGATCTTACTAGTTTACCACCTTATCAAGAGATTGAGTCCTTTATTGATTTAGTGCCTAGCATGACACCGATTTCTATGGCATCGTATAGATTTGTACCTGCCGAGTTGAGTGAGTTAAAGATTTAACTCCAAGAATTATTAGATAAGGATTTTATCCGCTCTAGTACTTCACCTTGGGGAGCACTGGCTCTCTTTGCCAAAAAGAAAGATGGTGTGTTACGACTTTGTATAGATTACAGGAAGTTGAACTGGATAACTATTAAGAACAAGTATCCAATGCCTCATATAGATAATTTGTTTCATCAGTTGAAAGGGTCTTGTTGTTTCTCTAAGATAGACTTGAGATCGAGTTATCACCAGTTGAGGGTAAGGGAGGAGGATATCTAGAAGACGACATTCCATTCACGGTATGGACATTACGAGTTTCTAATGTTGCCCTTTGGGCTAACCAATGTACCAGCTATGTTTATGGATTTGATGAATCGGATTTTCCGTAAGTTTCTAGATCGTTTTGTGGTTGTCTTTGTCAACGACATCTTGATTTACTCACCCTCTGAAGAGGAGCACGAGGAACACTTGTGAGTGGTGCTTGAGTTGCTTAGAGCCCACAAACTGTATGCTAAGTTTGGGAAGTGTGAATTCTGGTTGAGAAAAGTTAAGTTGAGAAAAGTTAAGTTCTTAGGCCATGTGGTTTCCAGGGAAGGAGTGACTGTAGATTCATCTAAGATAGAGACAGTGCAGGATTGGGAACCACCTAAGAATGCTTTTGAGATCCGTAGTTTCTTGGGGTTGGCCGTGTATTATCGTAGATTTGTGAAAGATTTCGCTAGGCTAGCCTCACCGTTGACTAGACTGACGAGGAAAGGGATCAAGTTCGTGTGGGGTGAGTCTTATGAGAAGTCATTTCAAGAGCTTAAGGTTAGACTTACCACTGCTCCAGTATTGATTATTCTGGAGAGGGGTATGGCCTATTCAGTGTATTGTGATGCTTTATGGAAAGGTTTGGGTTGTGTTTTGATGCAAGAGGGGAATGTAGTAGCCTATGGCTCGCGGCGATTGAAAACAACTGAGAGGAACTACCCTACTCATGACCTAGAGTTAGCGGCGATGAGCTTTGCCTTAAAGATTTGGAGGCACTATTTGTATGTCGAGAAGTTTGAGGTGTTTTCTGATCACAAGAGTCTAAAATATCTATTTACACAGAAGAACTTGAATCTGAGGCAGAGTAGGTGGATGGAGTTTATAGCTGATTATGACTTTGAGTTGCATTATCATTCGAGGAAGGCCAATGTCATGGCCGATGCCTTGAGTAGGAAATCCATCGGTAGTGTGGCTAGTATTGCCATTTGGGAATGGGAAGTGTTGGGTGCTATCAGTGAGTCTGACTTGCATCTTGTGAGTCTGTTGAGTCACCAACCTTGTTTTCAGTTGTTGCACTACCTACACTTGTGAAATGAGTAATAGATGCGCAGAAGGGTGATATTGAGGAAGAAATCCTCTGGGAAAATATTTATAGTGGAAAGGTAGAAAGAGGCTTGAACGTATAATCTGACTCGAGTATTAGATACCTTGACTGTCTCTTCATACCAGAGTCTTGCCGAGAGGAAGTATTTCGAGAGTTTCACCATTCACGCCTTGCGGTGCATTCGGGAGGCACAAAGATGTATCACGACCTTAGCTATCAATTTTGGTGGAAGAGAATGAAGAAAGATGTGGCTGTGTTTGCTTTGAGGTGCCTTGTCAACAATTGAAGGCCGAGCATCAGAGGCTAATAGGTTTGTTGCAACCCTTGCTTATAGCCAAATAGAAGTGGAAGCATGTCATGATGGATTTTGTTGTGGGCCTTCCTAGGGCTCAACGGGGTAGCGATGTGATTTGGGTGGTGGTTGACCAATTAACCAAGTCGGTGCACTTCATACCTATCCACGTGAGTGGCTCGGTAGATTATCTTGCCGACCTTTATGTTAGGGACATAGTGAGGTTACACGGAGTCCCTGTGACGATAGTTTCAAATAGAAATCCGCGTTTCACGGCTCGGTTATGGCAGAGCTTACAGAATGACTTGGGCACTAGATTGACTTTTGGTATTGCGTATCATCCTCAGATGGATGGGCAGTCTGATTATACTATTCAAATCCTGGAGGATATGCTTCGAGGTTTCGTCCTTGACTTTAAGGCGTCATGGGAGAGGCACTTGTCCTTAGTGGAAGTTGCCTATAATAATAGCTTTCAGTCAAGTATTAGCATGGCACCGTTTGAGGCCTTGTATGGCCGACCATGTAGATCTCCTTTATATTGGATCGAGGTAGGTGATGTAGCAGTGGTGGGTCCAGAGTTAGTCCGAGAAACGATTGAAAAAGTCACTCTTATCTGTAAGAGGTTGGTTACTGCCTAGAGTCGCTAGAAAAGTTATGCCGACCGCAGGAGGAGACCTTTGTCTTTTGAAGTGAGAGATCATGTCTTTTTGAAGATATCACCTAGGCGAGGTTTGATGAGATTTAGAAAGAGTAGGAAGTTGTCCCCTTAATTCATTAGGCCTTCTGAGATCCTTGAGCGGATTGGAGAGGTAGCTTATCATTTGGCCTTGCCGCCACAACTTTTCGGGCTTCATGATGTGTCTCATATTAGTATGCTTTGGAAGTATGAGCTAGATCCATCGCACGTGTTGGATTAGACCGACTTGGAGGTAGATGAGGATGCCTCGTATGAGGAGAGACCAGTGAGAGTCTTGGATACGCAGGACCAAATCTTGTGAGGCAAGACAATTCCTTTGGTTAAAGTACTGTGGAAACATCACGAGGTTGAGGAACCAACTTGGGAACGCGAGTTGGAAGTCCGTGATAAGTATTCAGATCTATTTGATTGATGTTTGAACATGTATTGAGATTGTGTTATGTTAATGAAATATGAAAACATTATATATGTTTTGAGAATATGGAAACATTGTATATGTTGTATATGTTTTTGGAAACACGGAATCAATATAAACATTGTATATGTTTTGGAAAATGTGGATTTTACTTCCAATGTTGGAACTTGTGTATCGAGTTGATGAGAATGGATGATCGGAGAATGGGTCATGATGATGAAATTGATTAATTATCATTATTGTAATTGGTTTAAACATAGTTTTAAAACTTGATTTATAAATTCGGGAATGAAATTCCTTAAGGGGGGAAGATTATAACAATTCTGATTTTGACCCGACCCTTTTTATATTTTGGACTCAGGTTTTGTGGCTTCGTATTGTTGTTCATGACTTTTTCCCTCATTTCTCATTGAGTTTGAGTTTCGGAGTGTCTTGGGTGTATTTGGAACAGGTTGGTTGCTAGTTGGTTCAAACTGTTGTTGTCCAAAATTTAGCCTCTTCGCTCGAGCAAAGCTTCTTGCGCTTGAGCGAGCTTTGTGAGCTACCAATATTTTTGCAGTCCTGCAAAGATATTTTGAGACACGACTGGATTTGTTTTGCTTTGATTTCTACTTTCATTCAACGTTGCATTCTTGTTTTGGTTGTAGAATTGTTTCATCGCTTGTTATTTTCATTCAAATGTTTCATTACATTGTTTCATTGCATGATCATAAGTTATTTTCTGCATATTATTTTGCACCTTGCCCTTGAACTACGTGGTTTTGATTCCTTGCAAAGGGATACGTAGGCAACTTTCGAGTTCAACCATTGCATTTATGTCTTGATTTCCTTGCCCAAGTCTTACGGCCTCATCAAATGGGTCCTCTTTGGGCTTTGACATTCACCCACGTCATTGCATGACTTTAAGCTCTATCAAAGAGGAGCAACTATAGACACCCTATTTTTGACTGCTCGCAAGACTTGGGCACTTTGTTCTGGGCACTCGATGATAAAAGTTACATTGTGTATGATTCGAATTCTTAACGAAGGAATCCAAGATCGAGCTCTAAAACAATCCCAAAACCTTTATACATACCTCAGAGTTCCCTTATTGAACATTGTGCCACCCTACACTGAGCCTGAAGCAGTGGAACAAGAGAGCACATAAGGGCCCGACCGTGCCTTGTTGGAGAGAAACACTATTCTGGGCAGGAGCCCGCTAGTTGTCTATTTTTCAAGATATTTTTGACCTATTTTGCTCAAATTCTATAAATACGAGGTCATATCTCTGTTTTGAGGATTGCAAAATTTCAAAAGAGCCTATACACTCACTTGAGAGCTCCTTCTTCCTTGCCAAGCCATCTTTGAGCAAGCTTACCATCCTTGAGCTATATCTATACACCATACACACCCTCAACCTTAACTTTGGAGCCTTGGTTGATCCTTGAGAATCAAAATTCAACCTTGAGAGCGTGCTAGGATTGAGTTTGATTTGTAAACAAAGCTTGTTTTCTTCAAGAGGTATAAGCTTGTCACCTTTGCTTTTGTTTTCATTTCAATATATTTCTATCTATTTCTTGTGTTCTTATGTTATTTTGGATCCATTTTAAGTGTTGAAACTTGGGTTTGAATATCTATCAAACGTAGAAAGAATTAACACCCTTTCTTGCACCTTACTTCATAGCTCACACCCTTGTTTTTACACTCTTTTCTTTGAATTTTAAACTGTTTTTTCAGAGTTTAGAAAGGGCTAAAAAACATGGTTTGAAGTCTCAAAAGTGGAGGAGTTAGCACCTCTCCTTGTTCTTGTTTACTAGTTTAGTGTCTTCTTGCTTTTACCTATCTTTTTGTGCTCCTTAAGGCACCTTTAGCAACGGTTTTTTTGTGCTTTAGGGGCTTTTTAGGTTTGTTTTATTTCATTTAATTAGTTTGTGCTTTGAATACTTTGCTTGTTGTATTGTACGTCTTCATGGCTTCGGTTGTTTAGACTTTAGACACCGAGTCATTCGAGTTGATAGTCTTCTTTATCTCATGTTATATAATCAATCTTGTATAATCATTTCTGCGTTCTCTCTCCTTTCTTCTCTTCTTTTGTTTGAGAGTTATTTCAACCGATTGATTGTTATTCAAAGCATGTGAAAGAGACCGACGCTCAATGACTTAATCTCTACCGAGGTTTATCGTCAAGGCGTAGTACCTCTTTCATGCTTAGGATCACTTCTCATTTGATGTTTCTTCTTATTTAGTGGACTTAACTATCACTTCGGACAAATGGATTAAGTAATGGAAAGGACTAATAAAAATTGGCTCAAAACCAATGAAACTAACATAAAGAAAATGTTTAGAATTAGTTGGATTTGGCTGGATGTTATGCAAAGTCTATCGCTTTGAGAATTTTCACTTGTCGATCCATGATATGTTGATGAAACTTGAGGCATGTCTGTCTCTCTCTTTGAGCCTCCATGATGAGAGGGAGGGGTGGTCATCTTCATTGCATTTATTAAATTTTTGTCCAAATTGTGCTCGAAATCATCAAGCCATCAACATGTGCTTGTTGATGATTTTAGAACCAAATCTGCTCTTATTTTGAAGTTCCACATGACAGAGAAGAGCAGAGAGGACAAATAGAACTCAAAAAGGCTCTGTCTGCATTGTTTTCACCTCAGAGCACAGAAGCAGATTTATGCCTGAAGTTAGGGCACGACCGGCCTTGTTTGGACTCGGCCGAGCCTCATTATGGGCCGACCAGCCTCTAATGTTTGGTAAGTAGAGTGTTTTTACAGAAACAGAGGGCAGTGGCTAAAGGTGAAAAATGACAGATTTCCAGGGAGGTAGACAGAGCTACTTCTAAAAACCGTCACATACATGCGATCCTTGTGTATCTTTGTTTATATCAATGTTGTAAATTGATCTTCCCATTATTGTTGTAATTAATTATTATTGTTTGTGGTTGTAATTATTATTATTATTTATTTGTAATTGTTATAGCTAGTTAACTTAGATAGTTAGTTTATTGCTCATTACTATCCTTGTTGTAATAAATTAGATAGCTAGTTTATTTCTTATTTGTTATTTGGATTTGTAATAAGTAGTTTAATTCGGACACTTGGACATTTGGACCCTCTTGCGTGAGGGAAAAATTGTAATAAATGTGTATATCTTCCAAGCCCCATTTCTATCTCCTCTTTATTTCTCCGCTTTTGATGGTAGCATGGAGCATCATGTTTCCTTAGCATTTTCCATAATTCGCATCCACTTGTCATGCATGCATAAAGGCTCGGTTCATCATTCTAACAAGTATTGTTATTGATTATTTCTTTGAAAACGTTCTTAAACGGCATGTTAACAAATTGACTCACATGCCATGCTAGTAGTCGAGCCTAGTAATTGCACGTTGTATGCGTTGCATTAGTCATGTTGCATTGTTTAGGATCATGCATTTTGCTACTTATGTTGTTTTCTTTGGCTTGCCTTGGAGTACTAGGTGAGCATTTTGTGCTTTAGTATATTGCATGCGTGCGATTGTTGACATGTCAAGCATGTTTACCATGAGGCTAAGTGCTTAAGTGATATACTTGTTTGAATGCCGGTGGATGAAGGCCTTTTACTTAAATTGGAATAAATTGATTAATGTACATACAAACTCACTTTTTCAAAACAAAACATGAAATCAGTGCGTTCCAAATTTTGTGAATTGGTCTATACTTGTGTACATCACTTAGTAAAATTAGCCTAATAACCGGAACAAGAGCATATAATGTAAATAAGAATCATATCATGATTAATAGAGGCTGATCTTTGATCGAGTGAGTGGGGTGCTCAATTTATGACCTTTCCCTCTCATATCTAAGTTCCCAAGCCGAGACACTCTTGGTGATGACGGACACGTGGCCTTTGGTAAGAGCCATGGGTTTCCTAAATTTCTCAAAAATATTTAGGTGGTGACTCTGAAATCTGGCAAAGAAGTCTATTTTTGGCATTTTGATTCACAATCTATTTTCTAAAAAGATTGGCTGGATTTGGACTCTTTTGTGTTTATCTATTTCACATTGCCCTTGTGAATCAGAATCAGAACCACAAGAGTCCGAACTATATGACTGATCGTATCCGAAAGGAGCATGAAAAGAAAGTTACACTTGTGCTCAAACAAAATAACAAATAACTTATTGTGTTTGATTGCTCGAGCGACAACTCTTCCGCTTGAGCGAGCTGCACGTATATCAGTTCGTAGCAGCACTTTTTTACATCACCTTTTCATAACTTTTTCTCTCAAAACCCTAGATCAATCCTCCCTCTCTATAAAACTGAACTTCTCTTTACAAATACACCTAGATCTAAGTATCTCTCTACCTTACTCTCTTTGATAAAAAGATAGGGCACTTCGGGGGCTCTCTTTTGATCCAAATAAAGCTTGGTTTTGGTGTCTTTGGAGTTCCACCATTTCTTCCTTGGTCTTCTAAGCTTGAGGTAAGGACTTTCTACACTCTTCTATGAGTTTTAACTTTGTTATTTGTTGATGTGTAAAGAATATTGGAACTTTGGATGATTTTGAACAAACCTAGGGTTTTGGTTTAAAATCAAAAGAGGGGTTTTCAAACGTATATACCAAAAATGGTTATAGGAGTAGATGTGAGGTTGTGTTGTGATAAATTTGTTGATTTTGATACCTGGGGTGGATTTTGGAAGAAAATGGAGTTTGCCTAAAATGTCTTAAATAGATATTTTGTATAAATAAATGAAAATTTGTATTGGGAATATGAAATTGGATGAAGGTTTATATAAATGGTGGATTTGGATATGTATTACCTCTTACCTATATTGAAATTTGGATAATTTTTCTGTCTTGGAGATTGTATATATGTTTAGAAATATCTGTTTTGGGCTATCAGTGGAGGATAGCTATGATTGTTGTAGAAATTGCATGAGGCTTAGGTGAGTTGAAACTAATCTCTTATTCGTTGTCATTGAATATGACTATGTCTTTGATACATTGTAAATGTATGATATTTGGAAGAAGAAATGAATTGTACTCCATGTTTGAGAGAAAAAATGGGATAGACTCCATTGAATTAAGTTGGCCTGTATGTCCAAGGTGAAAGTCCCGAAAACCTCGCGTATACATGGGTACTGATTCCCGCAGACGAAATCCGTAAAATGGCAAAATGGAAGTATTTGTATAATGGTTGTATTGGTTAGAGACCCACTGAGTTGTATCCTCAATTTGGTTATCTGAATGAAATGGTGAATGGCTTATGAATTGTGATAAAAATTAATTGAGATATAAAGTTCGACATGGCATGGTTTTGTGAAAAGGCTATAAATGATTTTATCGTGGGCATTGGATGTACATATAATACTTATATATTTGTTAAGATTTGTATATTGTGTTAAATTATTTTTATAGAGCTTTGGCTCACTCGATATGGGAAAAACATTTTTAGGTGTTGGTGATATGCCTCTGCCAAGACAATAGCTTGGGAGGAAATTGGAGTTGAAGGCTTCTCTTTTGTGGATTATGTCATTGTTTTGATTCAAGCCAAGGGCTTTACATGTATTGGATTTATATCCGCTTTTGTTGTAACCAAGCATGGTCTTGGAAAGATGTAAGGCTATAGGGCATTTATTTTGTTGAACTCTTATTCTATGTCATTGAATTGGTGCCACATGCTATAGATTCAGAGTAGAGTTTATGAATGTATAATCACTTGTATTAAACTCTTTTGTACCATTAACTCACATGAAATGAAATGATATTATACTATGATTTATATTATTATTTATATATGGTTTTGGATGGATTTATGGCATTTATTTCAAGACGTTACATTTATTTTTAGTCCTAATAAATAATTGAAGTAATAATCTTGGTTCCTTCTCAATCAGCCTAGAAAATTTCAGAACATACTTTTCGTAATTAAATTTATAAATAAATTATTTATACAATTCTAAAATTCATGGAATTACATGGAATATTCAACAAACATGTTATGGTCATTTTCCATCAAGAAATTCTCAAAAATAATTATAAATAATTCTGTAAAATTTCAAGAATTTCCATGACAGAGATTCGTCATATTTTCTTAAAATAATTCCACGCTTAAATTTATAAATCAGTTCCATAATCTAAAAATTTATTATGATACTAGACTTCTCAAATTTCATTTTTTATTTAGAAATTACAAGATTTGGTTTAATATAGGATTTGTAATGATTTTTCAAACATGCAATAAAATCTGTCTACAATTTCATATTTAATTAAAATTGTGTATAAATTCGTAAAAAACTAGAATAATTGTTACAAAAATTCTTGGATGAACTATACACCATTCTTAACAATTTGTGGAGAAATCATCTCTAAATTTTGAGGATAAAATTGTCTAAAAAGTTGTACAATTTTCTGGCCAATTTCAGAGTCATATAATCAAATCAAATAAAATCTTTAATCATCTTTTTAATGGCACAAACTACACATGTAAGTCTAATTCTAAAATTTCACCATGATTTTAATGCTACTAATACAATAACCTTCAAATATTTGATATACAAATCACAAAATTTACATACAACTATAAATAAAATTCTATCTATCATATAAATACAAATCTGAAAATTTCAACAAATAAAAAAAAAAGAAGAGGATTTTCTTACTTAATAGTAGGATTGAAATGGGGTAATGAAATAGTAGGAAAAATTATAAGCTTCCTGATCTTACTTTTCTTCTTTCTATCTTGACTTAGCTTTGCTCATAGTGTTTTTTTTTTTTTTTTCAACTCTTCTCCGATCAATTGAGGAGAAGGATGCAAACCATCTACATAAGAAAGTATGACGGTTTTTGAATTTGTCCTACTAAGACATTTGGACGACTCAAATCTATTCAAATTATAAAACAACGGTTGAGATATATTTTTCAAAAAATATCTTATATATACATTTTCTATTTTCCCGCTTCTCTCTCTTATTTTTTTCTTTTCTCACATATCCCTCTATGATCTCATGATCCCACATTCCTCTCTCTTTTCTTTTTATTTTTCTTATTTTCTCCCATTTTTATTTTTTTATCTATTTTTTTTTTGTTTTCTCCTTTTTGATCACTTATTTTTATTCATATTATATGAAAAAGTCTACGATTCCAGAATTAGGAGTCAGATTTTACTGTGAGTAGTGGAGATTTTACTAATGAATTTTTTAGTCCACAAATTAAATGAATTTGAACAATTAATTATTATTTTTAAATATATTGAATACCTAATAGATTTCATAAATTTAAACCTTATATAAATCTTCAACATCTATATAATAAAATAAGACGGTTTTTGAATTTGTCCTATACACATTTGTCCTACTAGGACATTTGGAAGGCTCAGATCTATTCAAATTATAAAATAACAGCTGAGATATATTTTTCAAAAAATATCTTACATGTACATTTTCTATTTTTCCGTTTCTCTCTCTTACATTTTCCTTTTCTCACCTATTCTTTTATGATCCTATGATTCTACATTTCTCTCTCTTTTCTTTTTATTTTTTTATTTTCTCTCATTTTTATTTTTCTATCTATTTGTTTATTTTTTTTTTATTTTCTCCTTTTTGATTACTTATTTTTATTCATATTATATGGAAAAGTCTGCAATCCCAGAATTAGGAGCCAGATTTTACTGTGTGTAGTGGAGATTTTATTAATGAATTTTTTAGTCCACAAATTAAATAAATTTGAACAATTAATTATTATTTTTAAACATCTATATAATAAAGTAGGATGGTTTTTAAATTTGTCCTACACACATTTGTCCTACTAGGACATTTGAAGGGCTTAGATCTATTCAAATTATAAAACAACAGTTGAGATATATTTTTCAAAAAATATCCTACATGTACATTTTCTATTTTCTCGCTTCTCTCTCTTACTTTTTCTTTTTCTCGCCCATCATTTCATGATCCCATGACCCCACATTCCACTCTCTTTTCTTTTTATTTTTTCTTTTTATATTTTTTTTTTCATTTTTATTTTTCTTTCTATTTGTTTTTTTTCTCCTTTTTGTTTACTTATTTTTATTCATATTATATGAAAAAGTCTACGATCCCAGAATTAGGAACTAGATTTTACTTCGTGTAGTGGAGATTAAATTAATTATAGTCCACAAATTAAATGAATTTAATCAATTAATTATTATTTTTAAATATATTGAATACCTGATAGACTTTATAAATTTAGACCTTATATGAATCTTCAACATATTTTAATAAAGCATGACGGTTTTTGAATCTTCAACAAATTTTTGTCCTATTAAGACATTTGGATGGCTCAAATCTGTTCAAATTTTAAAACAATGGCTGAGATATATTTTCTCAAAAAATATCCTACATATACATTTTATACTTTCCCGCTTCTCTCTCTCTTACTTTTTCCTTTTCTTACCCATCCTTCTATGATCACGTGATCCCACCTTTCTCTTTCTTTTCTTTTTATTTTTTTATTTTCTCTCGTTTTTATTTTTCTCTCTATTTGTTTATTTTTTTTTCCTTTTTGTTCAATATATTTTACACATTTGTCCATACAATTTCCATATAATTATATAAGTAAAAGCAATATTATATGTATGCCCGTGGAAATTGTATGTATGCCAAGCACATCTATCTATCTAACTATATATTATATAAGAAAAAGCGAGTTTTCGTGAGGAGTTTTGTGAGAACTCCAAAATTTTATAATAAATTTGTGATTTTATCAAATTAAAAAATAAATTTAAATAGTGTTAGGATTACAATTATATTATAATCCTAACATTATTTACACCGTGTCTTCAGGCACGGGCATACGCTAATACGTATATATAGAAGCTCATTACCTGAGGCTTTTACACACACACCCCCCCACACTCTCTCTCTCTCTCTCTCTCTCTCTCTCTCTCTCTCTCTCTCTCATCATTTTATTACATCCCATCATATCTTCTAAATCCAACACAAATAATGATCCTATTTCCTTATTGTTACATGCATGCAAACAAGTGTTCGATGATTAATCACCCACCCTGCCACCGAATTTCAATTATTATTATTATTTTATTTATTTATTTATTTATTTATTTATTTGTGTTTGTGTGTGTGTGTGTGTGGGTTTCTCAAAATTAATTAATTTAGGTTTTCAAGTAAGGTATTTTGTAATGATAATTATTATATTGAATCTTCGTTAAATTAAATTATAAACAATAAATATTGAATACCTACAAAATTATTATTCCTAACAATGTTTTTGTTAGTGATTAAATTGGATTGTTTTAAAACTAACTTAAGCACTAATATATATTTTAAATAGACTTTAGATAAAATTAATTTATTATTCATGTCTTATGATGCAAAATTATTATTATTATTATTATTATTATTATTATTATTATTATTATTATTATTATTATTATTATTAAATGTGGGTTCTCACACATACACGTAGGTGTAGACCGCCCAAACTCCGCTCCGTGCACGAGGGCGCGAATCGTAATTCCTAGCTACTATAGTTCGGACTCCTGTCATGGTTCTATATCTAATCTCATAAAATGCAATGTAAGACTGATAAATCACCAAAGAGTCCAAATCCGGCAAATCGTTTTGGAAAATCGATTTTAATCAAGAAGTGCCAAACATGGACTGCTTTGCCAGATTTACAGAGTCGCCACCTAAATATTTTATTTTGGGAAATTTAGGAAACCCTGACTCGTGCTTAAGGCCACGTGTCCGTCATCACCAAAGTTGCCTCGGCTCGGGAACTTGGGTACGAGGGGGGAAGGTCATGAAATGAGCACCCCCGCTCGCCTGATCAAAGATTGACCTCTACTAACATGATATGTTGTTTTTGAAAACACATGCATTCTTATTCCGGTTTATTAGCTAGCTTACTATGTGATGCGCGCAGTATACAAGTATAGACTCAATCATGCAGAGTGGATCAAAACAACTCATGTTTGTTTTTAAAAGTGGTTTGAAAGTGCTACTCGCAAGTAGGCTAAGACGCGGATTTACCACTCTCAAGTGGGCTTAGAAAAACATGATTTTGCCACTTCAAGTGGGCTTAAAACTCACAGTCATCGAGTTGTTCCAATTCAGGCAATCGAACCTTCATCCACAGGCATTCATGCAGTTTAAACAATTAAGCAGTTAGCCTCATGGCAAGCATGCTATCATGGCAATATGCAATCACACTCATGCAATATGCTAAAGCGTAAACACTTACAGTGTACTTCAAGCCAAAACAAAAGCTAGTTAATAATCAATGCATGATCCTAGCTAAGTTAAGAATGCCTAATGCAACACATGCAAATGCAACTAAGATAGGCTCGGCTATTCTAAGATGTCATGTGAATGCAACTAGATAACATGTATTCAAATTGGTATTGAAATATAATGCAGTTAGTATGATGCGCCGAGCCCGGTGCATGCAAAACAGATGAATGATGCACGCATGCTAGCATAAGGATGCTAATTGAAATATGTCCTAAAACTAACCATCAAAAGCTGATAAGTAAAAGGGAGAAAGAAATGGGGGTTACAAGACATGCATCACACACACGCACACTTATTACAACAGTTGTGCCCTCTCGATGTAGGGTCCGAATGAATAAGCTAAGCTAGCTACACTAAGCTAGCTACACTAAGCTAAGCTATCTAACTAATCTAATTAGTATAATTAAACTAGTTATTACGCAACAAATTGAATAACTAGTTACAACTAATTATTACATCACTCTAACTAATTAACAAATTAATTAAATTACATAAACATGCTAATTATAAAGTAAGCATTAATCTACCTCACTCAGCTCTGCTATGGAAAGTTGAACAATGCATGCTAGATCGGTTTCGCTCGGAAATCCATTACCATGCCCCAACTTGCCTCTGTTTGCATTTGATTTGAGAACACTGCACAAACCTCCAGATAGCTTCTACTCCATCATGGAGACCTCCAGGAAGGCTACCGACCAGAAAAGGGTGGTGTAGACCACCTGCCGACCACTTAAGCATGCTGCAGACTAGAAAAAGTGGTCGGCCAGCTACTTTTTCTGGTCTGCCGATGTAGACACCCCATTTTTGACCGTCCTCGAGACTTGGACGTCACCGCTTGAACACTCAGTGATTATCCATGTTTGTGTTCGTTTGGAGTTCCCGGAGTTCTCGGCTACGCGCGCCTTGCCTCAGGACCTCCGAACTCGACCGTTTTGTGTCTGGTTTTGCACCAAACACCTGTGTTTTGCCCTAGAGGGGCAGGGAATGCTTTGTGAGGCATCCCCACACACCACCGGCTGTGGCTAGAGGCCACCGGCTGGCTGTAGTTTCCATCGGCACTTTGTTGTGCCGGTCGGCACTTTTTTGTGCCGGTCGGCAGTCAAATTTGTCAAAATGACAAATTTGCCCTGCCGACTACTGTGCAGTTGCTTTATGAGATATTTTAAGGCAGCTGTCTTGCATTTGTTTCCCCTCCATACACGTGTATGGAGGGATGCCCTCCTTGTAAGCTTGTTTGACAAGCTTTACAAGAGGGTTGCCTATAAGAGAAGGCCTTCTCTCTTGGCATTAGGGTTAGAAAAAGTTTTGGTTAGAGAAGGGAGAGGAAGCTCTGGTTTTAGGTTTAGGGTTCAATACATATCCTATATCTATATTTCTCTCTTGTTTGTGGGACTAGGTGTTTGTGTCTTACTATTGCACATCAACACCTAGTGTTTCACCTTCCTTTGGTTACTGAGGTTCTAAGGGCTGGTTCTTGAAGTTTTTGGTTGGATTTGAGCTCAAGGAAGCAACAACATCAACCTTTGTGAAGGTGGTCTTCAAGGGTAAGAAACTACCCCTTTTTACCCCATTTTTGCACTCCATTTTTGCATAGTTTAGAACTATTTTTGTGCTTAGTGTTTAATACAAAAAAGTTCTATTTTTTAGTCCTCTTTATTGTTGGTTAAGAGTGTTTGGTGGTTTGGGTAGGTTTGACCACCCTTAGACCTTGAAAAGGGCTCTTTTTTGTGCTTTTTTGTTGAGATCCGAGACTTTGGTGCTCGGGCCTCTTCACCACTGAAATCTTGAGGGATTTCAGTGGTGAAGATGGTGCCTTGAGGTCCCAAGAAGGAGAGGGCCACCCCCTCTCCTTGATGTCCTTGAAAAGGGCAAGTTTTGGCCTCTTGAGAGAGCATAGTGTTTGATTGTTTGTTGAGCATGTCTTGGCTGCATTTTATGTTTATTATGCCCTAATATGACATTGCTAAGTGTTGGTTTTAGCACTCCTTGCATGCTTTGCATAGTTGCTTTGTAATGCCTTAATAGTCCCTTAACATGCCTAGGTTGTATGCCTTTATTTCTAGCATGTTTTAGGCCTAGATCCATGAAGTGTATATGCTTATTTTGCCATGCTTTAGGTCTGTCCATGCTTATTTTGGTCGGCCATGACTTGCATTACATAGCTCCTTTGCATTTGGCTTGTTGGCCTTAAGAGCATGAGGGTGTAGCATGCCTTGCTTGCATCATTTTGATGGTTTGGAACCATCTAGCATGCTATTTCAGTCCCTTTGGTGTGCTTGTATGCTTGCCTTAGTAGCCTCTTTAATGCTTTAAAAGCATGTGTTGTATGCCTCATGTTTTGGTCATGTTGCATGCCTTTGATTTCAAGCCTCTTAGATGCCATCTAAGTAGTCTTTTGGGTTTAGTTTTATGTGTTAAAACTCTGTTTTTAGTTGGTTAAGTATTGCCATGTGTGGTTGTACTATGTGTAGTTCAAAGCCTCATTGGTGAACCCTAAGTACTTGGGCCATTTGTTGCATGTTTGACTTGCTTTGTTGCATGATTTGGCACCATGTTTTGCATGATTTTCAGAGCTTTCTATGCATGCTCATTGTCTATGTTTGGTCTCTTTGAGTGTGCTTAAGAGTTGCCATGTTTGTGCCTAAGTGTTGGGGCATGTATGGTTGCATGTTTGCATGCATTGTGACTTCACCTCTTTAGCATTTTGGCCAATAGTTTTAGGCCTATTTGGGGCTGCCTAATCCATGTTTAAGCCGACCCCATTGCTTGGTTTGCATGCTTGTCTTGTATGCTTACTTGCATGTTTGCATAAGTGCCCTGCATTATCCATTTTGCATACTAGTTGACATGTCTAGGATTGCATCATATTGGCATGCATGCTAAGCCTCTTGACCAAGTCATGATGGAGGTTTGGCACCCTTATGTGTTTGTTCGCTTTGCATGCATTTGAAATAGAAGTTGCACTCTTGTTTCTTTGGGCCGTCATGCATGGAAATGCGTGATTGGTGGTCCGAGAACCGAGGCACATCTTCCTTTGAGTCAAAAACATGATAAGGAGTGTGTTTGGTGCATACATGCTTTGAATTACATTGCCATGCAAGTTGTGTCCTCTGCTGCTGTGAGTTGCAGGTTCTGCAGGCATTTTGTGCCGACCGGCACTGTTTAGTGCCGACCGGCAGTCTACTGGCAGCCGATGGATGAATTCAGTGCCGGTAGCCACATCCTTCAGCCGGTGGTGTTCTACCTCAGCCGGTGGTGATCTCCAGTGTCCAGGGAAGTATTCCTGAAGTTTTGGCAGTCTTCGGAGGAGGAAAGCAGGGAAAACAGAGGCAACCATGCATGGCAGTGTGATTCCGAGCGGGTCCCGGGCGCGTGATGCATCTTGCCCTCTTCCCGAGGCATTTACTGCTTTAATTAACTTAGTTAATTTGTTAATTAATTTAATTAGTTTGTAATATTTAATTAGCTTGCATAGTTAATTATCTGTATTATTCTTTTGGTCCCTCCGAGCGAGGGCAAGTCTGTAATAAGTGTGGGTGAGTGGTGTGTATGTCTTCCAACCCCCACTTCTTTCTCCCTTTTATTTACCTGCTTTGATGGTAGATTAGGGCACGTTTATTCTAGCATGCCTTATGCTATGCATGCGTGCATTCATGCATTTGTTTACATGCACCGGGCTCGGCATATCATACAAACTGCATTGTATTTACAAAATTCCAAATTGAATACGTGCATCGAATAAAGTGCATTTCACATGCCATTTTTAGAGTTAGCCGAGCCTATCCTAAATTACATGATTGTATGCGATGCATTAGACACTCTAACATGAACTAGGGCATGCATGTTTGCTAACTAGTTTATTGTTTTGGCACGGAGTACGATGTAAGTATTTTTGCTTTAGCATACCACATGCGTGTGAATGCTAACATGACAGTATGCTTACCATGCGGCTAAGTGCTTATATGAGATAAACTGCTTGAATGCCTGTGGGTGGAGGTTGGATTGCCTGAGTTGGGAAAACTCGTTGAAATCCGTGTTTTAGCCTACTTGCGAGTAGCAAATTCCAATGCATTTTCAAAACCAACGGATATGCAATGTTTATTTCCAAATTAGGCAATCTAGTCTATACTTGTTTGCTGCGCGCATAACGTAGTAATTCTAGGCTAATAATTGGAATAAGAGCATGTAATGTTTTCAAAATCGGATATCACGGTTAGTAGAGGCCGGTCTTCGGACCAGGCGAAAGGGGGTGCTCATAGCTGACCTTCCCCGATCGTACCCAAGCTCCCGAGCCAAGACCACTTTGGTGATGACGGACATGTGGCCTTCGGCACCGAGTCAGGGTTTCCTAAATTTCCCATTTTAAAATATTTAGGTGGCGACTCTGTAATCTGGCAAAGCAGTCCATGTTTGGCACTACTTTTCAAAAATCTGTTTTCTCAAACGATTTGCCGGATTTGGACTCTTTGGTTCAGATTTAGAACCGTGACAACAAAAGGGAGTCCGAGCTGTAGCGCGAGGTCCCCCCGCGGACGTGTTACAGCCGACCAGAAAATGCACCAAGCTCCATTTTGCTACAACAGAGAACATGAAGGGGCACAGCAGTGTATTTGCAAAGTATGTGTGCACAACCACTCTCCCTATCATTTCTTAAGCTCAAGGGAGTGCGGTTCTCCACTCTTGGGCCACCAACCGAGCATCGCAATGCACGATGGCCGAGAAGCCGAGTTTGCACAATTCAATGTTAATGAATGCACAAATAACACATAAGGGCCTTAACCTCCATCATGCTTGATCAAGAAGGTCGGCGACCGAGAAATGAGGCACGTTTCATCACTTCAAGTATGAAATGTCCCTCGTTTCTCGTGTTTGGATTAACACCCGATCCAAACACAATGCAATGCAACAACATTCTAAGCATAATGCAATGCAACAACGTGCGAGTACAATGTAATGCAACAACATGCAAACACGATGTAATATAGCAACATACAAACACAATGCAAGGTAACAATATGCAATGCAATGTGACAACATGCAAACAACATGTTCTTCTATGAGTGCTAGAATGGCATGCTCAAGATTCTGTCATGCAAACAATGCATGCATGGCATGTTTAGGAGCTAAGGTATCAAGACAAGTGAAGTGTATCACACATGAAGCATGCAAGACAATGCTCAAATGGCCAAACCAAACATGGACAGACCTGAGATACTTCAAAACAGTGGCCAAAACTTAACAAAACCTAGGCACAAAGAGCATGGAATGCACATTCAACTCATGGCTCGTAAGCAAGGCATAAAGGCACAACTCTTAGACGCAATTAAAGAGTGACATGCATGAGAATATGGCAATGCTACATGCTCTGAGATGAAGTGTTAAATGATGCCAAATCATCCAAACAACATGAATGAGGCATGCTAGAAGGCCTAGAGCATAAGACTAGTTAAGAGCAATACACAAGGAGCATGCAATACTAAGCTTAAACCACTAAACCAACTCTGGACTGAGCTTAACCATAGCAACTTAAGAGCCAAGAACATGCTGAAATGGAGCTCAAGAGCTTAGGCAAACATGCATACACATTGGCTCACAAATAAGGCATGAAGACACAACTTTCAAACACATTGAAGGAGTGGAAAATGTGAGAGTGTGGCAATGAAATATGCTCTGAAATCATGTGAGAACTGAGGCTATACCATGCAAACATCACATTCCAAGCATGCTAGAAACTTTGAAACTCAAAGCTAATGAGCAAGATTGCACCATGGCTATACAAAGCAAGGCATGCATGACCCAAAACACTTAAAACAGAGCTTAAGCATGGCAAAACATAGATAAAATCATGCTGGAGTGTAGTCAAAATAGGCTAGAATGATGGTCCAAAGTATAGAGCATGTTAGGCTAGCAATGTAGAATTACACTACAAGTGTATGAAGCACTCAAGAGACAACCAAACCAACCAAAAATAGAGTCATATCAGGTCCAAAAGGTCACAAAAACAAGCTTAAACAAAGCCACAAAGGAGTGTAAACACATGCTCATTTGATAGGCCCTCTATGCATACAAACAAGACAAGAGGAGAGGGGACCGCCCCCTCTCATTTTAGGCCTCAAAACCACATTTCTACCACTGAAAATCCACTGGATTTCAGTGGTTAAAAGGCCAAAAGAAGGTGATCTCAAAGGCTTAAAGAGACGGCTCAAAACAAGGCAAAATAAGGCACAAAAGGGGGTAGACTACCCCCAACACTATAGAGGCCTCAAACAAACACTTTAAGAACTTGAAAATGAAGATTTTTTTAGTTTAAAGTTAGGCCTAAAACATCATGCAAAGATGGCCAAATGTTTAAGCAAAACAAAGCTCAAAGAGGGAAAACACTCACCCTTGAAGAACAACTGGAAAACAGCAAGCTCTGAGGCAAAAACCAGCTTAAAACCACTCAAATAAAGCTTCCAAGTACCTCAGCAACAAGAGGAAGGTATTTGAGTAGGTGTTTGTGTGCAAAGGTATGAAGAAGCAACACTTTAAGGCACAAATATATATAGAGAGATATAGAGAGAGAGAGTAAACTTTTGCTCTTCAAGTTTCTGAACCAGGAAAAGGGAGAGAGAGCCTCCCTCTTATAGAACTCCAAGCTTCAAGCTTCTTGGAGAAGCTAGAAGCTTGGTGCAATCCCTCCATACACGTGTATGGAGGATGCAATCTGTGCTCACCAGCTGGCATCCACAATCTCTACAAAAAATGCAAGAAAACTGCCGACCAATTGAAGTGGTCGGCAAGCTACTTATACTGGTCGGCCGACCAGTGAAAGTGGTCTGCAAGGAGACAAAGTGGTCGGCAAGGGGGAGGAGTGGTCTGCACAAAGAAAGCAAGGTGGTGGCATGGCTGCCGACCACTTTTGGTGGTCCAAAGACCACCAAGATCAGCTGGCCGTCCAGAAAACTGGTTGGCGGGGAAGAAAAGTGGTCTACGGGGAGAGAAATTGGTCTACAACCCTTATTCCACCCTCCAAGCAAGGAAAACAAGGTTTGTGCCAAAAACAAACCAAAAAGGATGCTAGACAAGAGTCCGCGGGACAAGACGCGCAGCCGGAAGCCTCGAAAACTAGTCTACGAGCACAAAAGTGGTCTACGAGAGGGAAAAGTAGTCTACGACTACAAAAAGGGGTCTACAAGACCTCTGTGTCCCTCTAGACCAAGGCAACCAGGCATGGTCCAAAAACCAAGCCAAGAGGAGAATGTTAAGCGGTCCCGAGACAAAGCGCACGGCCGAAGACTCCGAAAATCAGAAACTAGCCTACAAAAGGGAAAAGTAGTCTACGACTACGAAAAGTGGTCTACGGACCTCTCTCTCCCTCCAGGCAGGGTCAACAAGATATGGTCCACAAACCAACCCAAAACACAAAGAGTTCAGAGGCCCGGAGGCAATGCATTCAGCCAAAAACTCCGGAAACTTGGAACGAGCACAAACATGCGTGCTCAATTGATGACGTCTTAGTCTAAAGGTCGGTCGGTCAAAAATGGGGTGTCTACAGTTGCCCCTCTTTGACAGAACTCGGAAGTTAAGAAGTGACGGGAGTGAATGTCAAAGCCCAGAGACAACCCATTTTTGACAAGGCCGAACACTTGGACAAGCAGGTAAGATAACAAAGAGATGCGCCCGCAGGCAGGGGCAAAATGCAAATGACATGCACAATGCCGAACATAACTTATGATCATGCAAAGAGGACTGATCTCACCCGGAGTTCCTCTAGTTGAACTGCACGTACAACATTGTCTAATTGTGCCAGCTTCAGATGAACTGTACATACAATATCGTGCCTACACAAAAAGAAACTTTGACAGATACAATATAATAGAAACACATGTAGATAGAACACGCATAACAATGCAAGCGGAACGTGCACATAACAATGCAGGTGAAAAGTGCGTGACAACGCAAGTAAAGTGTGTATAACAATGCAACTGAAAGGGTGTATAACAATGCAAGTGAAGAGGTGCATAACAATGCAAGTGGAACGTGTGTGACAACGCAAGTGAAGCGCGCATAACAATGCGAGTGGAAGAGTGCATAACAATGCAGCTGGAACGTGCGTGACAACGCAAGTGAAGAGTGCATAATAATGCGAGTAAAGTGTGCATAACAATGCGAGTAAAGTGTGCATAACAATCGTGCGTGACAACGCAAGTGAAGTGTGCATAACAATGCGAGTAAAGTGTGCATAACAATGCAATTGAAACGTGCGTGACAATGCAAGTGAAGTGTGCATAACAATGTGAGTAAAGTGTGCATAACAATGCAAGAGAAATGTCCATAACAATACGCGTAGACTGTGCGTGACAACACAAGTAATGAGGTACATAATCAATGCAACTGAATGTGCGTGATAACGCAAATAGAGAGGTGCATGACGATGCAAGTAGGAGTGTGCATAACAATGCATGTAGAACGTGCATGATAACGCAAGTAAACAGGTGCATGACAATGCAAGTAGGAGTGTGCATAACAATGCAAGTAAAACGTGCGTGACAACGCAAGTAGAGTGTGCATGACAATGCAAGTAAAACGTGCAAGACAATGCAAGTAAAACGTGCATGACAGCGTAAGTAAAGTGGGTGCATGACAATGCAACTAACGAGCATAACAATGCAAGATAGGTGTGCATAACAATGCGACGAATGGTGTGCAACTTCAAAAGCATGTTTGAAACAAAATGTCGAATAAGGAAATACAAGCCTTAACGAGACCAATTCAAATGCGACCTCCGATTTACCTCTCGGAGGGGTCACAACATAATTTAAAAGGATAAACCTCGCTCTTGACGAGTGACGATGAGTCGTGCATTGAAGACTTGAATTGAAGCTCCCGCAGGGACATTTTGAGCCAAAAAATGTACTTTTCTTGCACTTTCTCGAGAGCTAAGGACTCCAATCATCACAAAAACACACAGGGAGGACAATGGGACCCTGAAGACCACCCAGGAGGGCTGCCGACCACCTAGACCAGCTGTTGACCATCTGCAGACCACTTAAGTGGCCGGTCGGCTAGAAAAACTGGTCGGCCAACCAGTTTACACAACTTGGGGTAGTTTGGTCTTTTAAAGGTCGGCCCTTTAAGAATACAACTCCAAATCACTTTTGCTCACAAACACAAGGTTGAAATACACTTCTCTTCCTTTCTAGACAATTTTCTCTCTCAGATCCGCACTTTATACGCGTATTCCAATGCCCCCGCGAAGTTGCTTCGTGAAAAACTTTCGATTCTCTTCGTTTTGAACTGATCAGAATTTGTTTTTGGAGCTTCTTTCTCCATTTTCACCATTTGAGGTATGTTTCTCTCGAAGTTTAGCACCTTTTCTCGAGCTTTGACTTTCTTTGACTTTTTTTCCTTCCCGAGAGTTGACTTTTGTTGACTTTTTGCAATTTTGGCTCATTTTGCTCATTTTGGACCTTCTTTTCAGATGGCTGACCACATTCCACATGATGGGGGTTCTCCGCGAGTAGAGGACGAGCCTGACGTCATACCATTGCCGCCTAGGATTCGGCCTTTCGACCCAGAGAGGTACCACCCTAAGGAGCACATCCTATCCCCGAGCACCTTTCATCATTTCACAGATTTCACACGACGAGCACCTGCAGACTTGCTACTACGGGAGCCGGAGTCTCACTTGTCTCATTACGCGCGCGAGGTGCATACTTGACTTTTACATTTTCTGCGATGTATTTTGTATTTCTTGCACACTTCATGCTTTCGCTATGTATTATAACTGCTCGTTCTGAACACATTTACATACACAGCGCTTCTGCTCGTTCTGAACATGACTCACGACACAGCATCCTGTTCATTTGGCACACAGCTCATACATAACACTCTACTCACTTGGTACACAGCTCATAACACAACATTCTATTTATCTGGCACACAGCTCATACACAACACTCTGTTCATTTGGCACGCAGCTCTGAACACAACATTCAATTCATTTGGCACACAGCTCATACACAACACTCTATTCATTTGGTACATAACTCACAACACAACACTCTGTTCATTTGGCACACAGCTTACAACACAATATTCTGTTCATTTGGCACGCAGCTCACAACACAGTATTCTGTTCATTTGGCACACAGCTCATAACACAGTGTTCTGTTTATTTGGCACACAGCTCATAACACAGTATCTGTTTATTCTAAAACTGAATACATCTGTTCATTATGAACACAGTATCTGTTTTGACCCGGGGATATGGGTCGATCATCGCAAGGGAGTGGTACGTGGAGCTCCCAGATGCTGTTCGACAGATTGTAGATGAGGCGGGGTTCGGCCCATTTTGTGTGGGGTTGTCACGTCTTTAGGCGAGCAAGACCCTGATGGGTGCACTTGTAGAGAGATGGTGGGACACCACCAACTCCTTCCATTTCTCTGCTGCCGGGGACATGACGATGACCCCGTATGACTTTTCGATGCTGATGGGCCTCGACGTGGCAGGCCGACCGATCCCATACGATACCGATATGGGTGAATGGGAGGCAGCTTGGACTTATCTGCTCAGAGCCCATCCGCCGACCTACAGATCATCAAGCATGGTCAGGTACACCTAGTTCACCGAGCAGTACAGGAGGACTACGCTCGAGACTATTGAGGCCATAGAGCAGTATGCCCGGGGATTTCTGATGTTCCTTCTCAGGACCACACTGTTCTCCGACAGAGGGAACATGGTCAGGCTATATCTTCTCAGTGCTCTGATAGACCTATCACAGGTTCGACACTTTGATTGGAGTGGCGCTGGCCTCGCTACCCTTTATTGCTACATGAGCACAACCTCCCGCGGGCGGGGGAACATAGTAGGTGGCTACTGGAGAGCCTGGGAGGTACATTCTGCCCTCTTGATTTACATTTCTGCTTTTCAATATCTGCACACTGCACACTCCACACATTGCACACATTACATTATGTACTCTGCATTTTGCACTCAGCATTCTGTATTTTCTGTATATTCTGTATTTTCATTACCACTGTCTTGCCTTTCACAGCTGTGGGTTTGCGCCTACTTCCCAACGCTCGCCCCTGATCCAGAGGTCGAGGCACCACTCGAGGTGCCATACTCGCGCAGATTTGAGGGTCGATACCGGCCCAGACCCCAGGAGACATTGCCATATCTGAGGCAGTACTTTGACACAGTATGGGCGACCGAGGTAATCCAGAACTCTCAGTTCTTCAATGCTTTCAGCTTTGATTCATCTTGTATATTTATGACATCTAATCATTTTATGCACTTGCTATCCGCAGGTCACCTGGTAGCCTTGGATAGCCATGCCAGGGTATTCTCGGTTCCAGTTCGCTGGGGCATGGGGTACCTCCCGATACAGGATTTTGTTTGAGAGACCAGTCGGCAGAGCCTGGTTTCTCGGGGAGCGCTTAATGTGCCAGACGATGGGCAATCCTGCTCAGGAGATCCCCTCACCGCCTCCACTGGACATGCGATCTACAGAGAGTCTCACTACTTAGGAGGTTAGCGACCTTATGCTGGGTGCTGACGTAGTCCTTTTCTTGGAGGAGGGGGAGTACATGACATACCTCCACACCTACCTGATGCCCCCACTGACAGGCGTTCGCACCCCCATCAGGAGAGCTACTGATATTCCATCATCGAGCCACGCCCGAGCTGCAGACATTCCTTCAACTAGCAGGGCCAGCACATCGAGGGGTAGGAGTAGGGGGATGTCCCCTACTTGGCAGTGTGCTGGATGGCCAGATCCTTTGATCGAGTTGACAGGCTGGTAGTATGGGACACCTTACCAGATTCCGCTGGAGCCTCCATTGCCAGATCATCGATATGTCACTACCCCTGACTCAGCATCAGTATGTCTCACAGCTTTCATCTATCATTCAGATATTTAGACATTCGTTCATTCACTGATTACTTGAACTTGCATCTGCAGCCTCCCAGAGGATATGTTGTGGGGTTGCTCGAGGCGATAGCCTCTCTTGAGAGCATGGTCTTGAGGAGGGAGACGCTGCTGTACGCCTCTAGCATTCCGGTACTTTTCGGTTTCCTTGCATTTATCATACTTCTGATGACATACCAAAACTGAACTTTTCACTATACTGATTCACTGCATGTGTAGAGCACATCTGACACATCACATTCACATACTATATCTGCATGCACACACTTCATGCACCATTTTTGCATCTGATATACATACTCTGGCTGATGTATTCAAACTGCCTTTTTAGGTCACACCTCTGCAGTTTGGGCCACCCGGGCCTTCTCGAGTAGCAGGGAGGGAGATCCCGGCACGCGGTCGAGGGAGATGTAGAGCGCCTGCCAGACATGACGACGAGTCCAGCGAGGAGGAGGAGTCCGCACACCCTCAGTCAGAGACATCTGTGGGCAGAGATGATGACACTAGTTCCAGTTCTGAGGGCGGAGACGACGCCAAGGAGGATTTCGAGGATGGCAGCTCCGATTCAGACGGGGGTGCCAACAGTGGTGGTGCAGAGGCTGCACAGCCGAAGAGGGTGAAGAGGACCTCTCGATCTTGAGTCAGATAGCACCGATGCAGATGCTTTGCTTTTGCTTTATTTCTCTTTTTGCTAGTAGTTATAGCACATTATATAGCCTAAGGCAGTTTTATTTTCCTTAACACTTGTACCTTGTTGTAAAAAGGAAACCATGATGGAATGAAAACAACTTTTTGTTCAAAAAGTGTTGCATTTGTATTCTAAGCATCGCATCGCATCATTTTGCACAAAAATGAGATTGATGGAAATTGAACATCGTGTATTGCCAAGTCAGGTAGTGAACCAATGTAACAAACAAAACAACTCACTACTACAAAAACAGATAAAGATCACACTTTTTTGGTGTGATGTATGTTATTTAATCACACTTTTTAAGTTTTATTAAAGTGTGATCTTTGGGAGTGTGATTAAAAATGATCATTTTTAATCACACCTTTTAAGTGTGATTAAAAACCTTTAGATCACACCTTTTAAGTGTGATTAAATCCATTTAGATCACACTTTTTAAGTGTGATTAAAAACCTTTAGATCACACCTTTTAAGTGTGATTAAATCCATTTAGATCACATTTTTTAAGTGTGATTAAAAACATTTAGATCACACATTTTAAGTGTGATTAAAAACATTTAGATCACACCTTTTAAGTGTGATCTTTGGAAGTGTGATTAAAAAGGGTCATTTTTAATCACACTTTTTAAGTGTGATTAATAACATTTAGATCACACCTTTTAAGTGTGATCTTTGAAAGTGTGATTAAAAAAAGTCATTTTTAATCACACTTTTTAAGTGTGATTAATAACATTTAGATCACACCTTTTAAGTGTGATTAATAACAAATAAAATATGTAATAAAAAAAGGATTCGACATATTTAAAAAATAATCAATATTATTTTTGTATGCACATTTGAAGAATGTAATACACACTATATACTATATTTTGAATCATAGCCACATATTGAATAGAATAACGTCATATATTTCATAAATGAAAATTAAATATTCAAAAGTATATACAAAGGAATTAAATAAAAAAAAATTAACTGTGCTTACATATATTAAAAAATGAAAAAACTTAAAAAAAACTAAGTTCTTTAATTCTTGGACCATATTTTGCTTCTCTCCAAAAAATTTCTGACCTGAAAAATAAAAACACAAATTAATCCAGAAACCGCTAATGCATATGAATAAACTAAAAAGTTAATTCAGCAAACCAAATAGGAACATTAATCATTTCTGCTTGATCTTAATCCTTTTGGAAGTAACTTCCCTATTAACAATTAGATGTCATAGCAGCTCAGTGTCAATGACATTGTAATTAGGAGGTCACTAATGAGCACAGTATTTAAAAATGATAAATCTCAATACAGCTTGTGTACGATCTTTTTGTGAAGGTATATTATTATTACTGTTGAACCATAATTTTAAGTATCCATAAATAAATAAATAAATAAAAATTCAAGAATTTACTCCATTTTTTTTGGGGGGGGAGGGAGAGGAGGGAGAGTACATACATTGCAGTTACTATCACTAGCAGCAACAGGTTTTGGAGAAGCAAAGGCTGCATTTATGAAAAGAATTCATCAGAGCTTCTAAATACACTCGCTTATTTTCTCTCTACACTCACTATATTGCACTGTATATCTTGTATGTTACAAAGAAAAATTTGTGAATATAGGTGTAGAGATGAACATGACGGGTGTGTGGTGGGTTTAGAAACTCCCAATTGCATCCTTAAAACGAAGATTATGTGTATATATATGTTGTTGACACTAATTAATATTCCTAACACCCTGTTCAAAAATAAAATGAAAATGAGAACATACCTAATCAACAAAACTTGTTACCACAGTTGTGGAAAAGCAATAATTGAGAGAAAATTTTCAACTTCCACACCAATCAATTTTTTCTAAACACAAATCAACAAATAAATACACAATTTAGTGGACTGCCCAGAAAAATCTAAGATTAAAAAATATTGATGCACAAGTTGTCAATAAAGGATCACCCCATATTATAAACACCCAAATTCAAAAGATTTAGGTTGGTAGTTAGGCCAAATATAAAGCATGAACAATATTTTTCATGCTGTAAGAGAGAACATTCTGATGTATCTTTTAAAGCAAGGGTCTATTTTTCCAAGGGTCTATCTTTTAAAGCAAGGGTCTATTTTTCATAACCACATATTGAACATTCTGATGTGTCTTTCCAAGGGTCTATTTTTTGATTTCATATTAAAGTATGTTGACATTAAAATTTGTAATGATGACTTACTTGAAACATGAAAATGACATTAAAAAAGAGGAAAATATTGATTTTTCTATTCCATAAAAAATATATATAAGTGAAATACTTACCCCGATTAAAAGGTTGCATTTCATGACTTCCAAAAGAGAATCTCTGATGTGTTTGTGGAGAAACCTGGTGAATGCCACTAGATCCATCTGTCACCTCATTTATACAATAAAATTCACATGAGTATGATAAATTTAGAAAAGGATAACATATGATAAATTAATACATCATTTAGATACAAGTATTTGTTTTTTCATGTTATGAACATTCTTAGAATTATCAATACAATAATATAAGGATGATCACCTTCATAACGTTGTCCATTCTCAAGAATCACAGTAACCTAATTTTGCATAACACATAGACAACTGTCAACCTCAAGATGAGGCCAAAACATTCATTAATGAATCAGTTTGTCAAATGGATGTTACAAAAAGAAGATAAAGAAGTGCTAAAAAAATCTCTGTAACAATCCCAATGTCAAAAATAAGAGGACAATCTCAACCTTTGTTGGCAACTTCATCAATGTTAAGTATATAAGTGAAATACTTACGCCGATTTTTCTATTCATATATCATCAGCAACTTCATCAATTGAACGAGCATGATGTATCTCCACCTGCAAAGATATGCTCATCAACATCAAATGGACAAAAACTGGAATTCATGGTGCACTTTCAAACAGCAATACTTGTTGAGCTCCGGTAATGTTGCTTTGAAGTCAGTATAACATGCATCAAATGTGTTGATGGAAAAGCTATTTCTCAAAAATAAACTTCTTAATGTCATAACCATATAAAGGGTGTTAATTGTAAATCACCAGCAGGTGATGCATACATACGCTTTCAAGGAAACCTATTTTTACCTCTATTGGGTGTGAGGTTTCCAATGCATCCAAATGTAAACCCCCAGCAGTGTCTTCAAGAAATTTAGTCCAGATTTCCCACTCGGGAAATAAGGTGTCAGTGACTAAATAGCTCACCTGGATAAATAAAATTAGGAGGCAGAGCAGATATAACATCAAGTCCAAGGACATGCCCAAACTTCGACTCCTCATTAGCATCCTGCAGGAAAGGGCTCACATTTTGAGTTTCTAAAGTTAAATTAAAGTATGATTTCCAAAAAGAGAAAAACTAATATTGCATCATTTGGTTCATGCAAAAGCATGAATAAGCATATAACCCATGCTTAGAGAACTCAATTTTCTTAAAATCCAGTTGTACACAAAATTAGGTACTTGTACTACAACTGCTACGGTATGAATGATAACAAATGCTGAAATCAAGATCAGTAAGGTTTAAGAGAATTGAAGGTCTTCTTTTTGTTTGTTAAGAAGAGAGATAATGAAGATCTTATTCTTGATTCATTCAAATCGTGGGAATTTCATATAAAAATGAATGAATAACGAATAAAGACATCAATCATATTATTTATACAGTAATGAAACCTATGAAGCATGTCAGTACTTATTAAATCTGACCACTACATAGAAGCAACAGAAGTTCTGAAAACAAAAATAGTATGATTGTTAAACCAATAAAAAGTGCATACCACCAAATACAACTATATTTACACATTTAAAAACAAAAAGATGCAACTGTCAAGAAATGGTTTGGAATTATATGAGCAGTCTTGGTTGAACTCGAACTGTCTAATCCAGAAGATGATGCATCTTTAAAATTTTTGACCTTGAAGTTAAAGCTAAAACTAGACAAGCAAACCATCTGGATCAAGATCATCATGCAATAGCAAAGTAACAGGTAAGTCAAGTCTATGTGATCCCAAAAAAAAAAAAAAAAAAGGACAATATGTCTCTTGTTATAGATGTCGCTAAATTTTTCTGGGATATTTATTTGTTTGCAAGTTAAAGGCAGTTGAAAGTCTTGTCCTTTTTAAAACATTTTATACTATCTCAAGGGCCCACTGGCACTTAACCTCAAAATATGAATACATGTGTATCTAAGCACAATTAACCAACCTCTACTTCCACACCCATGATACATTAAACCACTTAAATTTAGGCCATTTTATATTTCATCTCTCCACTCTTCATCTCTCTTGGGTTTTCTCCATTGAATTCCCCACCCTACCCTTTCTCTCCCCATTTTCCTCATTCCCTAATGAGACGACATGACATACAAATTTAGGGTATAGATTCTAGTTGAGAAGGTGGAGAATTATAGTTCACTACTTAGGGCAGATTTTCTTGAATACATTTTTGGGACAGGATCTTAACAATCCATTATTTTCCATTGTTTGATTAACAAGGGATAGATGCTTTTCTTCATATCCATTCCAAATGACCACAATGAGCAAGTGAAACTCTCTAAGAATACAAATACTAAATCATACAAAAATAGATTTCAGTAAGAAAAGACAGCCAAAATATCTAGATGTACCTCTTCATCTTTGACATATGGTTCAAACCAATTCCATAATGTTTTTGGATCTGCAGCATATCTCAAGTAGAGGAATCCAACCTGCAAAATAATTTTTGAGTTCTCAATACCTGCAGATGAGTGTAAGACTCTGATCAAACAGATTTTGTGAAGAAGAAAGGTCCCTGACAGGATTGTCACAAACCCACACATTTCCGTTACAATCTGGGCTGGATTCTGCCTATCCCAATCCTATATACACAACATAATCAATCTTTATATCATGAGCAACACTATCAAAATGTGGATTACCAACTTTGACCTAGACATAAATCAAATGGAAAATAGATCAAGTTGATGAGCAAGAATTACGTCCACAAAATATATAGATACATGTATATATAAGAGCCTCACTCCTTTTTGTTCTTTATTTCCTTCTTCTTTTACTATGTTAGGGTGTCCTCGACCCACTACAATTTAGTCCATGTGATCTAATATGAAACAGTATCAAAGTACATAGCCAATCTCATTCTAAGAAAATTTGAATTAAATACATCCTTGCTTTTGGAAATCTTACACAAGATTAACTCTTAACAAATCATGGAGACATGCAAAATCTAAAACCTGAAGTAGTTTCTACGATCACCTTACCCTTTTTATATTTTCTATTTTTTAAAGTTAGTTAGCCAATCGGTCCACAATTCAATAGGAGGCATGTACCAAAAATTCAAATAGTTTTTCCATATGATGAATAATATTCTTCACATAAGCTTTTTTGACAAAATGTTTCTTTGCAATTACATGGGTGCACATGACCTTAAATTTTTGTTTTCACATTTATTTAAGTCCAACAAATTTCTCTTCTCAACTTCTTCAGAAACAATAGGGTCGTTCATATCATATGATAAATCGGAGATCAGGGAGTCAATCAATATGAACATAGATTATATATGACAACAACCAACAAGGCTCTCATGGATTACTAATGAGAGGGAGAGAGAGAGAGAGAGAGAAGCAGGGAAGTTGTTTGCAGAAAAGTACATTACAGTTCTTATATGATACATATTCTCAAGGAAGAATGTTTTTAACTATTTTCATCTTCAAACGAATTACCTTAAATGAAATAATGAATTGCATATGACCTTATAGCTAATTGTTTGGGAATATAGAGAAACAACCGTGAAATTACCTGAGGCAGAAATGTAGCGTTTTGCAACTAAATGCAAACTGAGAAAAATAACATGAAACTAAAAATTTTGAAAAGGTTCCAGGTCATATATCCTTTTAACGATTAAAGATTCTGAAACTAATTTATCATTTTTTAACAGACAAGGAAAGTCTTCAGCGCAACACTAACAATGAATCGGAAGGAAAATTTACACCCAATGCCATCAACATCTAGTCCAATCTCTTTTTTATAATGTCTGATAATACATGTATTTTAAGAAAGAAGCAAATTAGGAATCTCACATGGGGCTTGCTTGAGACCAACTGCAGTCAAATTTTTGCTAAAATCAAGTCTGCTACCAGTTCAATTTTATTTATGTGTTCTTTGTTTTTGGAGACAATAGTATTCTTTTAATTTCAAATTTTGATAGACATGGAGTGCAATGGTGATCCATGAATATCATTTTCGTCTAGTTATCAACTGGTTCCACAATATATATGGTCTTAAAATTACCAGAATTGTACTGGTAGTCAAAGTTTCTAGTTTTTAAATCCCAGATCCTAGTAGAATTCAGAGATATCCAGTAGCCTATAAATATATATCTAACCTTTCAATCCACACAGTTGAGAAATCAAAATCTGAGAGAAGATTTGAAGCTTTAAACGATTCCACGATGCAATCCTAACCTGAGATTCTTACAAGATTCTCCACTTACTCTCTTTCTCTAGGATCAGAATTTATATTTCAAGAACAACCAGCATTAATCTCCTTAATTTTTTAACCCAAACCCCTAATTCTATTACCCTTTTCCTTTATTGTACACTTTAGCTCTTAATTTAACTCTAAAGCCCTCATATAGTTGCTGTCCCGAATTTCCAGCAAATAACCTCTTTAATACCAAGCAAATCTAGACAGCCAACATCATTCATGCTTTTTGAAACCCTAAGAACTTTATAGATTTCTAAAATTTCTTTGCCACCATAAACTCAATCATAGGCAGCATGATTCTAAGTTTTCTACAGCTGTCCTGCATAAACTTCTCATCTTTAATAAGTGTGAATGCACCTGTGGCGGCTTTATACTCAAATCGGCAATAGTAATCTTCAGTCCCAACATTTTCAAGCTTAGTGTAGTTCTTGAAAGAATGAACAGTACACTTGCCTTCAATGGTGTGAGCACTCTGAACATCATAGTGGTCCGACAAGAACAACTCTTTCGCTCCATGGAATTGTCTCCGACCACCCATCGACTCCTCTGGCCAGTAGTACCACTGCACCCTAACCTTGATATTGCTCCGATTATCGGCCTCAACTCTTCCAGCCTATCAAAATACCAGTCAATTTTTTAGAAATCATCTTGACAAAGAACAATTGACCATAAATTAAGTACTGTAAGGAAAACTAAGAACCAAAAACAAGAAGAAGAAGAAGAAGAAGAAGAAGAAGAAGAAGAGATGAGAACGTGAATTATGAATACGATTACAGAGAGATATAGAGAGAGCAGAGAGAAAGCCAACGGAATGAGAGCAGCAGAGGGAAAGCCAACGGAGTGAGAAAGAAAAGAGTGAGGCTCCTTAACCCCGTCGCTCGACGCCATCGTCTGCCGTGCTCACAGTCGCGAGAGAGACAGAGATGGGGATTTTTGGTTCAAATATTAGGGATTTGAGATTTGGGGATTTTTGGTTGAGGGGGGAAAAACGAGCGGGAATGGAAAAGGACCGGGGGGGGGAGGGGGATGGAAATGTTTTTGGAATTTTTTTTTTATTTTCATTACAAATAAATATTTAAATAATAAGATGATTTTTTTTTTCCGCAAGAGAGGATTTGCTAAAAAAAAAATATTATTAAAATAATTTTTTTTTATAGTTAATGAATTTTATTTTTTTTTCATTTAGTAAGGTTGTAAATTTATTTGTTTCATATTTATTTTAATGAATAAAAAATTATATTTTTTTTTATTTGGTAGAAGTAAGGATAATATTTTCTATTAAAATAAATTTAATTTTTTGTGGTCAATGAAAAATATTTTTTTGCGATCCTTTTTTTTTTTTTTGTAACTAAAAATCAATAACTAATTTTTTTGTGGTAGAGGATAGGAAGTGGCAGTAGTGGTGCAAGTGGTGGATAAGAGGTGATAGTGGTGGTAGTAGTGATGGTGAAGGAGATAAGTGGTGAACTTGTGGTAATGGTAGAGGAGATAGAATAGCAGTGACAGAGGAGAGGTAATGGTAGTAGTAGTAGTAGTAGTGGAGTGGTAGCGATGGTGGTAGTAATGATAGTTGTAGAGGTGGAGTGACATTTGCAGTAGTGGTGAATGTGGTAGAGAAGATGGGTGGTGTGAGAGAG